>JASCZW010001723.1:0-49430 GCA_034211315.2 Aedes japonicus
TGATTCTTCCACTACTAGAAGGTCGGGAATGCAAGTTTCCATCCCTTTCTATTTCATGACTGAACTTATTGTCTTTGTGGAGATTGTTGATTTCTTGGAGAATTAGGGAGAGATCGTCCTGTTTAACCTACGGCGAAGATGTCGTCGACGTATCTCCACCAACGAGTTGGGAGTAATCCTTTCGCTTTTAGGATTGTTTCCAAATTCGCCATAAACAGTTCACAGAGGAATGGGGATAGAGGATTTCCCATAGAGACTCCTTTTAATTCTTTATTGAATGAACCTCTGAAAGTGAAGCAGTTCTCTTCCATGCAAAGTCGAGTCAGCTTAAGGTAACATCCGCACCTTTTGCTTGCATGTTATGTCATCCCCTTGTTTCAAAAGCCAATCTTCTAGAAAGGTTAATTGCGTCCTCGATCGGTACGCTAGGGAGAAGGGCCATAACGTCGAAAGATACCATTACTTCATTATAATTTAAATGACCTGATGACTGTAGCTGTTGTACAAATTCTTGATAGTTACGAACTGAGCTTGTTGAGAAATTCTCGGAGATACCTTGAAATTCTTTTACTAGCCATTTTGCTAGCTTATGGGCTGGATCCTACAGATGAAACAATCTCCTTCATTTCGTTTTCGGGTTTGTGGACTTTTGGGAGGCCTTTAATTCTGTGGAGGATGGGGTTTGGTTCGCTAAGACGGACTGCTGCATCCCCTTATATTGCTTTACACTCCTTTAGTGTTTTGTCCACGTGTTTCCCCATGTTTGGTAGGGAGTCTACCCGAACCTGCCTAAGCGGACCATTATTGATCTTAGAAGCCATCTGCTTGTCGTAGTTCTCCTTATCCATGATGACGACTTTGTTGCCTTTGTCTGCTTCAAGGTAGAAAACAGGCTTTGACTTCAGCTCCTTAACGATGCGAATTTCCTTCTTGTTGTTGTGTTTTTGTTTCTGTCCGTCCTTAATAATGTTCGAAGTGATTTTGCTGTTTCCACGTCGATGATGATCTGTTCCACGTCGGGCTTGGTTGTAACCGCGTATCCTAATCTCTTGCAGAGAATAGCAATCCAAAGTTTTCCAAAGTTTTTTTTTACAACGATAATGGTAACGCGTAAAAAAAACCGCGTTATTTCAAAAAACGACGTAAAAAAAGCCAAGGAATTTTTTTTTATTTCATATTTATATTGAAAGGATATGGTCATAAAAATGTATTGGTGGTGGAAAAACATGGTTCCAGTTACATTGGCCACCGGGAATCTGCTACAAATGGATAGAGGTTGTTAATTCAATGTTTGAGCAAAGCAGTCCAGAGTAGTTATAGAGAGTATTTGTCTTGGGCAAAATTTCTCAGTGTGTCATTCATCATCTTTTGACCTAATCAAATTAGTTTCACATCATGCCGCAGAGATGGCGCTGCAGTCTATATTTTCTAAATTAAACGCTAGAGAGTTGCCGTCTTCTGTCTTTCTTCAAATATGGTAAAAAAAAACAATATACAATATACTAAATTGAATTGTTGTCAAAATTTCAAATACTACCCTACTCTCCAGCTTTGGATTGTATAGCCATTTAAACGCCAACTAGCAGTTGTGTGCCCGGGTACCCACCAATTTCAAATGGTTGTCACTCTGGCAAATATTGGCCGATTTTTGTTTTGTTTTCACCGTTAGATTCAGAAACTCATCTGCTTTATGCAAATTGGCAGCAACGTCCGTTTGGATTCATCTGGTTTCCGTAAATCCGGGTTTACGGGGCTGAGGTTCGGTACGGAGACACTATTTGGGAATATCAAGTGAATTTCTGGAAAAGACTGTCAAAACCTTTGGAATAATTCCTTAAAATACATTTCTATTCCATATACCTCAATATGCCAACTTGTCCCCGGACAGGTTATTCCGGAACAGGTTCCCAGAAGGGCTAGAGTGGCGACGAACATATTTGGAAAACCCCACCAATATGGGTATCAACATTCAGGAAATTTTTTCAGTAACCAGAAACCTTGGCAATGTTTGGCATATTGGAAACTGTACTAGGATGATCGTTATATTAATAAGTCGTCAGATGTCCATAAAACGTTGAGAATATCCTACTTAGGAAATTTCATAAATTTTGATACCCATATTGCCAGAGCTTTCTTCTAAACATGTTTATGGCCAATCGAAGCGATACGGGAACCAGTTACGGAATAATCAGTCCGGGGTCAAATCATAAGATGGTCACAAAACGTTGAGAAATATCCTACTGAAAAAAAAATCATGAATTTTGATACTCATATTGCCAGTGCTTCCTTCTGAATATGTCTATGGCCACTCAAGGCCTCACATGAACCTGTTCCGAAATAAACATTCCAGGAACAAATAATCAAATGGCCTTAATCGTTGACAAATATACTACTGACGAAATTTAATGTATTTTAATACCCGTATTGCCAGAATTTCCTTCTGAAATTTTTCTGGCCACTCAAAGCCCCACGGGAACCTGTTCCGGAACAATCAGTCCGGGGACAAATCATCAAATGGTCACGAGGCTTCAAGAAACTGTCCATATGGGATTCAGGAAAATCATCAACCTCACTTGCAATGTAAAAAATTTCATGAATTTTTGATACCCATATCGTCAGGGTTTACTGCAGAAAATGTTTTTGACCACTCCAGGCCTAACGGAACCTGTTTCGGAACGACCGATTAAAGAACAAACGGTCACTCCAAGGCCTACTTGTCTGGTGAACTCAGGATTACAAGGAACAAACGCTTGAGAAAATTCTAAGCAGTTCGATACACATATTGTTATGGTTCCATTGAAAACTGCCTATGACCAGCCACGGACCCTTGGGGAACCTCCTCCGGGCTGGCCACTTGAAGTATCATACATCCGATGGACCCAAAACAAGAAAAGTCAATTTGCTGAAGACATTTTAAGAAGTTGGATACCCATATTTCTGGATTTCAACCAAAATCCACGATCAGTATCATTACATCAGTACATATATTATATGTGTAAACAACAATTTTTCTTGTTCTAAAAAGTATTGTTCAGAGGCTAAATTGGCAAATGTACAATGAACACCAACAATCAAATTTTTATCACGTATATTGTGACTTGACTATTTTTAAGTTGTTTTTTAAATAACGCGGTTTTCTTACGTCGTTTTTTGAAAAAAACGGACCGCGTAGTAAAACATCTTTTCCAAATGAAGCTTTAGAGAGTTGCCGTTCTCAGTAAAGTTGTGAGAATGTAAAATATAGTCACTTGACATTATCAGATTAGTTCCAAATTGCGCCACCATCTAAATTGCCAAATCGTGCTCTAGGTAGGTGCTGTCTTTAGCAAAGATGTTAATTGTATATAATAAAGGCATTCAAAATAATCACGTTAGATCCAGCTCGTACCTCAGAGATGGTGCTGCCATATTTGCGGCATAAATTAAAACTAATATGACAGTGTCAAAAGACGACGAATGACATACTGAGAAATTTTGCCACGAACGGTAACTCTCTAGCACTTCATTTGGAAAAGATAATCTGCATCGCCATCTCTACAGTACAGTGTACGCACCATAATTTGCGCGGTTCCTAATGCGCAATTTTACATGTATATTTGGTCATATCTAGAGTTTAACGAGTTTTTTTTAAATATGTTTGCTAAGTTCATTTTCGATGTAAGAAGGGTAAAAACAGTGCTGAAAGAAAACCATTTATATCTCTGTAACGTTAGGCTCTAAAAACTTAGTGTCTTGAGCGACTTTTCTTAAAATAATCTGATCTAAAACTTTGTCGAAGACAACAACCTGTTATCTCGTAGCTGGAAGAAGTTAGAATTTGAAAGTATAGTTAAGCCCTTATGAAAGGTTAGGCGTGTTATTTTCAAAAGATGCGGAATTATATTTTAAGCAACTCTTCTCAAGACACCTAGTCAATAAAAGGTGACAAAAGGGTGAAAATGTTTTTGACCGTATTTTTTCAGAATTGTGCCACTATGCGCCGCTTTGTAGCTGCAGCTTCAGACAGATAAAAACGGAAAAATGACTTCTTTTTCGGCTCTTGTCTAGAACTGGTCTACAACCCACGCCTTTCTTATTTCAAAATAGTGTGAAATACTCAAGGGATAATCTCTTTTACCGTCCATTTCAGTGGGAGTTATTGAACTAATTGATGACATGCATTCTTCAGCACTCAACCCACTATTCGAACAGAAAGCCCATAAAAAAAATCGTATCAGAACAGCTCCAAACTACATTTAAATCTCATCTAAACGAATGGAAAACTTCACCAACATAGAAAGGCACTTTAATGTTCGTTAAAAGTAAAAGTTCGTTGATTTCGGGAGCAGGAAAAAAACGATTTCCTCTTCAAAACTCATCTACCGCCGCTTGACTATCGGTAAACTAAACATACCGGTGTGGGAGGAATCATTCGAATGAACTAAAATTCGGTTTGAAGCACAACCGATGTAGATGAACGATATGTGTAGTTCGAGGGTACCTAATGGGAGTAGGCAAACAACCATTTCCACTTTGCACTTTAGATCACTCAACTCCGGAGCCCATTCCGGGTGAGAGATAGACAGTAACATGCATGAAAATGTATCAGTAAAGAGTTTCAGGTTGGATTTTCTGCCGCGCTTATGCAACTTTGGCTGCAAATTTAAACACTCTGAAAAGTTTAACAACTCAACCGGACGGTTTATGCAGGGCTCCATTTTTCGACAATTTCGACTTTATTTTCTTAATTCGATCTGAATACAAAGAATGGATATGATGCACATTCATAACAAGAGGCGGGAGTTACGCAATTTCACGCACAATTTATTATTCATTTTTACGGTCACCGTATAAACACAATTTTCGTTGGTAATTCGAATTTATTCTGCGTCATCGGCGTGTGTGAGCAGTTGATAGCTGTTGGGTTAACATCTGCATCAGTTCTGAAATCGATAACGGCTCTAGGGTGAAATTATATATTATTTGCAATGATATGATTGTTTTTCGATGCAGTTTTTTTTTCTCCGTAGGTCAGATTATGATCAATTATGGAGTTTATCCCGCCATTCGTAAAAATTCAGCTACAACATGATGTTCCATTACAGGTTACCTTACATGGTTGAAAGTTTATTAAGGACCCTGCCCTTCGGTTCAGAAAAGTGCATGGGCGCGTTATAGCGAGTTGGACGCGACAAATTTCATGCGTGAATCGGCTGCCGCATCAACGTTCAAAAGTGCCTGAACCAAATGGATAGCTTGATCACTTGAAGATGAGATGGGGGATCATTGCCCTGATAGTCACAAATGAAGGCCGTTATGAGAATATCACCATGAAACTAATCTTTTCTCTTCTTTTTCCTGGTCTCTTCCCTATCCTATGACCTCGAGCAATAGCAAATGTGCATGGGCCGCAGACTATCATAGGTTTTTGCCTAAAGACAACTCATCAATATTAGAAACCACGAAACGACACAGAGCAATAAGTAAATATATAACCTAACCAATATCACTTTCAGCCAAATTTTCTAACTCAAGGTAAGCAATCAAATGACCACTACAAATACTGAATATCCACTGAATATCCACGACCTAATATATAACGGGAAAATTGAGGGACCATCAGGGCACCCAAGTGAAACGATTTGGATAGGGAGCATGGGACTGACTCCTCCCTATTGTTAACAGGGCGGGCTCTTCGACCCCATCTATTGGGTTTATTCTGTTAATCGAGGGCTTGATTCTAGTGCAGTGCGTGTGAACTTGTTTTTGGAAGGAGATTCTCTTCCCTACATACGCGGGTTTCACGTAAGTGTCTCTGCTTAAGGAGCCTGTCCAAACGTTTTTGGCCCTTCATACAGGAGCTTGATGATCACAAACAACAATAGAATCCTGATCCAATCGTTTTTCAGATTATTCCACTGCTATGGAAAGTTACCTTGCTACAATAGATGGTAGTATTTCATCATCATCGTCATCATCATAATGATTGAAAGTTTATTAAGAAAGAACATATAGCTACGACGTACACACTTCGAAAATTTCATATCAGTTTAGATGGGAGTGACCCCGGCACACAGTGGGACGAAATAAAAAAAAAAAGTGGGACATGGGTATTTGCAGCAAAACTATTAGGTGTGGCCCATTGATGTCTTTTACAATGTTTCTAAATTTTTTGAGTTCTTTATTTTTGTGCTAACAAATTTGATTTAAAGAGTGTATTTACCTAGACAAAAAAATTAACTGTTTTTATTTCTGATTTTAATCGATAACTAGGTTTTAAAACATTGTTTTAGGTCGTTTCATGAAACTTTGTAGAAGACAAAAACTTTCTATCTCTTAACTGGACGAAGTTGAAGGGTGTAAAAGGAATGAAAAATGCAAAATTCCCTTAAAAAAAATTTTTGTCATATTTTTTTTGTTGAATTTTACCATTTTTTTAATGTTCTACAAAGTTTTAGGTATTTTAAAAATACACGTTTTTGTAGAAGATAACTAATCATATCGTTATCATTATCATTAATTTAAAGGATGCACGTTGGTTCTATTGAACTTTTTGAGTTATCTTTGAGGATGTGTAGATTACAGATTAGCAAGTAATAACAGCTAAACTTAATGTTAATCTAATCAACAATTGATACCCTTCAAAATAATGTACAAATTATAAGGGGGTCCAAGAGGGCAAAAATACCTAAAACTTTGTAGAACAATAAAAAAATGGAAAAATTCAAATAAAAAAGTTATGATAAAAAATCGAGTTTTTAGAGGGTATTACATTTTATGTGCCTTTTTCACTCTACAACTTCGTCCAGTTAAGAGATAGAAAGTTTTGGTCTCATGGTCTCAATCTACATTTTTTTAATACATAGTTATCGATTTGAACCAGAAATAACAAAAGGTATTTTTTATCTAGGTGTATACACCCCTTAAATCAAATTTGTTAACATAAAAATAAAGTACTCAAACATTGTTTTTCACTCTACAACTTCGTCCAGTTAAGAGATAGAAAGGTTTTGTTTTTACAAAGTTTCATGAAAGCCGGCGTCGGTGGTGTAGTGGTAAGCGTGACTGCTACTTGCACCCCAGTGGGTCTGGGTTCAATCCCAGTCGACGTCGGTGGTTTTTCTGAGGCGAAAAAATCTTGGTCACGTCTTCCTTCGGAAGGGAAGTGAAGCCGTTGGTCCCGGTTCATAGTCATGAGTCGTTAGGTAGGGTCCAGGAGGTGGAGTCGTCTCCCTGGCGTCGGTGATCGTCACCATGTGAGGAAATAGGCCGACGGAAAATAAACAAGTAAAAAAAAAAGTTTCATGAAATGACTTTATCTACAATGTTTTAATACATAGTTATCGATTTGAACCAGAAATAAAAAAGTTTTTTTTTATCTAGGTGTATACAGCCCTTAAATCAAATATGTTAAGACAAAAATAAAGTACTCAAAAAATGTAGAAACATTGTAAAGACATCAATGGACCACACCTAATTGTTTCGCCGCAAATACCCATGTCCCACTTTTTAAATTCGTCCCACTGTGCGGCGTTGTGGTTAACATCCATACCCCTCACGCCAAAGTCACTAGTACGAATCTAACCCCCGGCCAAGTCACGAAAATACCCAAAAAGGTATTTAATTGACTACGGTGGAAGATGAACCAGCCATGTTATTTCATATGCTAAGGGGCTATTCATAAACCACGAAGATTTCTCTGGGGGAGGAAGGGGTTTGACCAAAGTCTACGCTCCATACAAAATTACAAAAAAATGTATGGAGAAAAGTCTACGAGGAGGGAGGGGGGTCTGGGATTTTTCAAAAATGAGTCTACGTGGCTTATGATCAAACCCTAACCAGCTTCTATGTGAACTCGTGAGAATGTGATACTTTCAATTTTTGTCACGAGTTTCACGCCACTTCTTCAGGAGTGTCTGAATAAGTTCATCCTCGTTTTTAGTTATAGCAATTTGTGTATCCTCGATATACTTATTATAGGCAGTACTTCTGATGTTGAACTCCGATTGAACGCGACGGTAAACGGATTAAAAACGGATTAAAAACAATTCCTGTTGGGATTTGAGCCACTGCGACCATTACTCTGATCTACAGTGTGTCTCACAATAGCTGTCACCTTTTTCAGTCTTGATTTATTTCAGCTGGGTAATTTTAACAGCGGAATTGATTATACCCCTTTTTCGTGTATTCTTTTGACATCACTGATGATGAATAAACGATTCCGTTTGTTTGTATTTATCAGCTACCATGGAAGCCCTACGGGAGCAGGTTTGTAATTTACAATTGCATAAGCCTATACCATGTCAAATATTCAATAGCCTTTAGCAGTTCGCAGTGAATAAGCGAATTGTTTTTCGTACCTTGAAACGGTTCAATGAAACTGGAAATGTTCATATTCAAGAAGAACGTCACTGCCAGAACGAAGAAAAAGATCAAATGTGTGAGTGAGCGAGTAAGACGTAATCCGGCCGTAAATTGAGCAAAAAAATTTCAAATGTCCCTCCCTTCAAATGCTTCAATGAACAGGCTCCTCAAACATGATCTGGAATGCAAACCGTACAAGGAACAACGGATTTACGGGTTGACGGAGTGTCAACAGCAAGCCAGGGTCCAAAAAAGCAGAAATCTTTTAGTTCGGCACGGTGACTGCGAGATTTTATTTTCGGATGACAGGACAGTCATAATCAACAAAATGATCATGTGCATGGCAAATGTCTTGCCAATATTCCAAGAGATAAACTAGCTGTAGAACGATATCAGAATGTATCGAAAATCATGGTATGGGGCGCCGTTTCCCGAAAAGGAAAACTTCCTCTTCTTTTAATAGAACCTAACGTAAAAATCAACACTGCATATTAAATCGAGCAGGTTTTGAAGAACCATCTGCTTTCTCATGCTTTAACGCCGTATGGGAATACACCATATTGTTTCCAACAGGACTCAGCTCCAGCTCACAAGGCAATGAAGACGCAAGCGTGGTGTGCGGAAAATTTGCCCGATTTCATCACAAGCGAATAATGGCCTGCATCTTCACCGGATCTCAACCCACTTGCCTACTTTGATTGGGATTAAATGCTTCAACATATAGTCTCTACAAAAAGGCTTACTTGAGATCGATTCAAGAAACATTTGGTTGATATCTGGGACCAAATTCCTCAGGAAATCGAGCGTGCCTGCTGCGATGGGTTTACAAAGCGCATGCGCAAAGTTATCAAGGAAAAGGGTGGGAGATTCGAATTGAATTAATATGGTTTATTTTAACAACATCTTTCAAATGAAAAATAAATGCTATGATTTGGTTCATTTGTTTTGCTGCCAATCCCATTTTGTTTTAGTGACATCTAATTGTGAGACAACTTATAAGCTGAGACGTACACAATTCAAAAATTGCATATCAGTTTAGATGGAGGCGACCCTGGCCTTTCACGCCAAAGTCACGAGTTTGAATTTCACCCCGACAAGTCACGAAAATACCCAACAGGAGAATAACCAGCCCAGGGCTGAAAATCTCGATAATAAAGGCATAAAAAAATGCCAGTGTAGATTTCTTTAGAAATTCGAGTTTCACGTAACTTTTCCATGTGTTGCTGAATGCGTTAACTTCGTTTATATTTATAAGAATTGTGTATTCTAAGTTAAACTTATTATAGGCAGTACTTTTGATGTTGGATTCCGATTGAGTGCTTTTAGCGACGGTAATCGCTTTGAAAATGATTTAAAAAATACATATATATCATAAAAGTATGATAACTGAAGTTTCAAGAGCTTTATAATTGGCTAAGGCACTAACAACATCTTATTGTAATCTAGACCCATTCAGGCATGATGTAAGAATACTCTCACACAGTATGGAATTACAATACTCTAAAATCACTTTCCTTTTTGAGTCATTTATGATCCCTTAGGCATAAAGGGCTTAAAATACTTTTAAGACAAGGCTTAACATATAAGATTTTTTTTAAACTGGCATGAAATCAACATTGATGCTAGAAAATTTAAATTTTATGACCAATGACTAAGATATTAACGCTCTTTTGAGCTGATCACTTATAATGACGGTCGTAATGCGATTTTTTCAAATTGTACCCCAGTATAGAAAACAAAGACGTTGTCCTTCGTCACAAAATGAAAATACAGGATATTCTTTTCTAGATTAAATTTTTATTAAAGCAATGTTCATTGAGAACCTTTACAACATATTACCTCTTTGTGCTGTATGACGAGTTTGAAACGTTTCTCAAAAGAAAAGCACGTTGCACGCACCTAGTCCATCGGCATCTTGCCCGAGATCTTGGAAATAAGCTTCTTAAATTGATCCATAGTGCTCACTTGGTGTTTGCTCTGCTTGGTCAGCATGTATGACCATACATAAAAGACCAGAGGATGAAGGTTCGGGGAGCTGGGAGGCCACACAGTCTAATCGAGAATATCAGTCAAGTTCTCCCGACACCACGCTTGGACAATATTCGTTGTTTTGCAGGTGCGCCGTCCTGTTGAAAGACAAGACGTAATAATCCTCCCCTAGAGGTCTCGAAGTGTTGGGTCCACAACCTTCTCCAGAACGTCGGTCTTATAGTACGCGGCGTTGATTTTCAAGTTTTTCCCGATAAACACCAGTGGGAGCTTCCCACGTCTGGATACGGGACGTGGCCACAACAAAAAGTACTATCACTCATCTACTGAGTAACTCCACTTTTCATGAAACTGAGTAGATCGAGTCAAAAAAAACTTTCAAAATGTTCAAACAATACAAAAAAGTCAAAATGTGTTACAGCAACTTGCTGCGATTTGGTTGACTCGCATTGAGATCAACAGAATTGCTACAAGTGTGCTGCTAGGGTGAACAGGAACGGGAAAGAACACTGATCAAGTTATCGTCACATGAAGAGCTATCGAGATATGAAAAATTGACTGTCATATTTTTTTTAGTTGAAAAAATACCATACGAGTAAACAAAAACAATTTGAGCAGATACTAACGAAAATCTTCTCTTCTTCTCTTTACAGGTACGACAATGATCAAAAATACCGATGACGTATAAACATCGTACCTAATGATGATAATCCGAAACATATAGTATTCATTTTAACTATCTAAACCGTTACTTGATGTCTATTAAAAAAAATACAATTTTATTATAGTCTCAAGGTCAATAAAGTTCTGCTAGGCTTTTTAAGTTTCTGTATAAGATGCAAATATGTAATACATAATACCAATGCATTAATGTGTAAACTATAATTATTGGGGTTTGTCAACGAACCGATGAATTTGAGTTTCCAAGCAGGAAGAATACTTCGATTACTGAACTACGGAAGAGTTGGTGAGCACAGCATAGGAGGTAAAGTATATCAAAGGATAATAGCATAAAAATTGTACTACACTTTCAAGCCAGTACCAATTTCAGAGTTTTGTTATTTGAAATGATATTTTGCATGTAGGTTTTAGGTATTTTTTGAAGGTATTTCACCTCCAACTTCAATTATCAAGATCCAAGTCAGGTATTCATGTGTTGTTTTCTCCAGCCTTACCTTTGATAACTTCTGATTGACCTCTGATAAACATTACCTCTTTATAAACTGTTACACTGTTCCGGTATGTCTAGCGAATTCATTATGACAAAAACAGAAACATTTAATCCCTAGAAGAAGGCGAAATACATTACGCGGAAACGTCAAAAAATAAAATAAGAATCTGTTTTCATTAATCAAAAGACTGAAATTCAAAGAAATTATCTCTATTCTTTTCCTTCAAGTCCTTTCTTCCAAAAACAAAATTTATTAAAATCAAAATCACATATTTATTTTTTTATTGAAAACTATTTTATTTTATTTTATTTTATTTTATTGACGTATAAGGGGGCAAGGCGCCAGGTCACCAGTTTGAGTATAAGAACTCAAACCTTACATAATACATCAGGGGATAGTTGAATGGGCTACGCAACGTTTCTTCCCATGGGGGATTTGAATTTTGCGGGATACACTATTAGTGTACACTAGAAGTGTACAATGATATTGCATCACTACCCACAGGATAGGGGGGGATAATTGTTGGAATGTAAGGCTGTAGAGAGAAAAGTATACATCAGTAATTTGCAAATATAATCTATTACTTTGTGATTAATTGTTAACGATATCTTCCAAAATACCT
Organism: Aedes japonicus; assembly: GCA_034211315.2. Lineage (NCBI taxonomy): Eukaryota > Metazoa > Arthropoda > Insecta > Diptera > Culicidae > Aedes > Aedes japonicus. The sequence goes on from JASCZW010001723.1 coordinate 12,127, forward strand.
GTTTTGCTTGATATTACTGTAATTCAGAGCTTGCTCATTCGTTTCAAGATAAGATTTTGCTTCTTGTTTCGCGAGTTTGTCTTGAAATTTGTTTTGAAATCTTCAGCAATACTTCTTTTTGATGACAAGGTAAATCATCCATTGTCGATGCGCACCTTAAAAACTATTGATATGTTGAGAGGGATAAAACATTAACTACTTATCTTAATTTTTAAATTAGTCAACAGACGCACTAGTTCACTCGTTCCGTGGAATGTTTCGTTAGAACCAGACAGGATTTTTCAATCAGTTTCCAAGGCTTTGTCTTGATTTTTATTTGAAATTCTTCAACAGGACTACCTCTTGATGACGTAGTGGGGCTTATTACGGTTGTCACCTTCACTATCACTTTCACTTCACTTACACATCACCTCACATTTTTTATGCTATTACTGGTATCACCATGAACTCCGTGAGGTGGAAGCGATAGTGAAGTGAAAATCGTAGTAGCCCTCAGAAAATCTATGGTTTGCGTCACTTTTCTCGGTGGCGTGATGGTACCGTGGCAACCATAATAACACCGAGTTCATTCGAATCGTCACCTCGGATGAACTCTTCCATAGAATTTTGCAAGATGACGTCACTAGTGAACGTGTGGTTCATCCTGATGAATGGAATTCAGTTTTGACAGGAGTCCGTGGTTTGTTTGTTTTCGAATTCAAACAGATGAAATAAACAAACCACGGACTCCTGTCAAAAGAAATTCATCCGATTCATTTTGCGAGGTTATGTTAGGTTGGTGTAAAACTCAATATTTTTTCACTTGGGTGACATTCGTAATAAGGTTTCTTGTTTTCACTTCGTTTTCATCGTGAAGTGAAAACCGTAATAAGCCCCAGTATATCATCAATTGCCGATGCGCACTGTAAGAGCTCCGTTTTTCTTCAAAACTAAGAAAGAAGTAAGCAAAATCGCCTCTCGGTAGAAAGCTTTGATACAAGCATAGCATCTTGGGTTACCCTTTCCATTTTCATCTCATCTCTTAGCAATTCGCGCAACATGAAAACGAAAGATCGACGCGTAACCATCGGATTTCTAACATTTAATTAAAATTTAACGTTATTTATTTTTAGAAGATGAAAGTAACAACGAAACTAATAAATTGATTCATACATCAAACTCCTATAATTCCGAATATTATGTATAATGGATCATGAGATGAATAATGGAACAGGTTCCCCTATGTGATAATGGTTTCCAAAAGTGCGCTTGGTTGTGATACAGGTATACCTCGATAGTACGTACATGAACTTTCTCACTTTAAATCGCAATTGCATAAAAACTACTGATTGTATCTGAAATCTTATACATCCAAAAGAAAGGTCAACTTTTTGCTCTTTCTTTGGGTTGTATTTGATTCCACATCAATCTGTAGATTTTATGCAATTGCGATTTGGAGTGACAAAGCTGATGTACGTACTATCGAGGTATACCTGTAATAAACTATGCAGGTTTTTCAACTGCGTTTAAATGATGAAGTGCAACATTCTAACTATTCGCAAATCCTGCACTTGACCATCGATCACTATCTCAGTATAATAATGTTTGTCGATAGGAAATACTAGCGGATTTTCAAAAGCATTTTTGGGCTGCATTATCACTGATCTGGCAACACTAGTGTGCTTCTTTCCAAAATGGTAAAGAACCAGACCAGCCCTGGGACCTGGTAGTTGAAGTTAAACTACCTCAAGGTTTTGCCAGAGCCCAGGGACATATTTATGTTTCTATTGAAAACTAGGCACTATATTATTCGATCACGACTTTTACTATTCGGCTGTCCGATGTCTATTGGTATATCAAGTCGCCCCAATATGTGGTGGCTGATCGTTGTGTCTCGCTTAAATTTGTAATAATAGTGTAAAGCAGCCTTCACTATTCGGATTATTTTTTTTCGTTCTATTTCATTTATTCTTGTTCTAGTGCATTTTAGTGAAGATTGTACGATATAACTTTTGAATTATATAGGGTTCCTAAAACTATAGAAACTGTTTGTTAACGTGTTCTGTTCGCATATATTCAATACTTTGCAATAATAAAAACCATAAAAAACGTCTCTCAGTCTCTTGAGAAATTAAAAAAAGATGTTAATATCTGTTCAAATGAAAGCAAGTTGCCAATCCGTGTGTGGTAAAGTCTTGAATATTCCTATGCATCCCTTTGCAATAATACATAGAACCATACCTTCGAATGCGTCTCTCACCCCATTTCTAGAATCAGATTTATAAAAAGCAAAGAATACCTGGCACTTACTTTTCTTCCTTGCAAACTATCTCTAAAACATCCAGCATATTGCAAACCCAGTCGGTGGTGGTCGTCGTTGCGCTAAATGACACCATTAATATTTGATTTCTTCATTTGACGTCTTGTTGAATCCGTACGGACGGAGCTGGCCTAATGATGGTGCACAGGACAAACAGGACAGACAGAAAGAAAATCCTCTTTTATTTTTTCCACTTGTCTTCGGGATTCCAATTTCCACAACTCTTGCTTGTTTATTTTCTTCTGAATGTCATCGAGGAATGGTGTTCATTCTGGCATAGCCTGCTTGTATAGTGTGGCAACTTGAGCACATCAGCAATCAAATATCACATTTTAACTCAACCTATTGCTCCCCTTCCAATTGCTTAAAGTTTAATTTTAAAAAGAGAAGAATAATGAAAAAGTGTAAGGCTGGGGTCAAATTCAAGCTCCACGAGAGCAGGTGTGCGTGTGTTGGACGGTGATCTGTTATGTTCCATACTCTCTACGTAGTTATTGATAATATTTCAGATGATCATATTTGATGATAGAAATCCTTCAATGCATACGATTAAGTCTCAACTATTATAGAGTTGATCAAACTGTTGTGTTTGAGTTGTGTTTTCTTTAAAATTGTTCCACCTTAATATTTATACTACTTAGCGTAATTCTTTTTATTTTATTTGAAAGCAGAAAAGATTTCCCAATTACTGGATCAATATTTTATTTTCACGTATAGTCTGAATTCTATAGAGACTATTAAATCATTGAGGTGCAGCACTCCTCATATTTTTACATAAAATACAAGGATTTCTGAGAGCTTTATTTTCGAAATTAGTTTATCATCACTTTTATATAGACACCATCTTATTGTTTGATTCTGAGCAATAAGGTGCGCGATTTGGATGGTGATCCTTAATAATTGAAAAATCGCCTTCAAAGTATTTTTCCCCCTATTTTTTGTGAACAGTCTCTCCTGGGGTGTTGGAGAAATCTTAGTTTAGAGGGATGGATATGGATTGAGACTTCATTCGTGTGATGTCTCACCTCATTTCTAATCATCATTATTTAACCGCTCATCTATACCGTGTTGGACTGAGCGACCATAATTCCTGCACAGAAACAAAAGCGTACTCGAAATGAAAACGGATCCTAAACTAGTTCATGTTTTCAGAATACCTATATATTTATACCTATAACGTGATCTAGTTTATGATAACACTGAAAATTAATTTTCGTTTATATTACGAAATCGAAGGTAGGACTAACAAATCTATTCGTTGTTTTCCGCAGCGAAACTGATTTGTACTCTTCAAGAAGCTACCTTCGTATTTAATGCCTCACGCGCAACTTCCACAAGCACTAAGCATTTGTTGACAAAGAAAGAACATTCGTTCATTCTACTAAAACAATACAAAGAGCTACGAGCTATTTGTTACCAATAAATGATGGTTGCATGAAAAACTGACAGATCTACTTTATCGGCTCAAAATATAATTGAGAAAAAAAAGCGCAACCACGCGAAGTAGTTCGTGACATGGGATTCGATCCTCCATTTTCAGGGAGAGCTGCTATTGAGTCCGTGGTTGATCTCACTAGGCCATGTTGACTCGTGAGAAGTAACTTGATTATTTTGCATGAGGTTCTAACTCTCGACAGCGCTTTCATTTCTATTTTGGGATAAAATAATGCTTCCATCATCCCAGCAGGAACACAAACATTTATGAGTATGACCGAAGAGCAGCAACGATTGGCAGGTCTTCACGAAATTTATTTTATGAATTGTACCAAGAAGGTGTAATGATAGCATTTTGTTAGATGACAAGCAATATGAATGTTTCATACAATTTACGAGACATTGGTTCTATGCACAAAATCCATGTTTACGAAACGAGTGAAAGCTTATTTACGAAAATAGATTTTCAGTGTACGTGATTCAGTTCGTGGTGTGTTTTTGCAGTTCACGGATCTGGGCACGGATTTTTTCCGTAAGCAAATATGGAAAAGGTTACCAGGATGCAGATCTCGTAATTTGAACTTGTGCCGAACATCGTGAAGTCAGATCTGAGCTTTTACTTCCCTTCGGGCTTGCGGTAGATAACCTAATGTACCGGTTTGAGATATTTTGTTTCTACGTAATCTGGAGTTTATGAAACTCATTCATGTATTAAATGGTTGTTGGCTCAACCTGTATTTTTAAATCTTAGAAATTGTGAGCTGTTTAGTGAAGAAAAATTAGTATTTACCGTTTAATTCCAACTATGTACCATTATTGCTTATCTTGACAGGTACGCGTATTTCGTCTACAATGTGCAGACTTCTTCAGTGTCATATACCCAGTCGCGTTATTAGTACACGACATGTTCTGAAATAAAAAAAAACTGAAACAATTTTTTAAACTATCACTAGTAAACGCGAGCAAATTCCGTTAAATTCCACTACAGAAAGCTTATCTTTGAACAGGTAGGCCTAGTTCAGTCGAGCACTCGATACCAAAGAAGTCTGTAAGTCGCATACGAAATAGGCCTATCTGTCAAAAGATATGCTTTCTGTAGTGGAATTTAACGAAAGTTGCTCGCGTTTACCAGTAATAGTTTAAAAAAGTTTTTCAGTTTACAATTTTTTTAATAAAAAGTGTTCAAATGAAGTGTTACTTAACATTTTCCTAGATTTCCAATTAAATTTTAAGGTAAATGTAACGGGTACCAACTAAAATGTTGGATGTTTGTTTCTCAAACTTTCAAAAGCAGACAAACATACTTGAAGAAGAGCTGGTGTACTGAAATTAAAGATACACTGTCCATTGTTGAAAAAAATTTAGTGCACATTTGAAAACGGTCTGTAATCGACTGATCGGTGAAGTTTCAGTTTGATGACGGAACAGGAGCGTTGTACGGCCTTCAAAATTCAGCTTAAAACTCATTATGGAAGCGAATGGATACACTTACAGGAACGATTGTGTTTTTGGAGTCTTGCTCAAACACTTTATACGGCCAAAACACGTATTGTCTACTTGCAATATGGTTTTGTAAAAACAAAATCTAATTTTTTTCTCCAAACATTCGTTCTGCTACATATCATGATTGGTAGCCAAAGCGCGACGTCTCAAGAGACGACGAGAAAAACTTGAGTGATCTCAGTCGTTGCGAATAAAAACAAACCCAAAATAGGAGAGAGTTCCTCTCCCATGTGCGCATCAAAAACAGAGTGCACACAATATATCGCTAGAATAACTATCACAAGCCATCAGTGGTACATGAGCGCTTTCCATACGTCATCTTTTGCCTGTTCACCCAAAAGTTGAAATTGTAGCAAAAAATGCAATTGCAGTTTTTGCAATCATATCTTGAGAAATCCGCATGATTCTGAAGAGGCAATTTTGCCCATCATGATCCACAAAGCTTTTTATGGTATAAACAAAGCCATGGAAGTGTGTGCAAGCGGTTATCGCTGTGTGTCTGTGCCTCGACAGTCGCAGCAACCGTTGGGTTTTTGTTCAACCGTCAACAACTTCTCAATATGGGTGAGACAATGGCACAGAACGCCACTACGCCATATGCCACTGTTGCCGCTGTCAAGTGTTCTATTTTTATTTGCACTCGTCATCACCCTCCTCGCTCTCTCATCAAGTCACCATGTGTTTTATGAAATAAACGAAGCCATGTAAGTGTGTGCGACCCACATTTGCTTTATTGTTGTAACGTTGAGTGCCTTGACAGCCGAAGCAACTGTAGGGCTTTAATTCCGTTCACCTCAACTTGTTGTGGTGACTGAATGGTTACAATGAAGAGCCGTCATGCTGACGGTCGCAGTTCGACTCTCAGTAGCGGATCGTAATCTTTTTTTTTGTGAGCCATTGAATTTACTACTACTAATCAACTGTACAACCTCACGCACACATTGAATTTTTCTAATCGAATTTATGTGTTGCTTTTTTGCCCACGACCAATGTTGCATTTTTTCTCCAAGTTGCGATCCATTACGAGAAATGAAACCAAATCATGCGAAATTGCATTACAATCTTGCTTTTTTATTTTGGGTGTTGAGGTGGCGGACTTGTCCGTGCCACAACCTACCCCGCAGTGGGATGTTAGGCAAAGGATGACGTCGATGGTTCAAGTACCACCAACTTTCAAACATCTGTTTGATTTCCTACCTGCCGTACACTGACGGAACTTTCAATACTTTCTCTTCATATCTATCATTCTAGCAAAAACATTAATGTGCACTCTTGGTGCCTCATGGTGATGAGCGAACATCTCTTTCTACATCCTTTCAAAGTTAAACTATGCTTACATAAAACTTTCGTAGATATTCTTGAAACATAAATTCGAAACTTATCTTATTTGGGATTTTGAGAGTTGGTATGGTAGATGTTGATGTTATGAAGCAATCATTTTAAAATTGTTTGAAAGCATGACATTTTGAAAGAAGCGCAAGCGAATCCAATACCACCACTGCTATATCACTCCAATACCAATACCACTTTTTTTTTTGAGTAATTTTTTGTGAGCGTGATGAAACTCACGATAAATTAGAATTCATGAATGGTATATGTAAATGCAAACTGCCTCCACTCGGTGAGACATTCTAGTTCGATCAAGCGACACGTACGGTCATGTTTTTTGCTCTCTTGGATCGCGAATCGCGGATCGCGAATTATCACCTGCACTTGCTAATCTACTAGTGGTGGCAACCCGAGCAGGAGACAACAACATATCGATACCTAAGTATGATCTTGATAACTGGCCTTGGTATTAAGCAGGTTGGAGGAAAATTTCTCCCTACCTCGTTTGTCTGCCAAGAGCTGGCGGGTCTCAAGGAGCTGTTGCCTTCAAAAGTGCACCACGTGCACAATAGCCAAAAGAAGATCGCCGATGTAGATGTCCTCGAACTCTAGGTCCGAACAGAAAAGCGTCTATTGGACGTAGAAGGAGATGTTCGCTCATCGCCATGAGACACCAAGAGTGGACAGTAATGTTTGCTAGAATGAAAGATGTAAAGAGAAAGTGTTGAAAGTTCCGTCAGTGTACGGTAGGTTGGAAATAGTCTATTGGACGCCTTTTTGTAGACAAAGAAATCTAAGAAAAATAGAGAATCGGCAGATAAAAAAAGAACCACAATGGCTAGCTTCTGTTCTCTAGCCGACGAGCTTTGGAAATGACCGATTTGGTGCAAGAATCAGTTTAATGAACCTATGAATCAATCATCATTATTTTTGAAGTTTACAAGTTTTGCAGCGACACATCTGAGGCCCAAAACATTAACTAAAATATCTTGAACGGATCCAAAAACAATTTTCAATACCTCTGATGTTTCTTCAATGGCCAATTTGCAGTCTACGGTCATCCAATGTTTGATTTTGTTGATGTTGGTTTTCGATGTTGACTCACGGCCACTTCTGAAACTGTCGTTCCACTGATAAACGACTGTTTTCTTCAGAATATCGTTGCCGAAACAGTTTCCTTACATTTGCAAGGTCGACGCACCTTGGATCCGTTTTGAACGCAACATTCAATACAAACTGGTTGTTGAAAATCCAATACTATTTTGAAAAATTGAACCAAATCGAGCAACACACAATCGCAGATATTCTCAAAACAGCGTAACTTTTACAAATGTTAATCTATCAATTTGAAAATTTCTTAGAATGTCAATGACAGATGTGGCAACCTAAAAATACAGAACTCAAATCGGGTGTCTGAGAGCTCAAAACGGTGATGAATAAAGAAACTTCTTGATCAAGGTGATACGAGTTAAACATTAAAGCATATAAGACTGTTTGGAAAATAAGTTATCCACATATTCATCTCTGTAATCATATATATCTCTGTATATCATATATATATATGATTACAGAGATGAATATGTGGATAACTTATTTTCCAAACAGTCTTATATGCTTTAATGTTTAACTAAAAAACCCGCATTAATCCACCGATGGTGAGACTGAACCCTTCTTACATATCACCAGAATTCAAATGTGGGCAATATTGTACTGGATACATATTTTCATCAGAAATTCCAAGAAGATTCAGAGATATTCAACATGCCATACATTCAGTTTATAAAATGAACTAGTTGTCAATCCTGAGCGTATTGTTCAGCGATGTGATTAAAATATTACCATTAATAGTCTTTAATGACCTGTTTATGATAGTTATATAAAAGGGGAAATTACATAAATATTAGAAATTTCATAAAATCAGTTCATAAAATGATTCAATAAGCTTTACTAGGTACATTTTCGTTGAAAATTGGTTATAGTAAATGCAAACTAATTTCTTCGAATATACCGTTGCAGTTGAAAACCAGCCACTCGAGCCAATCGATGCTGCTCTAATTCTTATACAGTAGCATAGTGTGGCTAGTCCGCTGTATGTGCTATACAACGCTACCAGATACGACACAATAGAATGCAAGCGGCATCGATTGCGTGATTGGTCTTGTTCGGTTTTGCACTGCAACGAGTATATTGTCATCTCACAATTATGTGCTCTCAGGTATTGTTTTGGTCATATTCCATGAAGAATTATCCAATCATAATGAAATTTTGACCAGTTATTTGGAAATATCATAGCTTTGATTTGGCACCAACAAAACTAAAATCGGTACACAACAGCTCAGTATGTAATCGGAGACTAAACTGTTTGGATTACTATTATAATAGGCCTTCAAGTACTGTTTCGTTCATATCTCTCGTAACGAAATGTCCGAATGAAAAAATCAATAGCGTTCTATGAGAATGTTGTAGCTTCCATTTGCCGTCAACAGAACTGAAATCGGTTCACAGATGGCTGAGAAACCGATGTGACATTATTTGTAACGCACACACACACATACACACACACACACATACACACACACACACACCACACACACACACACACACACACACACATACATACACACAGACATGAGCTCAGTTCTTCGAGCTGAGTCGAATGGTATATGACACTCGGCCCTGTGGGCCTCGGATAAAAAGTCGAGTTTTCAAGCGATCTTAATACCCTTCTATTGATGTAAGAAGGGTAAAAAAGATGTTTTATTCAAACTAATGCAATAGGGATTACGGGATTAAAAATGAACATGAAAGTAATATTATTCTTCCACGAATTTGCTAATTTTTGATCAAGTTCCGGAAAAGTGAAAAGTGATGAAACATTGTTTGAACGCTTTAGAACATTTTTCGGGCACTTTTTGAACTTTTGCATATTTTCAGCTGCTTTACAAGTTATTTTGAAGAGCCTCTTGTGTAAAAAATGATAGACTTCATACCGAATATTGCTTGCGCCTAATATATTGCTTGCCATACCAGCACTTTTCAACCAATCTTCTCCACATGAGTCGACCTGTCTGCATTGCTTACATTTTCCCAACGGCGGCAGTGTAATATTGTGGACCTGGAAGGCTTTTTGAGTCATCTTTGAGGTCTCGTCGCCCATCGAAATACATGCATCCGGTTGCTGCAAAAGTCCCGAATACAATTTCCGGACCCTTGTTGCTACGCATTGCTCTGCACTTTGTTTGGTGATTTTCTGCGGTCTTCAAATATTTCCGTTTCTTGATACGTTGAATCATTCCGACGCTGGTTTCCGCTTGATTAGCCAAATCATGCGTCGTCATTTCGAATTAGAGCCCACACTTTCTGATCCGAATTGGGCTTGGAAGATCCGGGTTTTCTTCCTGGCAGTTCATCCAAAGAACAGTGTTCCCCACACTACTCTCTACCAAAATGTCATGTAAATTTCTGTCCCCTGAGACCGACACATGCAAGCGTCCATCAGCAGGTAAGAATTAGTTGAAAGAGATCAGAAAATAAATTCAATCAAACACATCTTTTGTGGATTTGTGTTTGTGTCAGTTTCAGGAGACATAATTTCACACGAAATCTTTCTTTGCGTTCCCCGACTTTTTATAAACATAATTTGCGTCTCGTATAGTATTCATAATTTCTAAGTGTGTAGGTTAAGATGAATTTTACATTAACGTGATGAGTTCCACAGCGCTTTGCCAATTGTCGCATAGTTTCTTTGTTTTCACATAGACATGTGTCCAAAACGTTTATTTTCACGTCTGTTATGATGCGCGACATTTTGAAAACGATGGAGCGACATTTTTGAAAACGATAAGCCATGCAAACAAATAAACAAACGAAAGTTGACAATCGAACGCAAGGCATGCTATGATGAACACATTGAAACCATCACAAATACACTCATACAACGCAAATTTACGTAGATATCATATTTTCGATACATTCATCACACTAGGAAACTACATAAGTACCGTTTAAAAACGGAAATGTTTTTGGCAAAATGCTCTTAGCTTTTTTATGACAAAATTTGTTCTTTATTTCCTCCCTTATACTCTTATACAACATCACTTTTCGATTACTGGCCAAAAAGATGTCTTAAAATATTTCGAGCAAAAAAAAAGGGAAACGCCGAATAAGAAAAGCATGATCAATGGGGAATTCGTTTGATGGCTAAATATTTCTCCATCCATGTACTCTCATATAAACTATATTACACACACTAGGCCACTCAGCTGTGTCCCCGTTTCAACTTGTAGACATTTGCTCACGTGTGACTCGTGAAGGCGTAGCAACTTCTTAAGACCGTGTCTAAATGTCACGCTCCTTCCACGTTGCCGACGCACCATTTTTAGTCCTACGCCATCCTTTATCGTATCTAAATGTTAATGTCTCCCAAAGCAGCAACATCAAATTAATGCTAATTTTTTATCGGGTCTGATTTCTCATCAAAGGCACGGCAGCATGAAAGGATACAGAACGTGTTGATTCCCAGTTCAGCGGTAGGTAGTGGTGAAGTGGCATAACCTCGAATAGCGTAGCATCAAAGCTTCCAAAGAAAGAGAATCTAGGCAGAAAAGGACGAAATCCACCCGATTAGTAAGGGACCGCTTGATTACAGGTGGTTCACCACCGGATTGTCGAAAAAGGCTTGAGACGTATAAATAGGCACGTAGGTTATGAGGAAATATGCAAATGAGGCTGGTTTTGCTATTCCGTGTGGCTCATTGCCACTGTTGGCACTATTCGGTACAGCGACGGGAATGATTGTCAAAGCTCCGCTCAATTCTCAAGTATTTGACGAAATAATTTGTCCAGAGTGATAAACAATGTATCAATGTCGAATAAGATCTAACGTTCTGTGAACATACATCGTTCATGTTATTAGATCACATTCGCCAGTTATCCGCTTGAATTCGACACTGTGGAAAATGTACCCGCCTGGCATGAGGTAGAGAAGCCATTCAACCGTCCGACAACAATGCGGCTGCTGATGGAATCCTCGTATTCTGGGGAAAACGGAACCATTCCATAAAACATTCCGTGGATAATCCGTCTTTTCCGAGCATCAAATTCAATTTAAATTGAAAGCAAATACCTACCTAGCTCTCTCTGTTTGTGGTGTACCAGCAAAAGATTCTTTTCATGCAAAGAAGATTTGCTCAATTTGCTACCATACCTCCCATTTTTGTCATTTTGATTGTAAGCAAGTTTCCTTTGATGGTGAAACCAGAGAACTATCGTTCTCAATCATCCATTGTGGTAACGGGTAACTGGGACGAAGGACCGGGAACGATGGATCAGGATTCTTAACAACAAAGTGGAAATGCAGGAAACACAGAATGACTTCATTCGTTGTTTGCATAGTTTGAATCCGTTCGTGTTGAGATATTTGCTCAAGCTGCAATACGTCGACTCAACAAATTGATAAATATAACAGAGCAACCTGATGCAACAGGCAGGTGGCACATAATATCATGGGCAGCTTTGATGGAACTCAGCCCCTTGGTGTGTGTGAATCGATCAGTATCGTAGATTCCGATCAACTGGCAAGATGTGCTCGTTCGGGTTCTGCCTAGCATTCCTCTTGGTTCAGGTAGTTTTCTTCATGCATTGCAGTGATCAGAAAGCTGCCGAGATTATGAAGGATGGTGGCGTTTCTGGAAAGCCAGAAATTAATGTTGAAGAAGTTGTGAGGAAGTTTATTGTGAAATTCTACAAGGTAGGTGGAATGATCTGGGTTGGTGAGAGTGCTATGAGAAATATCTCACATTTTGCTGTTGGTTGATCTGTGATGGTGTTTTTGTGATTAATGAAGTTTAATTTTAATATGAATATCGAGCATTTCCACTAAAATATCTTTTATTCTAAACATTTTCAACTGCCATAAAGCTATATCCTTTAGAATCCGGAATAATAAAATCATATGCATCTCGGTAACGGATTGACGTATAAATAAGTTTAATACATCAACATAAAGGTAATTCACTGCACTTTAAGGAAAACATATCAATACAAAACTTTTCTCTTCGTTTCTAATGAAGAATTTGCACTTTCTTCTTTATTCCTCCCATCATACGCTGCACACTTCCGAAGTCAACTTCCTTGACACATTTGTTCCACATTTCGGTCATCTGATTCGCGTCCTGAGCCGTTTTTTCACGTTTCTTAAGCTTCCGCTCCATTATCGCCCAAAATCTCTCGATGAGCCGGAACTACGGGCAGTTGGGTGGATTTATGTTTAAATCGATGAAATCTACGTTAGTATCGCGGTACCACTGGATGACTTCCCGGCTGTAGTGACAACTCACCAAATCTGGCCAGAACTTCACGGGACCTTTATGGGCTTTAATGAAAGGTAGTACGTGGTTTTTTAGGCATTTTTTCTTGTACAGCTTTGAGTCCATCGTCTTATTCGTCACGAATACTTTGGTCTTTGCTATGCAGTTGCAAAGTTTTTTGGCAGGTTTGTCCATAAAAGCAAACTTAAATTTCGCAGGAACATCTCCTCGTGCCGTCGGCATGTAGAGTTTTTGGCCAGGAAGCTGTCCGAAATCCATTTTGACGTAGGTTTCATCGTCGATGAGCAGGAATCCTTGGTACTGCGTCAAAATCTGGTGGTACAATTTCCGAATTCGAGTTTTGGTGACGAAACTTTGCTTCAACGTTCTGTTTGGTTGATTGCTGGCTCGATAAGAACGTTATCCTGCTCGCAAACGAATTCTTCGAACGACACTGCGAGCAGCAGTGTATTTTTGTACGATATCATTATCTGATAGTCCAGGGTTTGCTCTGACAACTCTCAACACGATTTGGTTCAGCTTGCGGTCATATGTTCCACTATGACGCTTACCTTGAGGCACTCGATCCACGCTCTGTTGCTTCCTGAACCGTTTGAGCACATCATACACAGTTGATTTTTAACGTTTTTGCGATTTTTATTGTGGACCACGTTAAAGAATCAACATGGGTGTGCAGAATTTTGTCTCTCCTCGGCTTTCAGTAATTTATACCACAGAAAGTGGGCGCCTAGGCAAATAAACAACTGTAAAAGAATTCTTGCAGCGGTCACTTTCCGTGCCGCTTCAACACAACAAGTGATTCCTGATTCTAACTGGACAGAACTGTAGTACCTCAAAAACCAAACAATTTAATTTTATTTTTGGAATCAAACAAAGCAATTGTTCAGAGATAATTCAGATTTATCATAGAAAAAATTAAAAACTGTACTTGTATCGATTTTCAGTAGATTTGGTTCATGTTTGAAATAGTCAGCCAAATAGAGTAAAGTATTACAAACCTAAATTAGCTTAACATACGAGTAAGTCGTGTCTTAAAACTTTGAGAGCATAAATATCATCTCCAACATAATAAACATCATTGTATGTTAAGTGGGGGATGCCATTCGTTCTATCTAAATTTCACGCTAATCTTTCACAGCACATCCCAGCAAAATGGAAACAAATCAATAATATATTAAGGCGATAGAATATGGAATCCACAAAGATTTCTTCAAATACTATGTCCAATCTTAATAGTTTTTTCTAAATTCGGCCGAATGTCCCATTTAGCCTATTACCTTTTGACCAAATGTCCCATTCGGCCTATGGACCTCGGTCTAACTGCGTTTGACATAATGGTTTTCGGACTAATGACTAAAAAGATAAGCTCGACAAATGTCCCTCGAAAACTAGTAGGTGTCGATGTATCCCAAAAAATGCATGACGGTAGGTGATTTGTTCATGTGGAAAACGGAACAAGCCTTCTGCAACAACTGCCAACATATATAGTAAAGTCTACATAAATGAGTGCCTAAATAAATGACTACTTTGGTTCTTCAAATCACACAACATGCCTACGATTTTTTAGCTGGATCTAACTTCATGTCACTATTCAAAGGACGTGTTGGCGTGATACAAGATAAATGAAGTCAATGCCGCGCCGAAGAACCTCAATCCCTCAAACACACTGGAGTTGCGTTTGGGCTACAATGAAGTACAAACTCTAAGGTTGCCTAACACGAAATGTTGCTGTCATGGTTGAAAGCAGAGCAAAACGTCGAATCAAGCATTATACAAAATCGTATGGGCGGAATCAAGAAGATGGTTATGGCATTTAAATTTGGAATAGAAGTTCAATGAAATAACGATTGTAAGCCAAGCTTATAAAGGGCGAACACGAAATTCTTACAACACTTACAACTAACTGGACCTTTTTCCCACTGGACAGAAATAAACCAAACTTTGCACAGTTTCTCGTTGAAGTGTATTGTTTACATCCTGTGAATTGCGTAGTTGTGAGGATTGTTGCGGCGGCCAATATGGAAGCGAGTCAAGTTGAGACGCTTGAAAAAAGTTTGTTTGTAGTTGTGTCAAGAATTTTACCAAACAATCTCCAGCAATTGATCCAATGTATGAGAAGCTTATAACATGTATAAAACATCCCTGAAAATTTTGCTTTTATCCGATAAATACATGACGTTGTATAATAAATTGACTATGTTGTAATAATTTTGTGTAAACCCATTTAGTTTCTTTGAAAGTTGTTTGTGGATCTCAATCCCTCTGAAACAGAAAAATTCAAATTTAAAATTGATAACACTTCATCGTTTGCCATCGGATATTGATGAGGTTTTTTTTAAATAGATCACAAAATTATCCTGGTTTATAGATTTATACCGGTTATTTTGAAATTTTCCGTAGTTTCAAATTTCAAGGTGGGAGTACTGGGGTAAATTTGACATGCAGCATGTCAAAACTTCATGATTTTTCAAAACTAAGTCATCAGAAGACATTTTGAGGATTTCTGGCCATACTGGTCATTAAATCATCAGCGGCATATTTAAGTCTTTTCCAAAACCTTCATGATTTTGCAAAACTTTATCTACGGCGGTCATTCTGAGGACTCCTGCCTATACTGGTCTCTTAAAAAGCTCTTGCGGGATCAGAGTTCCTTCGGAAAAGTGGCCATATTCGAATCTTTTCCAAAACCTTCATGATTTTGCAAAACGTTATCTTCGGAGGACATTCTGAGGGTTCCTTCGGGTACCCTATGGGTTCCTCCGTGAAAGTGGCCATATTCAAATCTTTTTGGCAACGATTTGAATATGGCCACTTTTCCGGAGGAATTCGGACTTCGGAGGGTCTTCCAAAGTGGCCAATGTGGTCAAACACCCTCAGAATGTCCTCCGAAGACCTAGTTTTGTAAAATCATAAGGTTTGATGTGCCGCAAACCAGGTTTTGTAAAAATATATGGATATAGCCACTTTCCCGGATCCCGGAAAATTTGAATATGGCCAATCGAATCCCGCCTCCTCTAGTGGTAAATATGATCAGAAATCCTTAAAACGTCTTGTCATGACCTAGTTTTGCCAAATCATGAAGTTTGATGTGTCGCAAGCCAGCTTTTACCAACGATTTCAATATGGCCACTTTTCCGGAGGAATTTGCACTCCGAAGGGTCACCCTAAGTGGTCAGTGTGGTCAAATATCCTCAGAATGTCCTCCGAAGACCAATTTTTGCAAAATCATAAGGTTTGATGTGTCGCAAGTCAGGTTTTGGAAAATATTTGAATATGGCCACTTTTCCGGAAGAAGTTGGATCCTGCAGGACCTCTTTTAGTTGCCAGTATAGACAGAAATCCTCAAAACGTCTTCTGATGGCCTGGTTTTGCAAAATCATGAAGTTTGATATGCCACATGCTACGAACAAAATTCTGCCTTCAAAAACCCCCACATGTGGAATTTGGTTCCACTTGACTAGATTTCGAGTTATGCAGAAATTTGTATTTTATGTTTATGGGAGCCCCCTTTACAGAGGGTGGATGTGTGATGCCAAATTTGGTTTCATTTTGCTTGATTGGTTCTCTAGTTATGTAGAAATTTGTGTTTCATTTGAATAGGAGCCTCCCTCCCTCCCTTCCAGACAGGGAAGGGGTCTCGAACCATCATAAGAACATTCTTCGGCCCCAAAAACCCCTGCATACCAATTTTGTTGACAATAGGTTTAATTGTCATGTTCGGTTTAAATTTGTGTTTTAATTGTTTGAACCCCCTCCCCCTCCTCCCCTCTACTAAAGAGAGAGAGAGAGAGAGAGGACGGGTCTCGAACCGCCGTAGAAACATTTCTTGCTTTCAAAATCCCCACACGTCCAATTTGGTTCCATTTGCATATTAGTCCATATTAGATCTTTAGTTAGGCAGAAATTTCGGTTTCATTTGTATGGGAGATCCTCTCCCCCTTCCTTCTCTATAAATAGGAGGGGTCTCGAATTACCATTGTTTTTTTTGCCTCCAGAAAATCCCACATGCTATGTTTGGTTCCATTTACTTGATTAGTTCTTGAGTTATGCAAAAACTTCTGTTTCATTTGTATAAGCGTCTCCCCTTCGAGAGGGAGGAGGGTTCTCAATTCTCAAACCAAGAAAAAATAATTTCCTCCATTAAAAAACTCCAACCCGCTAATTTTGTTTACTCTGCTGGATTAATTCTCGGGTTATGCAGTAATTTGTGTAACATTTGTATGGGAGCCCTCTCCTCCAAAAAACAGGAATGGTCTCAAACTATCACAAGAACCTTCTCTAGCCTCAAAAACCCCCCCAGTCCCCCAACAGACAGACAAAACATCATTTTTATAAATGTATATAGACAAATATATCTTCATTGACCTCCGCACACAGCAATGACACCGACTATCCGGCATGATAACCTTTATTAGTATCCTCAAATAAACTACTCATTTTTTTTCAAACGTAACCCTCCTGATGCATAACAAATATTTACGCTTTGCGAAGGAGTATTCATTTAACAAAAACTGCTTTTGCAATTTTTCCTTGAAGTCTTGGAGAAATTGCAAAAGCAGTTTTTGTTAAATGAATACTTCCAGACTAGTTGCCTAGAGAGTTGCCATCTTATTGAAGCGCTATAGAGGTGGCATCCTCGGCATAGTTTCTCAGTATGTCATTTGTTAAATTTTGATGTTATATTAGTTCCTGATAGTGCCGCAGAGATGGCGCTGCAGGTTATCCCTAGAGGCTTGTCGTTTTCGGCAAAGTTGCTCAGTGTGTCATTTTTCGTCTTGTGAGATTATTATATTAGTAGCAGATCTTACAAAAAAGATGGTGGATTGGCTACACCGCCATCTTTACGGTTCGATCTAGAACTACTGTGATTATTTTTTAATTTTACATTATCAACAACTTTGCTAAAGACAGAAACTCTCTAGTGCCTCGTTTGGCAAAGCTAGACAGCAGCACCATCCCAGCGACAAAATATGGAACAAACATGATAATGTCAAATGACTGAATTGTATATTCCAAACAACTCTGCCGAATAAAGCAACTCTCTAGAGCTTCATTAGCCAAAGATAGACTGCAGCGCCATTTCTCACAATGATATCGACCTAATACTGATAATATCAAATGACTGCATTGTTATATATTCAGACAACTTTGCCGAAGAACGCTTCAATTCTCGTACAATGAGTCACGAAACTAGTTTTGTTCTATCCAATGCATTTCTGTTAAGCTCACGTCAAACTTAAAACTTCAGCTTCCCTTTGTAGCAGATTACCGGGGTAACTGTTAACGAAACTAGTTATTTTTCATTCCAATGCATTTATGAGACCGAATGCTTTCAAATGGTGCATGAAACATATGGACTCTTATGAATTAGAATTTCGTAAAATATTACGATGGTTGATAAATCCAAGCTAATTATGCGTTGCACATTGAGGATGTATGTTAGTTCCAATAAACATCTGTTGGTTCTCTGAGTAATAACAGCTGATCGGACTGTAACGAAGTAGCAGCCTTGGATGGTGTATCACGTTCATAGATTACAGCCTTATTTTCGATGTACACGTCATACAAGTAAACAACAGAATATGAAATTGTATTGCATTTTTTTGGATTTAACGTCATCTTGATTGATAAAACTAAACAAATACATTCAGATGTAAGCTTTTTGTAACGGTATGGATTTCGGTTCCGCATGCACAGAAAAAAATAATGAATTTTAAGAAGCGCGTAAAATTTCCCTTCGTTTGATTCCAAGCCAAGCTTAAACAAAGAAACTGTTTGCAATCTTTTATGCGCCATACAGCAATGTTTGCAATCGTTCATAGAACAAGCTAGATTCAGGCGTTATTTGGCTTAAATTCACATGAAATATCGCATTATTTTCTGCAAAATCTAGCATTCCCATTATGTGCATTAGATAACGCAAAAAATGCAATGTTTCTTTTTATCTGTGAACTTATTTTGTGCAACAAATTTCAATCACTTGTAGTGTAATCACTTTCTTTCTTCAAAAATGTGGCTATGTAAATCCGTTATGATGAGGACAATTTGTGGATTC
Source organism: Aedes japonicus (assembly GCA_034211315.2). Lineage (NCBI taxonomy): Eukaryota > Metazoa > Arthropoda > Insecta > Diptera > Culicidae > Aedes > Aedes japonicus. The sequence goes on from JASCZW010001723.1 coordinate 31,076, forward strand.
CATTAACTATTACCCTAATAGTTGACCAACCAGTAGCAAATTATAATTATAGTGGCGTTCTGAAAAAAAAAACACCACTCCCAAAATTCACGACGATATTCACTTTAACTCAACATTCTCCTGTTCTGCCTAATGTTTATTCTATAACCCCAACAGAAACGCTTCGTAGACAATCAAAATCTAATTGTTGCGCCGCTGTTGGTATTCGAAGTGCTCTCATCGCTCTACGACATAATGGACGCATCGGCCAAGTACGACCTTCACTCGTTGGTTGACATTCCCCAAAATGCCAGCAAGGAAAAGTTCTTGGAATTCGTGTCATTCACGAATCAGTCGCTGAAAGCGTCCATTTCAACACGATCTCGGATGGAAACTCGTCTGTACTACGACGAATTCATCGGTCAAGTAAACTCGGCCCTACAAGCTCATCACGTCTCAACGAACTTCATCCAGAAAAAGAAGTTTCTAGAAGAGGTCAACGATTGGGTGAAGAATTCTGCGATTCGAGGTTCAGATGATTTGGTTCGCGAATACGATGTAAGCAATGAAACGAAAGCGTTTCTGGCTGGAACGTTTTCATTCGATTGGCCATTGCATCTAAAGCTTCTAGATGGGGAGAAAAAATTTCAAGGGGAAACGGTACAGCTTTTAGAGGGAAACATTCGTACTTCTTACGCCAAACTGGACCATCATAGCATAGAGATAGTGGAGCTGACATGTGATGAACTACCAGCTATCAAACTTTGGTTAATTCTACCCAACGCAGACTCTTCTATTGGTGCATTTAAAGAGGCGATCACAGTCGGTATGATTAATGAAATTGAAAGTGGTTTTGCCGACAAGCTGACAGATGTTGCACTAACCCTTCCGGAGGTGTCAATTGAGTATAATTCCCAGGAAGACGCAAACGTCATGGAAGTGTTTGAAGTGCTAAGTTCTCTGTTCACGACACCTTCCATCAAACTGGTTGAAGATAAGGATGAGTTGTATCCTGTGAAGAATTTCCTGATGAAATATATCCTGCGGCTTACTGTGAGTGAAACCACAGCCGAATCAAAAGGTAGGTTTTATAAAATATTTAACAATACATGTATTGCTGATATGTTTGATCTTTTTCAGCCGATAGTGACAAGAAACATTTAGTATTTGATCGGCCTTTCGTGTTGATGATACTGACCAAAAATGCTAGTCTGCCACTTATGTTGGCTAACTATTTTTCGCCTAAGGATAAAGTTCATAAGCTGGAGGAGCTGGAACGAAAGTTAGAGGCGGAGCAGCATGATGGTCATTGAAATCGAGATCGATTGATTTCTCGCAAAATTATACGCATTTATAAAAACGGTAAAAGAAAGATTTAAATGTGTTTATGTTGGGAAAGTCCAACTCTTTGTAATGATGGTGGTAGTTTGCATGGAACAGCTAAAGATTTCGAGAAAGTGATGCTCCTCTTTGATGATAAAATAAGTAACTCCTAAATTAGTTCTCAAGATGTGAAGCCTATATGCGAGACAATATATCTGCGTTTTACTACATTAGTATGATCATTCATAGAATTTATCAAAAAACCTTAGAATGATGACTGCTTTTCGAACGTTTTGTTAGGACAAAAATATAAACGATCCTTAAATAAGATGAAAATGTCCATAGAAGAAATTAAAATTGTCAGTTGATAAATAGTGGTAAGAAAAACACAAAAATATAATATTCCATAGAAAAACTTATATGCTCATAGTTTAATTGGAACTTCAAATAATGAAGTAATTTGCCTGCTATAAAAAATCCGAAATTTCTATAAAACATTTGACAATTTTCACTTAAAACCCCAACAAATACAATGAGGAAAAACTGAATTTTCGCAAGAATATAAAAAAAACGAAGCATTTTAAACGGATATTTTCAATGAAAAACGCTTGAATATAGACTGTTCCGAAAAATATACATATACTTTCTTTCTCAAATAAAAAAAACCAAACTGTGATTTTTTATTATTTTGTTCGCAAATATAGTAGATAACAATGTTTTCTTTCCATCTTCATTTCAATTTGCTTGATTTTTCGTAGGGTAGGCGAGCTCTTCCACTTTTTTGTTAACACCACTCATAATCTTCTGCACAGTGCTTTCTCCTTACATTTTCACCATTTTTGGCCAATCTTTCTTAAATTTTTCAACACTGTGTTTTCTAAGCTTCGCCTTTGTCAAAGCCCAAAAAACTTCGACACGGTGAATCTCTGGGCAGTTTGGTGGATTCATCTCCTTTGGTACAATTACGACATTGTTCCTTTTGTACCATTCTAGTGCATATTTAGAGTAATGGCAGGAAGCAAGATCAGGCCAAACGATTGTAGGCTTGTTATGCTGTTTGATCAAGGGTAGCAACCTTTTTTGCTGACACTCCTTCACGTAGATTGGATCATTCATTGTGTCTGTCGTAATGAACGGACGAGATATTTTGCTCATCCGCATATGGCCTGCCACACCATTACTCAGTCGAATGTTTCGGTACAAATGGCTTTCACTGGTCCAGGAACATCCTTTTCCTTCGGTGTGGTACAAAACTGTGGTCCCAGCAGAGTTATAAATCGAGTTCTACGTAGGTTTCATCGTCCATGATAACACAGCCCGATTTTCTGGTCGGCAGTTTGTCGTACAGTTTTCGAGCGCTTGGTTTCACAGATTCAGCCTGTTTGGTGCTTCGTTTTGGCTGCTTCTGCTTCCGACGAGTCTGCAGACTCATTTCTCTTTGGAACATCAGATTTCGGACTGAACGACTCCGAGCAAAGATATCTATAAATTATTCAAGAATATGAGGGGAGCATGGGTAATATAACACTAGTCGGCAGTGTTTCACTCCCTTCATGTATATATATTGAATTCTATAGATTTCGCAACGCTGAATTCAAATATGGGCTCAGAAATGCTGTAACACGTCCAGTTTTTGAGAAAAATGTGATTTAAACTCACAAAAACACGTACTTCCGTAGTAATATGATCTACCACATCTACAACCAGAATATTGGCTCTGCCCTTTGCAAGTTGGACTTGGATTTTGTGGAATAAACCTCCCTGAATTCATTCGTGAACACAGATTTTTCGTAACACGTAAGATTGATGAAATAAACCGGGATTTCATTCACAAAATTATGAATTTTCATGAAAATCAAGATTTTCTATCAGTCAGTCAGTGAGTCAGTCATTTAGTTGAAATTTTCTCTATATTTTTCAACTTAAATTCACTTTGTTTCCTTTTTCCTTTTATAGTTCTCCAAAGGTGTTTGTCTCTGTAGCATCCAGCAGTAGTCCGCTAGCATCGCTGGGCTTCATTTGCCAGCAAAGTTCTTGATGAAATCGTTCTCCATGTTCATCTGAGACGGCTCCCATATTCTCTGGGAAGAAGTCTAGATGAGAACGCAAAAAGTGCAATTTAAGTGACATATTACATCCCAGTGCAGCATACGAATCAACCAGCTCTTGAACGATATGTACATAATTCGGAGACTTTTAATTTCCCAAGAAGTGACCACAAACCTTTTGGAACGCATTCCATGCTCGTAACTCTGTCGCGTTAAGAGTTTGCTGAAAATTGTCGTCTTTAAGGAGTTTCTTAATTTGAGGGCCAACAAATACTCCTTCTTTCACCTTAGCTTCGCTAAATCTCGGAAACTTTTTCCTCAAAAAACAATATGGTTCTCCTTGAATATCCAGCTTTTTGACAAAATTTTTGATCAACCCAAGCTTAATATGTAGCGGAGGTAGTAAAATTTTGTCCCTGTCGACAAGAGGCAGATTTGACACATTTTTCTTCCAACAGTGTTTTTATGTTCTCATAAGTTTCCTTCATGTGAGCTGCAAATGCAACTGGCACTGAAGAAAACTTATTTCCATTGTGCAGTAACACTGCCTTCAGGCTTTTGCTTGAAGCGTCGATGAAGAGCCTCCAGTCAGTTGCGTGATACTCTAACTGTAGCTTTTCCATTAAACCTTCGATGTTGTTGCAAAAGACAAGATCACCGTTCATCGAAAAATATTCAATGTTATCTGAATGTCTCTTCCTATAAGATGACACCTTTACTTTTTTTTCCAGGACATTCCACTGCTTTAGCCTTGAAGCTAGCAGGTGCGCTTTGGTCTTGGGTAGCTCCAAATCTCGAATCAAATGGTTCAGCTCCTCTTGGGTTATAACATGCGGTTCCTCAGACTCCGAAGGTAAAAAATCTGGATCATCCTGAAAGCTTTTCTCAGATTCGCCTGGTTCCGAATCCAACTCATCAGCACGTCCAGCAATATTTTGAGATATTGGAGCTGGCATTGCTTCGGAGTGCAATGTTGGCCTTGATGGGTATTCGATTTTATGCTTCAAAGCTTTGGAAAATCCATGAATTTTTGTCAAACAAAAATAACAATCGCTCATGTGATTGGTTGGATTAGTCCACACCATAGGTTTGGCAAAAGGTAAGCCTTTGTGCGTACCTTTCATCCAACCAAGCAATGTTCGCTAGCATGAGCAACAGGAGTATGTTGGAACCCATGGAAACTCACGATTTGGAAGCTCTTTGTCAAAATACAGCTGATATGCTGTCTCCAACAAAGGTGTAAACCCCTTTCTCTGTTCCTTCAATATCACGTCTCCACAAATGCAACAAAATTTTTGCGGATCGTTCAGACAAATTCGCGACATTTTTACAAAAATAAAAAAACGCGTCTGTAACACTCAAATAGCTAGCTTTGAATGAATAGAACATGATTGTGCAAGGCTGAAGAGAGTCAACATGAGAATTAATTGACGCCAAAGCAAGACAGCAATAATGACACAAATTTTGTGCCGCAAATACGCCAATAGACCTTTTCGACATTTAATCGTCTTTCTTTGTCTAACTTGCGGGGATTAATGCACGGTTTGGTTTCCCACAACTTCGTTGACTTCTCACTCGCACTGCTTCGATTCAAATCTTGCAGTAGTGTGCGCAAATTAAACGTCAAAAAGCTCTATAAAATGCAGCATTGAGCTACGTGCTTGAGGATTCTTGCTTTCTTTTTTAACATATCTTTTCCTTATTCTCTCGAGCAATAGTGACTTACACAGAGTCTTTTGTCTCTGTCTATTCTTTTGTTTTTTGAGTGTTTGCGTGTTTTAGTGCTGTCTTGCTCACTCCTATCCTAACTTAAAAATACGGCACTGCTGAATAGAGTATTTAATGAGGCGTTTCTGAAGGGCTCTGCGCAGCTGACTTTTGAATTAATGAATGAACTTTGAAGGTCTTCAGTTCCCAAACTGCTGTAAGAAGCAACATCAATATACTCCATATACTCAAAGAGGCACAGCTAAAGGGATCGTTCATAAATTACGTTATGCTTTGAGAGGGAGGTGGAGGGGGGGTTTAAAAAGTGACGATGCATGCAAAATGTTTCAAAAATCCATACAAAAAATGTGATAAAGAAGGGAGGGGGTTGAAAATCGGTACTTTTGAGCAACGTAATTAATGAACGGGTCTTGATTTTCATGAAAACTCGTAATTTTGTGAATGTAAACCCGGTTTTTACATCAACCTTACGTGTTACGAAAAATCCGTGTTCACGAATGAATTTAGGGAGGTCCATTTAATAAAATCCAAGCCCAACATTCAAAGGGTGGAGCTGAAATTCATGTTTTCAAAATAGAAAATCTTGATTTTTATGAAAATTCGTAATTTTGTGAATGAAATCCCGGTTTATTTCATCAATCTTACGTGTTCACGAATGGATTCAGGTCCATTCCATAAAATCCAAGTCCAACTTGCAAAGGGCAGAGCCAATATTCTGGTTGTAGATGTGGTAGATCATATTACTACGGAAATACGTGTTTTTGTGAGTTTAAATCACATTTTTCTCAAAAACTGGACGTGTTACAGCATTTCTGAGCCCATATTTGGATTCAGCGTAGCAGAATCTATAAAATCCAACCAAAAATGCCGACGGGAGCGAAAAAAGTTCCGATTTTGGCGACTAGTGTAATAGATAAACACCGAATGAAAACAATCGGACATAACCTAAAAGCGTTTGTATAAACATAGTGCAAAACTACACAAACACATACGTGAAGCATGTTGAGTAGTTGCACGACACTGATGCAAGGAAAAAGTGTATGAGAATATATTGGACACGGTGTACATGGGCAAGTGTAGGGGTCAAATTGAAATTTAAAACTAGCAACCATCACAAATAATGGAAGCACTTTGAACGTTCTTAACTTTATCATTTCTGGATGAGTTTTCAAGATTGCTGCTTCAATCAGTTAGACATTTTAATTGACTTTGAATTCCCAAATAAACGCTCAACCATCTACAACGCGATAACGATAGTGGTCTCCAGCTGGTCGATCATATAATCACAATCATCATTACCAGCACAACCGTTGCCCGTTCATCATACCAAGATTCAAACCAAACATCCTTTTCTAGCGGCGCCAAATGATTTCTAAACAGCAAATAATAGAATTTTCTAACATAGCTGCTTATTTATACCGATCCAATGTTGTTCTACAAAACTGACGAAACTGATCTAACATGCTGAAGGTAATGCATCAAACGGTTTGAGATTTCGGCAAGGCTTTGACAGAGAATCGCTTGTTCCAATCGATCAATGTTTCCTCTTTCCTCTAATACAGGTTCATTAAAAATAATGATAACATTCATTGCACATTACTACGTAGTCTTACGTCAACTTTGCGTACAACCCCAATGGGCTGTCCCTTCTAGTTTTTTAAATCATAATTATCAACAACACATTTATCAGTGCGAGAAAAAAAAATCCCAAACAATCTGCTGTCAAAGCAATCAAAAACTGACCGTAAAGGGCATCTTCACCAACGATCTAACCGTGGAATGGTTTTTTTAGGTAAAGCGCAAAAGCTGTCAACTGCACCGGTTTATAAATTTTGTTTTATACTGGATCTATTTTCCATCATTTTGAAACTGGTATATGTTTTGATCTATTCTTGCAGCAATTTGGTAGTTTTTACTAAACAATAACTCAATTTTAGTGATTATATTCTGAAATATATTTGTTAGCAGAATAGTAACCGTATTTGCTGCATGTGATGCTGCCGGTGGACAAAAAGTTGTGTTGCTCGCCTCGGATGCTGTTAATTACCTCTGGTTGCTCCCGGTGCTAGTGAATTGCCTTTTCGTTTCATTCCTAAGTAACGAATGCTTGTCTTACCGCCCAAAACACAATGATAAAGGAAACGTAACGGAAAACGGCTTCTTTGACAGTTGCTGCAAATGACTTCGATATGTCCAATTAGAATCGGCTTGGATCTAGCCTGTTTTCTTTCCAACAAGCAGGTATACTCAGATCGGGCTTTGCCGTTTCCGTTGCCGTTATCATTGTGTTTGGGCCATTAGTTTTTTTTACAGCCACTGCTGACGAGAAATGCGGAGAATCCGAGATTCTGAATAGTATTTCGATTGCTCGGAAATGAAAAGTAATGAAATCTTCAAAGTAAACAATCTTGACAGATACGCGTATATCGTCTACAATGTGCAGACTTCTTCAATGTCTCGTACTGTCGAGTTATTAGTTGATCGCATCATTTACCACAGTGAATCCATGATCTTATAAATAACCTGCCTCACTAACACAAATTTATCATTCCCTTGACAATTGTGGAGACGCAGGACACGGTCTCTAACCAACGATTGTAAAACTAATCTTCGTTCCTCCCTCCCCAATGATCGTGAGAACGTGGTCGGCGCCGGTACTGATCTATAAATAGAATGAATTAGTGAACTTATACATTGAAGATACAACTCTACTGCCAAGCTCTATCTGTGTGGTTCTATGTGCAATTACACTAGTTCTGATCGGTAATGGATACTTCGAAACGCACAAAAATGCATGCACTCACCTTCAGCCAAACGAAAGAACAAGTATTCCTTGTCGTCAGCTAGCGACGCACCACTCCCGGATAAAAATAACCATACAATTACAATACAATAATATAAAATAACTTTTAAATCTATTCCCGACCATAAATCTTATTGTTCATGAGTCATATAAATGGAAAAAGCATATTGTCATTACAATAGATTTACAATTCACTCTATATGCTAGGATTTTCAACATTTGCGAAACTGTACAATTAGTACTAATTGACTCAAATTTGTTCGGGAAATAATGATTTTTTTCACAGTTAAGATACATAAAAACCCACCTTTTCTATTGTTGATGTCTCAAATAACATTAGAATCTATTGTGGTAACAATAACTCCTATTGTCATCTTATCGTTGTGAACAATACTATTGATTGTACATACTATAGATTCAGTTGTATGGTTACAATATATTCAATTGCAAATCTATGAGAATGTTTGATTCGGGCTGGCATTAACAATTATTTGGTTAAACCAATCAATGGCAAAATGTTTGTGAAGAATCTGCGATCTCTGAAAAAAAAACTTCTGATCTCTGATGTTGCATGATCGGCAAGACGACAGGTGTTGGCGGGTTTAATAACAAGAAATACAACACCGGTGCGGAGAACGCAAAGTTGTTCTATTTTATCTTATTCTATTCAAGTTAAATAAACCACCGCTGAAGATGCCCTAAGAACGCTGTCAAAAATATAAGCGGAGTGTCCAGATTTGGACCCTCCCTTTGCTCAGTTGGTAAAGGCGCGATACAAAGCAACACCAGACTGGAGAAGGCTGGTTTCGATTCTCGGTCTGGACTAGGAATTTTTCGTTAAGCAATAAGCTAATTGCGGAAGCAATAATGAGCTGGAAACGTTAAATAAAGAAAAGAAGAAGTGTCCAGATTTTAAGTAAGTCGAACGATTTATGCATAATTTAATTATAGGCATTAGATTGAAGTATCACTCGAGGCACTATGACTGAAAAAAGACCATCACAAGTCTAAAATAAAGCGTCAAGATACAAATCGACCAGAATCAACTAAATATTTACATGATAATCGAAAAGATCTCAAAACTTCCGTGTCTATTTGTCAACTGAACAACTAACTTGGAGTTACTTTCTACATCAACCAGTGCAGTATTTTCACAATACTGCTAGGTACAATCTTAAATGCAATCTTTCAGCTGAGTTTAACATCCCAACTCCATTCGTCGTTGAAGTACCACACAAGACAAGAATGTAAGAACAAACCCCACCGACACAGCTGGAAAGCTGAAAAGCACAATAAAAGTCGTAAAAATGCACGTGAAGTGAGCTAATTACGCTACATCTCTTTTTTAAGCATGTCAGAGAAAAGAAGAAAAGAGGGAAAACTCCAAGAAAATGAAACAGCTCGCATGGGAAAGCAAAACGGAAACAAAAGAAGTACTGAGCGTGTATGGGAGATGCACAGTAAAAACTTAAAAAGAAATGCAGTTTCGCAGCGGACGACCTAAAGTGGGAATGGAAACGGAATGAATCGTTGGAACGCCGCTGGTGGGGCGAGGAAGATACCCCATGGTAAGAAATAAAAATGATAACAATCTCTACTCATTGCGCATTTCACCGGGATTGCAGCCCGGTCCCTGCGGTGCTATGACAGCTGAGCATTGCGCCGCCATTCTCGCATCCACGGGGGCTCAGAGCATGGAACAGTTATGTTTTATATTGATGGAAAATAGACGTGGGTTGTCGTTGTTAACGTTTTTCGATACCGCGATTCGTAGCGTAGTCCGTGGTTTTGTTTTTTTTCTTCTTCTTTTTCTCAATTCCACTTCTTTACAAAACTCCGTGACGATTCCTGCGCTTTCTGTCATAGTCGCCGCCTTCTTGGTCGGAGTTTTGATGGATTTTATTGTGCTGAAAGATGCTGGAATTGTTCTGCCATATCGTCTCGCCGTTGCACTGTGGGACGAAACGCCAAAAACATGAACTTTTTACAATAACTCGTAAAAACGTGTTCGTAACATTTTGGTGTCTTCAGATGAAAATTTTCAAAAAATATAAGGCATTTAAAGATGACAAATATTAGTTCGCAGCTTCACCACAGGCGCCGCTGCAAACTTGATTTTTTTTAAATGATGAGATAGAGAGTTAGTGTCTTGGGCAAAGTTATAGATAATTTTAATACAAACAACATTGCTCAAAACATCAACCTTCTATCTGGTCACTGTGCTGAGGTACGTGTTTTCTAAAATGGCGGGCCATGGAAACTAGTTTTTTGTGATTATTTAATAAATGTGCAGTTTTAGGTCAAAATAATGTTCAACAAAGTTGTACAAATAATCAAAATATAAATTTTCTCTGTACTCACCTTACGTCTAAAACCTTTATGGGAGAAGTTATAGTAGTTTTATTGTGAAAAATATACGTTTTCCATAGCCCTTTAGCTGGCGGGGATGCAAGTGGATGCACATGAAACCTCATAGGGTTCAAAATATAGGATGTATTATAGCATATTATATTGGTTTCATGTGTATCCATGATTATCCCCAAGAGTGAACCTGTGTTCTATGAAGTAGCGAATATACCATTAAAACTATTATAAATGCTAATTTTCCCAATTGAGAACCCTATTATCGTGTAAAAACTTTTATGTTATGTATATTTTTATAATTTTACGCATAACTGTTGCTATTGAGTTGTACAGATACCAGCGTCCACGCGCTCTTATGACAATACTCTTAAAAATTAAATATATTTCACACACACATTTTAAGGAAATCCTTTCACCCCTCGCTTCATCCTCTCTTACTTCTATCCATGCACTTGCACTCACACAAACACACACACACATACGCACCTGTCAAATGTTTTTTTTTTACAGTCGAGAGAGTTTACTTCTCTGTGGATTGTGGATCGCGAATCATGAGGTGAAAAGTGCAAACCATGCAAACCATGTGTTGATAAAAGTGCGTTTCAAGTACAGAAAATGGCTGACAACAGGTAATAAAAAATCGTAAAAGTTGTCTTAATTTCAGTCGCTACATGGATAATGAGTTTGTATTGTATTTTACATTTCTAACTGGTATCATCATAAGTGCGGAATCGCTTATAAAAATGGGTTTTCACGATGAGTCGTCTTGGAGTCTTCCTAACACTTATTCGCTAAAAGCGTACTTTTATTAGCATTAACGCACTTATAGTCGCACTTATGCAGTGCGCAATGCGCAATATTACTGGTACAGAAAATTTGTTGAGTTGAGAATTATATTGCAAATGGGATTGATAAAAAAGCTCTATTTAATATGGAAAAACTGCGATGGAGAACAGAGAGACAAATTGAATTTGGTATGTGAGAAAGTTTTTTCGTATTACGGAATCCAGCCGGATAGTATGGAAGAGGTTACTACAGAAGTTCGTAGTTCTGTTTCTTCTCTGTGCAAGCACTTCCAAAAACTTTGGCTTAAACATTACTGAAATGATCACCGTATCTGCCAGACTGAATACTTCAATAGTCCGTTCAAGTTGCAACCTAATATTATAAATTTAATTCGAACATCATCTTCAAAAGGCAAGTGCGGCAGAAAACCACTGTTCTTCGAATAAAGTAGTGAAATTCTCAAGCGCTGAAAAACAGCTGAGTTGAGAGCACAGTACCAAGCGGATTAACTAGCTTACGCTACTCAAATGAAACTAAGGGAGAATGGAAAGAAAGATGCTGCTACCGTCGATCTGTTTCTTCACAATAATAGGGTTCTCAGTTGGGAAAATTAGCATTTATGATAGTTTTAATGGTATATTCGCTACTTCATAGAACACAGGTTCACCCTTGGGGATAATCATGGATACACATGAAACCAATATAATATGCTATAATACATCCTATATTTTGAACCCTATGAGGTGTCATGTGCATCCACTTGCATCCCCGCCAGCTAAAGGGCTATGGAAAACGTATATTTTTCACAATAAAACTACTATAACTTCTCCCATAAAGGTTTTAGACGTAAGGTGAGTACAGAGAAAATTTATATTTTGATTATTTGTACAACTTTGTAGAACATTATTTTGACCTAAAACTGCACATTTATTAAATAATCACAAAAAACTAGTTTCCATGGCCCGCCATTTTAGAAAACACGTACCTCAGCACAGTGACCAGATAGAAGGTTGATGTTTTCAGCAATGTTGTTTGTATTAAAATTATCTATAACTTTGCCCAAAACACTAACTCTCTATCTCATCATTTAAAAAAAATCAAGTTTGCAGCGGCGCCTGTGGTGAAGCTGCGAACTAAAATTTGTCATCTTTAAATGCGTTATATTTTTTGAAAATTTTCATCTCAAGACACCAAAATGTTACGAACACGTTTTTACGAGTTATTGTAAAAAGTTCATGTTTTTGGCGTTTCGTCCCACAGTGCGTTGTGGCGACGAGAATGTTGTGCTTTTATTATTTTTCTCTCGTATTTTTTCGCTCTGCGTTGTCTGTACACAGACAACCGTATCTTGCCGGCAGCTGCCAGTTTCCCGAACCGACAAAGGCGATGGGCTAGCAGAAGTGGGTGGTTATGGTCGATGAAATGTATCATAATTCGTTTTTTACTATGTTGGTTAAATAATTTTCTTTATTTTATTTCTAAAGCTTAAAGATGCATCCAAATGATTCCAAATCACCAACGGAACGTCATCCGTCCTCATGAAAGAATGTTAACGTTGGGTAGAGTGTACGCAAATTAATTCCCTTTCTTCGCCGTGATACGTGCCCACCATAAAGTGTTCCACCTTCCAGTAAAACGATGCAATTTATTTCGCGTAGCACTAGACGTTCGACCACCAAGACGTGCGTCGTCACCAAGATGCCACCGGAGATTGCCACCACACCCACGAACCGTGTCCTTCTTTTTCCTTCGTTCATGAATATTGGATTCAATGACTTGCAGATTAGCACTTGGGGACAACATTGTAAGAGCAATTTGATTATATTCCGTCATCTCTGCCGTTGCGTATTTCCTGCGGAAACTCGATCGACCACGTCGCTAGGGAGACCAAATAAAATGAATGCGAACTTTCGTCATAGCTGTCATCGGCGTCGTCGTTCGCATTTGCCGGTTATCCTAGATAGCCATGAGACAAGACGGCGAAGATGCACCGTTGTCTTTAATTTTCTATTGTGATATTACCACCGATTTGATCTCCTTCATAGAATGCGCTTTGTTACATAAACTTGATTTTATTATGAAAAATTGATCCGGAATTTTATTTCCCAGACTGGTTGGAGCCCGGTTTTATTAATTTAAGGCAATAAACTCAGGGCCACAGATACGTAACTGTATCCTTAACGTAGGTTTGACGGGTTGATTATCAAATCGCAACGCGTTGTAGGGTATGTATCCCTTAATTTCATTTTTTATTATAATTCATAATGTATTCAACGATATTTACAACAAGTTATACACTTGCTTACATACTTTTAATACGATGTTTGGTAGTATGTATCACCAAAAGCTATACAACTCATTTTATAAAGTCAGAAACTTTCGAGGGATATGCATGTAATATCGGTCTTTAAGCATCAAATTCGGTCTATTTATGGGTTCAACCTTGTCCCATTCGATCGGTTTTTCATTAAATACACTATACGCTCTGTTTTTTCTCCAGATTTTCTGATTTAAGGCATTGCCAACTGTATTCACTTTACCCAACATAAAATTTCAGAAAACAAACAAAACTAAAACTGCTTTGAAACACTTTAGAGATTTTCACATATGATTTATTGGTCCTTCGATAATAAAAACCTAATACAGGGTGCGGCAGAAAATAATGCAAAAATGTTCAAACTTGAGTATTGGGTTAATTCATGTAGCTAGTGACTAATTTCTGTCGAAAGTGTATTTGTTTATGTTAACTTTCAAGTGCAACCTCAAAACATTCTATTTGTTTTATTGCAAATTCGTCAAAATGTTCGCGAAAGAAGTGTTCACCAGTTTGTTGCTGGCCCAGAAGAAGCCGAAAGAGATTGCCAAGGTGGTAGGGTGCCATTTGGCAAAAGTTTATCGCATAAAAAAGTCCCTGCAGGATGGTCCTAAGCAGCGGCAGCCAGGAAGCGGAGGTCCGTGCTTGGCACGCACGCCGAACGTGATCAAATTGGTCCGTGCGAAAATTGCTCGCAACCCGGTGCGTTCCATAAGAAAACTTGCAAAAGAAGCCAATATTTCGGAGAAATCCATGCGGAGAATCATCAAAGAATATCTGCATGCATCTTCCAGAGCCAGAGTGAAACGCCACTTGATTACGGACCGGGTCAAGGAATTACGAGTGACTCGTTCATTTCACTGCAGAAAATGGAGAACGTTCCGGAAAAAGTGAAAATCATATATCAAACCAAACATCCGGCTGGTGTCATGATGTTTGGCTTGGTGGCGTCCAACGGTTTGAAAATGCCGCCTATTTTCATTGATGCTTGAGTTAAAATCAATAACGAAGTGTATATCGGTATTTAAACGGACCAAGTGCTTCCCTGGGTGAAGGCCAACATCTCCGAGGACCAAAACGTTGACCTACAGCAGGATGGAGCGCCATGTCACGCGTCCAATCGAACCCAACAATGGTTGAACGATAACATGAAGTTTTGGCCGAAGGATTTGTGGCCCCCTAGCAGTCCAGATCTTAATCCGTTGGATTATTCTATTTGGGCATATGTTGAAGCACGAGCCTGCAAAACAGCAAACCCTAGTGTGAAAACCCTGAAGTCAACCATAACACGCACATGGCAGTCAATGTCGGAGGACTACGTCCGAATGGCATGCTCTGGCTTCCAGCGTAGGCTCGAGGATATTATTGAGGACACATTGAATAAATTTGTATAAAAGGACTTTATAAAGATAACTGCACTGGAAAATGTTGATATAACTGCTTGAATTAATTGAAAATGGGATTTGAAAGAAATAGAACAAATTTTCGCATTATTTTCAGCCGCACCCTGTACATTTGGCCTCCAAGCAGTCCGGACTTGAATCCTTTGGATTACTCAATATGGGCATATGTTCAGGCTAAGGCCTGTGAATGTTTTCACCCCAGTATTGGCGCCCTGAAAGCTTCCATTACCAAGGCATGTAACTCGATGACTGACTCATCCATTGAGAAGGTATGCTCTCGATTCCTTCTCCGTTTGGTGACGGTGATCGCAAAAATTGTGGACATATTGAGTAAAGATTGTCCACAGTTAAATTGCATCACTTTAAACTCATCCTCAAAAACAAGTCTCTCATCCGGTTGTCATGAAATATTCAGGAAATAAAATACAAAAATCTTGGTTTAGGTATTTTTATTTCGCTGTATTTCTTTACCAAATCCAAAAGCCCGAACTTTATTCGCAATACCACGCATAAGATTTGTACAACGCTTGAACCGATATTTTATTCCACTTTCAACCATGACTTCAACATTTCCTGTTCTGTAGTGACAACTTTAGGATGCTTACGAAGTTCGTTCTTCATTACAGCCCAATATTTTTCAATTGACCGCAACTCCGCAGCTTTTTCGCGACATCCCGAACGGAACAGTTGAGTTTGCATTTAAAGGCAGCAAACACTCGCTTGTGATCCTTCACACAGTACGGAACACTTTTTCTACCGCTCACCTTCTTTCGATTAACAGTTAAACATTCCCTGAAACATTTTATGACACGAGACACTGTAGACTGGTGAATTTTCAACATCTTGCTTCTACATCTGGCTCGGTGCGAAAGAAGTGGGTTGTCGAGGTGCATGTGCAAATTTTCGAAACTACGACACATTTCACACAATACACGCTGTGGCCATTTCACCCAAAATTTCGTTGAAATCAACGCAAAGAGCAAAATGTTACAGCTTATTGAAAGTGATGCAATTTAACTGTGGACACCCTTTAAGCCCTCCGATATGCCCGAATTTTCGTGATGGTGGTCTCAAATGATGTATGGGCATTGATCGTTGTTGTTTCATCACGTCTTGTGATCCTTCGTTTAAAGAAAGTTACTTCCTTGAGCAAAGTTGTTCAGTAGACCAAGGCCTTTAGGACGGTCGACTTAAAAGTTCAGAACTATTTCACTACACGGTGCTAAAGAGATCCTTGCCGTATAGCTAGTTGGCGTCTTAGACAGAGATGTACGGTTAAGTAAGGTCTTCCAAATGGTGTTAACATTAGTTCATAACTCGTCCGCTAGGTGGTGCTATTGTTCAGGGGAACATTTTGCAATATCTGTATTTTGATTTCTAGATCATGTATTGTTTTCAGGAAATTTAGTCGAGTAATCATGGTCTTCCAGACGGTCGATTTCATAATCCAGAAATATATGCCTTCAAAATTACGTTTACATTAAAAAAACAGATTTTTTTCGGATGGTGATAAAATATAAGGTAAAGCAGATAATTGCTTTTGATAAATTTCCCATGGAAGCTAATTATTTAAGCTCACTTGCAAAAACATTCGACGCCCTTGCGAGCGGCTTTCCGGCAGTTTCCATGGCGGACGAAAACATGCGTGTAGTGTCTTCGTTTTATTTATCAATTCCTACTCAGTTTTCGCGACAAAATTGTTGAAGTAGATCTTACGCTTCAGGTTGGCCCAGAAATTCTCGATGGGACGCAGCTGAGGGACGTTGGGCGGGTTCGTTGACTTGGGTACCACATCGATATTCAGCCGCTCCGTTCGAGTAGTGGGCCGACGCCAGATCCGGCCAGAACACCGCGTCTTCGCCCTTATGGTATTTCTTGATGAACGACGCAACTTCCGGCAGGCATTTTGTAGTATAAATTTTCCCGTTCACGGCCAGTCCTGAGCGAAAGAAGAGCGGCTTTGGCATCCCCTTCTCGCTGATTGTCAGCCACAGCAGCACCTTCTTGGAGAACTTGGTGTGTGAAATGAACTTCACCTAGGAGCTCACCTTATTCGAGGGGAAAGTGAAATACGAAGTGCCCTGCCAGTCGTCGCCGTCCAGGTTGAGATAGGTCTCGTCGTTCATCACCACCCCCACGTCGCGATTCGCCGGGAAAATCGAGTTGACCACCGAGTATCCAAAACCAGTGGACGCGACTGCCGCTTCCTGACATGTATGTTCATGTTTGCCAGGTACTTTTTCACTGTTTGGCCGGTTGAACCGACCACCCGACCAAGCGCACGCAGCGATGTAGCCACTTGTTCCTCGGTCTTCCTCTTCAGCACTTTTCGGAGATTTTTGTCGCTCAGGGTCGTCGGTCGTCCGGAACCGGGCTTTCTTTCGATGCTCTGATTCTTGTCTAATAGTGCCAAGATGTTGTAGAGTCAGAACGGGCGTATAAGCCGTCCACAAAGTGCCGCACGTTGTACGTTTTCGACTGATGAGTGATGCTGTATGGCTAGTTTCGTCAGTGCGGGTGAAGGTAAACCCATGAAAAATGGGCAATTTTTGTCCATTTCTTTTAATGCAAACGTTACGTAATGAATGTTTATCGCTAGTATACATGAGAGGCTGATTATCCCAATATTGGTATTTTTGGTACGTTCTTCTGACAGCTTCGGGTTACTCTTTTACAGAAACTCTTCGCAAATCCTCGGGTTAGCCCTTTAGAGAACTTCATGGAAATCCTTCAGAGAACTTCATGGATGTGAGCTTCATGGTAGTTCTGCAGACAACGTCACGGAAGGCTTTAAGAGCACATCAGGAAATTTCTCTCGAAAACTTCACGGAATTTCTCTCGAAAACTTCAGGGAAGTACTGCAGAGAACTTCTGGTAAGTTCTCCAAAGAATTTCAGCGATGCTCTTCAGAGAACTTTAAGGAAGTTCTTCAGAGAACTTCAGGGAAGTTTTGCAAAGAAATTCAAAGAAAATTTTCAGAAAACTTCTTGAAATTTCTTAAGAGAACTTCATGAAAGTCTTTCTGAGAACTTCAGAGACGGTTTTTAGAGAACTTCAGGGAGAATATTTAGAGAACTTCATAGGAGTTCTTCACAGAACTTCCAAAAAATTCCACAAAGAACTTCAGGGAAGTTTTGCAAAGAACTTCAGCGAAATCTTTCAGAGAACTTCAAGGAACTGCTGGAAAGTTCTTCAGAGAACTTCAGGAAAGTTCTTTAGAGAACTTCATGGAAATTCTGCAGAGAACTTCAGGAAGAAAAGTTCCAGAACTTCTTCAGAGAAATTCAGGAAATTCTTCAGAGAACATCAGGGAAATTCTGCAGAAAATTTAGGAACAATTCTGCAGAGAACTTCAGCGAAGGTCTTTAAAGAACTTCATGAAAGTTCTGTAGAGAAATTCAGGGAAGTTCTGCAGAAAATTTCAGTGAACTGGTGATCTATTGATGAAATCAGTCTCAAGAAACAAATCATCATCATCATCATCATCATCATCATCATCATCTTGTAAATGTAAATGTGTAAATGGCCCACGTAATGTTATTTTTTTTAAAGGGCGGTGGCGCTGGTTCGCGCGTTGCGCACACACACACACACACGCTGCCCACAC
>JASCZW010001724.1:0-70824 GCA_034211315.2 Aedes japonicus
TAAAAAATGTGTAAAAGTAAATATGAAAAACATAAAAAATGATTGAAACAAACCATTTCCGTTATCATACTTAAACTGTTGATAAACATTGGCGGCAATTTATCGCAACAAACATGTCACTTCTCGGGCCTTCACACCATTTTGTTTCAGTTAATGAAAATGGTTTATTGATTACAACTTCAACGTTCCCTGTTTGCCGATCAATCAGTTCCTCAATGGAAAATGAATTAGCGAAATGTGTGGAAATTAAATAAATACAATCTTTAATAATATAATTATAATATCTAGAAAGTTGTATTGGTTTGTCATCCAGCTTTTCTTATATGTATCACAAAATGAGCAATGCTAAATACAAATTCAATGGATCGATAAGGGAACGTCCATGAGTTATGTCACCTAAAAAGTGACTTTTTATAACCCTTCCCTCTTTGTCAAGTTTTTTGTATGTATCTTCATTTTTTTTTGTATCGATTGTCACGTGTATATTGGCAGAAATCCATGGAAAATTTCACATAACACTGAATCTAAGAGCCGTCTGAAAAACAGACATGAAGTTCATGTGTCATATAAAAAGTGTGTGGCCACACATAGTAGTTATGTATACACATAGAAAGTATGTGTGATTACAAACAACAAACATTTATTGATCGCTTTAGCAAAAATGTATGTGTGCAACACATACACAACATATAACTACCTAGCCCTTTCCAAACGATAATGTGACCCATTAACCTCGAGCTAGCCACGAGTAATTGGCATCCCTCTTTATTTATATTGCAAAGTAAAATTTTGTGTACAACAATATTGAAAATCGGCTCCGTAAAGTGTTATACACGCCTGAGCCTAACAAATTAACGAACTGATTAAAAAACACATACAAAGAGACAAATTTTATAGTTAATTGTAACATTATTGAGGGTAGGATTCACTTTTGCAGTATAGTTCATGGTCAAATCGACCATTAAAAAAGTTGTTTCAACATATGTATACCATAATGTCGGAATAGTCCTTGTTACCATGATCATATTAAAAATGCCATGAACGTGATGAAATCGTCAATATTCATGGTTATATGCAACAGTCATCTTGAGCATGATTTGATTGTCGGAACGATGAAATTTTTTCTCAGAGTTCTCTGTGTAGGCCTTATGGCCAAACAAAATGATAACGGCAACGGAAAACGACAAAAGCCGATCTGAGTATGCCTGCTTGTCGGAAAGAAAACAGTCTATATCCAAGCCGATTCTTATTGGACATTTCGAAGTCATTTGCAGCAACTGTCAAAATTGCAGTTGTCCGTTCCGTTTCCGTTATCATTGTGTTTGGGCGGTTATATACACGCAAACAAGAGCCGCAGTAGAAAGTGCCATTTCGAGGGTTAAATCACAGAGAACATACGTTCATCTTCGATCTACTACTTGTGTAAAACTTTAAACCGACAATTCAAATGTTAGTCGTTATGCTCCTGGTAGGCGGCGCTGCAGTTGTGTGATAACTGTCTTGTCAATGTTTATCAATACAAAGCCTTGCACATAAACTGAAAAGTTTTGTTTGTTTTTCTCCGCACATGCTTTTTATACCGGTTGCCAATATCAATTTTTACACACGTTTTTCAAGAAAAGTTATATGGACATCAATATCTGTTTTCTGTGGTTAAATTAAGCGCAATCACCAACAATTTTCAACTGACTGTAAATGCGTTTGATTTTACCATGCCTGCGATTAGACATCAACCATGGTGCGGTTGATATCAATATGAGGTTTGTCATATATACCACAAACGTTGAAGATTTTACCATAAACGTAGTAAATTTGACTGAAATTTCATGGTAATTTTAAAGATAGGCGTAGTCGGGTAAAATGGTAGTTTTTACTACAAGATTTCTTTCTGTGTAGGTATTTCCTTTGTGTAATCAGGTAATTTAAACTGAACGTGTATGAAAACGCAATCCAAGGTTCAGACCTGATCAAGCGACGCTTCCATAGTATGCGTTTTGATCCGACGTCTTCCTCTTAAATGACAGCTGTCAATGTCCATAATCTGTCAAAACTCCACGTAAGCGTTCTTTCGTTTCCGGCATCTCGGACTGCTTAGGAACACATTTCGATTAATTAAAGGCTTTTAGTCTGTAAGTGTTGTATATTACTAGTGAATTTTCGTTAAATCGGTGTGAAACGATAGCGGAATATTTTATCATCCATTCGATGTACGATTCGTGTGAATTTTCTCTGATTTTATGCTGAAATAGTAGTGTTGAAAGTTTTGTGTACATCGTTGATAGTTCCTTGTTTACTGGAGCTGTCAAAGTTCTCGTTCTCTATCGAGCTGCTCTCTTTTCACGACCGTGTTTCCGTCTGCTGAAGGATCATTTCGAGCTCAATTTGATTCTCTTTCGTTTTAGTTTAATTAATTCCGATCAGGAAACAACACAATGGCCAAAACCAAGACAGAGAAGAAGGCGAAATCCGCCATCAACGAAGTGGTGACCCGCGAGTGCACCATCAACCTGAACCGTCGCCTGCACAAGGTTGGCTACAAGAAGCGCGCCCCGCGTGCCGTCAAGATTGTGCGCAAGTTCGCCGAAAAGGAGATGGGAACCAATGACGTTCGGATTGATACCCGCCTGAACAAGGCTCTGTGGCACCGCGGAATCCGGTGAGTTGATTTCAGCGGGGATAGAGGATGTGCTGCGATGGTTGAGGAATATTAATATCTAGTGAGGTTGGATTCTATGGCATTCTGGAGTGTAATTCAAACCTGGAAATACAGCCTTATTTTCTTCGATCGATTCACTTCGTCGTACTGATTTTGAGTTTGACTGGGTTATGCAGATAGATTTCTTAAATTGTACAACAGAGAATGTTTTTCCAATAGGTTTTTCGTTAAGTGAACACTGTATAAAACTATTGGAGTAAACATGTATTACTGGCGCTAGCAATATGGGAATGAACTTTTTTTTAAATTTCAATGTTTACCTAAAAAAAAAACCATTGAAAACGTTAATTTATTTCAACTAATGTTTCACCTTTGCACCTATTTTGATGATACTCTGGTGAGTGGGTGGTAGTGGTGTGTATCATAATAAACCAATGGAGTTCGCTACTACATCAAAATGTATTATTCTAAATAGTGGCACATCTGATTAAGATAAAGATTACTGCATCGCCGACGGTCGGTACTTACTTTGCTATTTTGGCCCTCTTCCTGTACTCCATTCAGATGTTCATCGATGTGCGGCCTCTATCTTTCGGTTTCCTCACAATCGTCCTTATCCCTACACATTTCTGGTAGAACTTAGACCGTTACACTGCGAGTAGCCTTTGTCGACTTCAGGTTGCTTCAGTCGCGCGAGACCATCGCGGGCGTCGGTACAGAAACTTGTTCCTTACGGAGAGTTTTGGACGTATCTTAACCGTTACTAGGTAGTGGTCCTAAACGATGTTGGCGCCTCGATAGGTTCTGTCGTCGGTGATGTCTGAGAATTGCTGATCATCTATCAAAGCGCTTGATTTGTGATTCCCTTTGGTTTGATGACCTGCAGGTGTACCGATGTGGGTCCTCCCTTAGCTCAGTCGGTGAAGACGCAGCTACAAAGCAATACCATGCTTGAGGTGACCGGGTTCGATTCCCGGTCTGGCTCAGGAATTTTTCGTTAAGGAAAAATTCTCGACTCCCTGGACATTGGGTATGATTGTATTTGTCACATAATCATACTAATGCAAAAGTGGTCCCTGGCATCGAAGGCTCTCAATTAATAACTGTGGAAGTGCATTTAGAACACTAAGTTGAGAGATAGCAATAAGCATGAAGTGCTAAAAGAAGAAGATGTGTACCGATATGGGAAACTATGCTAGAAAAATGAACTACGTACGGCCATGTTTTTGGAGACGACGAAATCGATCCAACTTGGTGAGCTTGGTCCAAATTGGTCAGCTGGTGTACCCGGAAATGTCCACTTACCAGTTCCTCCTCCTGGGCTTCCGCGTTGAAATCCCCAATTGTGATCTTAATATTATGGCTTGAGCAGCGTTTGTATTCACGCTACAGCTGCTGGGCTATACAGGCTAATGATGCTGATGTTGGAGAACTGGCTCCTCAACCTGCTCTCACCCATTACTAACAAAGCTGTCCATCGTCTGTATTTGCTATTCTCAATAATACGTAAATTAACTTGATTTTCGGTTACTTCCTGCTCCATTTACACGTATGAAGTAACGAGATACTTAAGTGTCCTATTTACCGAAGCATTCACGTGAGTTATTAAAGCAAACTTTTGACCTACATGTCAATCCGGCAGAAGTTATGGTGAAAAATAAGGTGGACGAAAACACGTAAATCAAACGTGAAAATATTTCAGAGTGTATTGAATGCCCCTGAAACTTCTCAAATGGATGTCAATTATTCTTTGATGTCTCTCACCATTTTAGTGGCTGATGTGCAAATTGATAGGTAATTCGTTAAGCCATGCTTTGCACAGCTGGTATGGCAATAAAATCAACCGGAAAGCGTCCTATGCGTCTATCTGCTTCAGTAAAGTGGATAAACCTTAAGAAATGTCCAGCGAATTGCCTAACTAAATTTTCCATGAAGGGATTTTGTGAAGGTTTTGTTATTGCCTTTTGTCATGCCGGGGTTTAGAAATTAGAAAGGGTCTTAGGGACACTTGTGAATGATTTATATTAGACCAAGGCACCGATACTTGCCATAGATAGAAGGATTCGATTGTTCCGAATTGATATTATCATCAGTCAGGCAATAATCTTTGTCAACTGTAGCTATAATGCAGGCCATGCTGAGATGAAATTTCAAATCCAGTTTAAGTTTGGCCTAGAATGGCTGAAAATCTCTGGGATTATAGTGCTATTTCTTTTGCAAAAATTGTACCGAAAACAAAAGCCAAGAAGGAAGAACCGTTCTGAAAGCTGCGACTCTAATGACCGATCTACAAGCATTGTACAAAATACAACTAGGTTTACGAATAAGTTATCGTTTGTCATACAGAAAATAAAACAATCTATTTGATGTATATGTTACAGAGTAAAAACCGAACGGAATCGATAATTTAAATAAATAAATAATAGGGTTGGGAATGGCTTAAGCATCCCGAGACCCTATTCCAAGCACAGGGTAAACGTTAACCTACAAAGCTCAGTTTTTGCAGTATGATGCTCCATCTAGTGAAGCATCATACTGCAAAAAATGAGCTTTGTAGGTAAACGTTTACCCCGTGCTTGGAATAGGGTCACGGGGTGCTTAAGCCGTTCCCTACCCTATTTATGTATTTATTTAAATTATCGATTCCGTTCGCATTTTGCTCTGCAACATAAACAATGTAAATGAACTTTGTTATCATTTATTTCAAGAGTAAATTTTCAGAAGTGCATAAATATCTTGAAAACAGATAGCATCTACAAACAGACTTAAATTCGAAAGTTGAGCATGAGCATGAGCATGATTGACCGGATGCTACTACGTTATTACCAGATCAGCTGTGTTTACGCAAAGAATCAATAGATACATACATCTTCGTTGTGGAAAAACTGGTGACCCATTATAAAGTAATACCGGCGCCGGCCGAGCCCGAATGCCTGCTTTGCAACAGGCAAAAAAAATAACTACATCAGATGCGTTGGTCCGTTATTGCAGGGTGTAGAACGGTAATCTAGTTTCATCATTTTTTACGAAAATTCGACACATTTTTTATGCCTGTTTTCAAACCTATTTGCTAAGTGGAATACAAATTGCCACTGTTAGGCACACACTCCTAGGGGATCCCCCAAGATACTTAAGTACATAAGTAAATCAAGTATAAAAAGAATGATTTGCCTGATATGTAAACCAGCAGTTTTAATTCTATATATGTGGAAACTTGCATCAGGTCATATAGTTTGTTCAGTAATCCTTTATAGTCTTGCCGTTTACGCTAAAGAACAAGTGTTTCTCGTACCTAGTGCACTTGTTACAATAATCAGATTGAAGGTGTTGGGGTTCTCTAACATAATAGATTACTTTTTAATTGAATGTTTGCTAATTGCAAAGAGAGGCGGTACAAGAGTACAAAAATAAAACTACAAGGGAGCTAATGTGAACGTTTTTCTATTAGTTCTTATTGCAACCAAAAAAATTCCAATGTACATTCTAACTTGGCAAAAGACCAATTTCACAGGTCCAATCTACAAATGTAAATTCAATAGGTCCTAAGTAACAAATGTATTAATAACACAACTAGAATCATCGTAAACATCAAAACCAACATTTTCTGTGTAATCTTGACGACGTTTTACGTTCAAAACCATACAAAAATTAAAGATTACATGATAAAGTTGCAATTACGATTTAAAAAACAAATTCAAATCTCAATCCTATTTTTCTCGATTTGACACAAATGTTAGGACCTAATGCAATGTTTGGCTTGAGTTGGGAGAAGGTTAGCAGCAGGGGTAGTTTTAGTTAACGAAACGCTGTGACTGAAAAGAGACTATATAATAACGAAAAACAAAACGAAATAATCAAAATAAAACAGGATATTAGATATTGTCTTCACAATTTGGTAGAAATAAATTATTTGTTGCCTGAAAAGAAACAAAATTAAAAACAAAGATATAAGTAGAATCCTTGTAGTAGTCCCCCGGACGTTTAAAGAGCATAGCCATTTATCTGTAAAGATTCTCATTTCTATTCATCTCTTACTCATACTCTCAATGTGTGCTTCCCTAAGCAGTACCTCCGCATCCTGGAATACCCTAATTAGAAATTTCCACCGCCTAAATGTTAAAACCTGGAAAAAATGTAAAAGAAATCGATGAATCAACCCTCTCTGATTTAACGCGAATATCCTTTCGTGATATATTAACAAGCTCATTACTGCATGCTTGTTTGTGATCTGAAAACTGAAGTCGACATGGAGTTTTCATAAGGGCCAATGTCGCAAACGGAATCAATGACTTCTTCCGCAAATTTCTCGAAAATGCATTGGTCCTTATGAACATTGGCCCTTATGAAAACTCCATGTCGAAGTGACTATTTAATTTGTACGAAAAGTCACTTCACTCTATTCGAGAATTCTGAAGCAAATTTTCAATATGTCATAAGTGTCATAAGTCATAGCTTGGATACTCCTTAATATGAATTATACTCAACATAATATTAATTGCAGCGAGTTGCTGCTATATATTATTCAACAAAATTGGCTTAAGTCACTAACTACTCCATAACGACCTTTTGTCGCATTCGTCGCTTTGTTAGTTTGACTTCAGTGCGTTTCTATGCTCCGCACTGACCTATCCAGCCGCTTCATTGTAGCGTAAGCAACATGACAAATGATTGCATGTCGAAACAGACTTGACGATTGCGACTTATTATTTAGCGACAATACATAACGCACCCGGTGGATGTAACGTGCTAACTTTCCGAACGTCTTATAATGTGGTCGTATTTTCCATAGCTGAAGTTAAAAGACTTTAAATTGAATTTATTGAATAAATCGATTTGAAATTCAACTTTATTGTTGGGTGTTGGCCAAATTTGGATTTTTCAGATATAATCCTAAATAGGTTACAGAATATTTTCCATACATCTAGTAGCCTTACGTCCGTGCTCCATCACAGTATTTTCTATTGTGATGTGTCCAACTCAATGGGTAAATTGAACTGAAGGTGAATTTGAAAGAAGGGGAACTTGGAGTAGAGTACACGTACCCACTGGTTGACACTAAATATTGGCCAACGTGCTTTTGCACATTTGTTTGAGGATTTGTTAAGCGACACAAGTTTTCAAATCCAAAGTTCGAATGCCGTACTACATCAGTGCCCAGACTTTTTGTTAATGAATCTGGACACTTTTCAAACCACAAACTAGCATGCAGTTATGAGCTTTTAAATTTATAATAGCATATTAGTGTTAAATTTGAGAGGATTCATCGATTTCTTTTACAATTTTTCCAAGTTGTAACATTCCATCCACTCTTATGTTAGGCGGTGGGAATTTCTTTCGTGATGTCGGATCGGTAGATTTACAGTTAGGTTATAAAGAGCACCTGAGCCGAAGAGATAAATTGAAGTGAACTTTCAGATGATTTGTTTATAGATCAAACAAATAATTAACCTTCAAACATTATATGTAATCAGTAACAACGAAGGGTGGCAGTGATAGTATAGACCATTAAAACTTCAAGATTAAGGGGCTATTAAGAAGAACATCCGTTAGAGTTCATCTGATAGAGCTCGAATGGGCTTCAACTTAATAAACAACTGGGTATTATAGCCATTTGTTCAATGCCTTTTTTTTTCACTATTCTCGTTCGATGCTCATTTCAGCCAATAGTGTCCAGCACATAGTTATAATCAATTATCGACAGCCCGCAACAATAACTCTTAGTATCTTTGCAGAGCAATGACTTAGCTTTTTAACCATCCGGGAAAATGAAAGGATTCTACTCATATCTTTGTTCTCAATTCTGTTTCTTGTTAGGCGACAAATAATTTATTTCTACCAAATTTTGAAGACAGCCGCCAGGATATAAGTGTTTTATTTTGTCTATTTTGTTTTGTTTGGTTTTTTGTTATGCTTGTCTTTTTGCAGTCACAATTCAAGGTAACTTCTTCTCACTAAATTTTCCTTATCAATCTCCACCTATCCTTAACCATCTAGGTGCAGATCGGCGGGTGGAGCTAATCAATAACAATAACAATTTATATTTTTTTTCCAGCAGAAACGATTGGGTTTGATGAAGTATTGGGTTTGGATGGTTAAGGGAAGGGGAATGCTTGAGAAAGAATTTATTGTTGGCCAATGCAGGGCACCTTCTACGTTTTCATTTAGTTTGAATGTTGATATGTTTTTAAAACTCAAAATTCAAACGGTATAAACCTGGGCATGTTAATCGGTTCCATTATGAAAAGTTTCTAATGTTTATAATATTTTGAAGAATTCGATTCGGGGTTTTCAAATTATTATGGCCAATTGAGGGCTATACAAATTACTACCGGCTAGCCGTTTTACACACGGGTTTCTCAAAACGTTTATGTAATAAGTATTTTAGTTATGCAAAGATGAATTAATGTACCAGAAACTGGACGGACACTTGCGCCTACCCAGTGGAGCACCCGGATACGACCACCCATGTGAGTATCGCATGAGCTGACGAATGCAACGGGAAGGACTTATAGGTGTATAGACCTGGGGGTGAGTCCCCGGATATGCAATCTTAGCAGGAAAGCACGGACTATGCACTGAACAATTACAATTACAATTAAATCGATTTGAAATTCAACTTTATTGATGCAAAGCTAAATCTTGCTTCACTTTGTTGGTTTCACATATCCGGAACAATTTGCGCTAATGGCGAACAAGCAGAACAAAAACAGAAGCGGAATGATGATTTTAATATTGCAAGTAGAATTTCAAGTCGTAATTTACAAATTAACGTATAAATCCAATAAAAGAATCCAGGTTAAAAAAAGAAGAAGACACCGACCGGTGATAAATCTGACAGCTCACATGTTAAAGTATAGGACGAATATTTTAAAATGCTTCTAAAAAATTCAAATAAGATTTCAATTCAAAGCGGTTTGTTGTATGATGGAAGAAAAATCCAAAATTGCACAATAGGGGCATTATTTTAATTTTATTTTTATTTAGCTGAAAATGTCTTTATTGAGTAGTTTTGGCTTTTTCCTCCATCATACAGCTATCCGCTTCTAATGGGAATATCATTTGAAATTTCTAGAAGCATTTTAAGATTTTCGTCCTATACTTTAACATGGGAGCTGTCGGATTTATCAACACTCGGTGTCTTCTTCTTTTTTTAACCTGGATTCGTCCATCCAACGCCGGCAGTGCTTTTGAGGACAAATCAAGCTGAACAATGCATTAGGTTCTAAGTAATAGTGGGAGACTCTCTTCGTCGATGTTATCTTTACGCTGCTACGGGTATGAAAAACCATGTTCAAGTATTTTTAACACACAGTACGGTTAATATAAAGTGTACTTAAGGATTCAATATGAGATTCAATATAACGGTTTTAGCATATTGAATCCTGAAGTAGACTTTATATTACCGTACTGTGTGTTAAAAATACTTGAACATGGTTTTTCATACCCGTAGCAGCGTAAAGATAACATCGACGAAGAGAGTCTCCCACTATTACTTAGAACCTAATGCATTGTTCAGCATGATTTGTCCTCAAAAACAGTCTAAATCATTTCATAGACCAACTATTAACGAAAGAGAAGGTCGATGAAGAGAATCACTCAATGTTATTTAGGGCCTAATGAATTTTTCAGCTTGAAATGTTTGCAGTTAAATGAAATGTTGTCAAACATTTTCAGCCCGGGAGTTGTAAGATAATAGCTCTGTTGGGTTCCTGTAACTCATTTTAGAATTTCTGGTTACTCACCTTCATTCCTATGTCACTGTCACTTCAAACAAGTCCCGCATAAACACATTACAAACATCAAATAGAAATTGGCATTGTTGCTAACGATCAGTCTTATATCCCTTGTATTTGGGGAACCCCATAGAACATGGGATAATTATGCGTATAACGGGAGTAAAATTCTCAAAACATTTCGACAAACATTTTTCATTAGGAACTGACGAAGGTAAACAACGGCTTTTCCTTAAATTTCTCGTAATGCAAAATCTACCCATGTAAGCTTTCAATTCTATCGAATTGAAAGACTCTTGTGCTTCGCAATGGCTGTGGTAGATTAATGAGGCAAGTTTCAAAGGTCGACAAATTCGAGGAAGAAGCAATTGTTTACGTTTGTCAGGTCACCTGTTGAGTCGAGTTATGGTTTTTATGTTCCCAAAGACTATCAGATTTAACCATGACTAAATTCATAATATAAGACTGTATTTTTCAATTCTAATACAGCCAGTTCTTTTAGACACATCGAAATACGATAAAAACTTTTCTGGGAACGATTTGATCAACTCCACATATCCTCTCCAAATACTGACTACCGTTTCTCAACTTTATTTTATTTTCAGGAACCCACCCTTCCGCATACGCGTGCGCCTGTCCCGCCGCCGCAATGACGATGAGGACTCCCCCAACAAGCTGTACACCCTGGTCACCTACGTGCCGGTGCCGACGTTCAAGGAACTGCAGACGGAGAATGTTGAATCGACCGACGATTAGATGATGATGCGCTGTAAATTATTTTACAACAATATTCAAATAGAATAAGAGTTGGGTGATTCGTTCGGTTCAACGTTTTTGCAAAACAAGTCGCGGTTTTTGTAAGTTGGAATGAAGGAAAAGATTGGAGAGCAGAGTTGAAAATATAAGAAAAGTACTACAGGTGGAAACAAACGAAGCAAATTTTACTGAAGATCCGAAAGCTGCGCAATCCAGGGCAAGGAATTTCTCAATTCTGATAACAAACACATAATCAAAGTTTTGTTTTTCCCCATTACCAATTTTATTCTTCACTATGTCTTGGGCAGCGTATAAAAATACAAATGCATGCGCTTCACAATGTCCTACATTATCGAAACCTACTTATCAAATGCACCTACAGTGCATCGTGAACTGCCTGTACAAGTACGCTCATACTTTCAATCGGTGTCTGAGGCGTGATTCCGTGTCCTAGATTGGCGATGTAGCGATGCTTTCCAAATTTGCGCACCATCGTCAGCACCAGTTCCCGCAATTCTTCCGGTGTTTTGTACATATCCTGGGGATCTAGATTGCCCTGTAGTGTCACATTCGGTCCCACCATCTTTCTGGCCTCCTCCGGATCGATGGTCCAGTCTAATCCAATGACTTCGTAACCGATTTGTGCCTGCTCCGATAGAGAATGCATCGCACCCTTGGAGAAAAGTGTCATAGGGACCGGAGTGACTCCTTCGGCGGCAAACTTCTTGTGCAGATCGTCACGAATTCGCTTCAGATATGGCAAAGCAATGGTCAAGTACTGTTCCTTGGACAGGTGCTCGGCGCTTGATTCGAACACCTGAACGATTTGAGCTCCTGCTTTCACTTGCATAAGCAAATAATCTACAATCTGATCGGTAAGAAGGTTTAGCAGTTTGTGACTGGCTTCCGGGTAATCAGTAAGCCAAGCTTTTGCTTTTGACATGGTTTTGCTGCCACCTCCTTCAATCATGTAACCCATGAGTGTCCAAGGAGCTCCAGTGAAACCGTACAGAGGAACTTTCCCCTCTAGTTTATGTCGCATCATAGTGATGGCATCGCCGACATAGTTGAGCCGTTCAATCGAACCAGTGGCGTTAAGTCGCTCCAAATCTGCCGGAGTTACCAACGGTTCCGGCAAGACAGGACCCACACCCTTGACCATCTCCACAGTGATACCCAGAGCTTGTGGAATGACAAGAATATCGGAGAATATTATCGATGCATCTAGATCGAAACGACGTAGAGGTTGCATTGTGACCTCACAAGCCAACTCGGGAGTCCGACACACCTCGAAGAAGTCATGTTTGGCACGGACTTCTTGGAATTCCGGTAAGTAGCGGCCAGCTTGCCGCATCACCCAAACCGGAACACGATCCACCGGTTCGCCACGAGCTGCTCGCAGCAGGTTGTCGTTCTTAAGAGGTGGAAAATCCTGCAACGAAACAGAACACCTTCACTTAAAATACTAATAGAAAAACTCTTTTCCTCGTTGGCATAAATTAAAACTATTATCCACCTCGACAACCATCTTTGACCGGGTACTTACATCACCGCTTGCCACAGCGGTTAACAGTGGATCAGACGAGGCCGGGAACAGAGGTGCATCGCCTCCGTCCACCGCAATCGTCGTTGACAGAGTCGATATGGACGAAGTGCAAAAGAACAGAAACAAAGTAAGAAACACCAGCGTGGAAAACATTCCGAGTACGATGGTAAAGCGGTCCAGTGCAATTAACATAATATTGTGCAAAATGTTCAAACCTCAACAATAAATATTTTCTTCAGTCAATTGGTAGAAAGTTGATGCAAGACGAAAATATAGCAGAAAACGATTATCACACCTTACTAGCGACCATCTCGAAGTTCCAACCGTGACTGGCTTTATGATGACTGACTCCTAGGTTAAAGTTGCTCCCAGCCGATGTGATTGAACGAAATTAAATTAAAACTAATTACGAAGGCGCTTCTCTATCTTCAGAATGATACTAATGTTCTTATCACTGAAGAACGAACAGAGAACGAAATGAAATCCCTACTGACACCTGAGAGCTTTTATCAGACTGTGAACGTGAACGCTGAAGGTAGATTGCCGAGAAGACAGCAAACTTGGCAATTTTTTTAAAAGCGTCTAACTCGGAACGTAAACAATTACCTCGTTTGCCGAATTCACGCAACTTTGAGAAATCTTTCCGTGCAATCAAATTTTACCAGCCTCTAAACGGTATTTGTTAACCATTTCTATCAGCAATAATTCCATTTAGTAGTAATAAATATTGTGTGTTAACATTACGGTAAGCATTTTCAGTAAGGCCTTTCTAAAAAGTAGCGGGTGAAATAAACATAACCAAAGAAAGAAATTGAACATCACAGTGATGTTGACATTTGTGCTGACAACGAAGCGCTTCGGTTTCATCCGTTTCATCGGTGAAATATTATGGTTTCAGTTGAAAATCGAATTTATCGACTAGCGACAATCGATTTTACTCTCGTTCTGTACGTTAAACCTAATGTCGGAAGTAGAGCGCTGTACGCCGCATCTGATGCGCCATAGAGCGCACTACTTCCGACATTAGGTATAACGTACAGAATGAGAGTAAAATCGATTGTCGCTAGTCGATAAATTCGGTTTTCAAATGAAACCATAATATAATGGAAATGAGTGAGAGGCAAACATAACAAATCGTTCCCTCACAGCTAGCAATCATCAGAGCAACGCACGTGTTTTTTTGTTTGTCGAGCTCAAGGTTGCCAGAAAAAGAATTTTCAAATCGCAGGTTTCCACTGAGTTTTTCGGGTTTTTCACTCATAAAAAATGAATGAACCGCTACTCAATTTTATGAGTAGATCCACTTTCTACGAAAATTGAGCATCATTTCCCTAAGAAAAAAAAATGGTAATAATTGTACTCAAAAATTGAGTAAAATTAAACGTTTATGGGGTTCAACCACTTGAAGGAGCATTCTTTTTCCACAGCTCCAGCGTTGTAGAATCTAGAATAAAATCGATGTAGATGTAAAGTCACTGATTTTTGCATGAGCTGTCCTGACACACTGAGGCGTATTTACAAACATTCTCATGATGTCCAAAGCTCCTTTGCAGCAATCGGCCATAATAAATGTCGCATCTCGATTGTATACGCAAGCAGCTCTCATTTTGCTCTACCTAGAACATCAAAATTTATCTTAAAATATAATATGTAAAAAAATATATAAATGAAAATATATTGATGCCGTGTGAAACCACAGCAATCGTTCATGAAGCGTAATATGAAAAAATAATTATCAGTAGGTATGGTTTTATATCAAAACACTGAAGTAAAACAGCGGTCTGTGTCAAACTGTTACAAAAGATTTTTAATCTTTATAACATCATCAATCAGAATCAAAATTGGAGAGATCTGATCAAATGATCAGGAAGACTGACCCTTTGAAGAAAACCAGTCAGTTACATTGTTTATTGATGCAAAAAATTCTCATACATTTTTCTATTTTAAAACTTGCAGTTAAGTTTTTTGTTTATTCTTGCAAAATGTGCATAATTTTTCAGCAAATGGTTTTTGAAATGCCTTTGCAAACTGACGTGTTCATGGCAGTAAAAACAGACTATAGCGCAGGATGCCTGCAAGTATAATGACAAAATAAGTATTAAATACTTATAGAAAATTTCAAATAAACGAACATCTTCTTGTTATAGTCTCTCGGTAATTTTTTTTTTCTATTTGCACATGAAAAAAACACAGTACAGAGAATTTTCACAAACCGATACACTCAAGATACAATGGCTGACAACTTTTCAGGCCTTTTCGAGTCAGCTAAATGCCGTTCATACCAAAATCCGGACATAGTATTTATCCTGTTTCTTACCTATATTACGTGATATAGAGTATCTTGATATCAAATGCCAAACACATTAATTTCAGTGAAAATTAGATGCATAGATGCTGATATCAAGATACTCTATATCACGCAAGGGAAGGTCTATTAATTATGTCACGCTGTAAGGGGGGAGGGGAAGGTCTATTCAAAAAACGTGACAGGGGGAGGGGGTTATAAAAAGCCACTTTTTGCGTGGCATAATTAATGGACATTCCCTAATATAGGTTGTAGTGCGAACGGGGTATTAGTCAAATCACTACGATATGGAATGAAACTTCTAGTGTTCATAACCAATACATTGACAAACGTGAATCATACACATTGTTTTCAAAAGTGCATTCTATATTCAAGTTGGCGCTGTCTGAACTAGCACGCAGGAAATCTATCTTGCACAAATATTTGAAAAATATCAATTCTATTGTTCGATTCATCGAAAAATTGTTAAATGTGCCAATATCAACTGTTGCAGATGTGATTAAACGTTGTAAAGAGGGTCTTGCCAACAATCAATATGCAAGTAGTGATTTGAAATTGGTTCACTGTTGTAGAACCCCTTGGTCCGAAGTACACATTGAAGCCTGCACCTTGCTATACATATTTGGGCAGTGGCTTTAGAGTTAGTCTATGGTCTTACCATAGACTAACTGTAAGACCAGTAGGTCTCGGGCACATCGGTCCCAAGCTTAATAATACGCCCCTAATAATGAACTCACACGAACACACTCTCAAATATTCTGTCAAAATAACACGGCAAATCAAAACAATGACGCAAATGTGTACAGCAAGGTGCTGGCTTCAAGGTGTACTTCGGACCAAGGGGCTCTACAACAGTGAACCGATTTCAAATCATTAGTTGCATATTGATTGTTGGTCTTACTGTCGAAAGGAAAGCTGGAAGTGGAGGTGAACATGGAAAAAGCAACACAAAGAAGGAGAAAAGAGTCCTTGCTGCTTTTCAGGCAAACCCGAAGGTGTCAACATGGACAGTTGCGAAAAAGTGAAAATATCAACCAGTTTTGCGCAAAAAGGGAAGTCTAAGGCTGGATTGAGATCATTCAAAGCTCAAACATACCCAGATCGTAGCGGAAAAAGTCGTTTCTCACAAAATGCCATTGTGTTGTCATAGATGACGAAATGTACTGCTTCAAAAAATTCAAATATCTCTCGGGAATGGAATTTTACACTGCAACTAGCCGGAAAGCTGCCCCTGAACATCTGAAATAAAATAATAAAACCAAATTCCCTGAAAAATATTTGGTCAGGCAACCAATATGTTCCAGCGGGCTAAAATTTCAGCTGTCAATACACTAAAGATACAATCACTTGGTATGAGCAAAATAACGTTATTTATGGAGGATTTCCAAGTGTTGTAATCCACTAAATTGTCCACAGCTCCGCCCGATTGAAACATACTGGTAATTTGTCAAGGAAAACCTCAAAAAGCTTGGTGAATAGGTATCAAGGATCCAAGAATTTCGTTCTAAGTGGCTTATTGCTTAGAAAAAAATTGACATGGATACCGTGCAAAGATTGATGAGAGGAGTGAATAAGAAAGTGCACGCAACAGCTTATGGAAATAAATCCATATAAATCTATAAGCACTTGTGTTGAGTATCACATTGATCTAAAAAATGAAATAAATAATATAAATCAAAAACATGCTGTTGTTCATAAAATATATTTTTCGTTTGTCCGGATTTTGGTGTGAACAGCCTTTGAAACAACCGAGTTTTTCGGTAGACAAAGCCGTCGCGGAATTGACTCGAAGAGAAGTGTTTAAGAATTTCCAGCAAATGCTTGGTTCAGTTTACCAAAGTTTTCTCGGTTGTCGTGCACCAAACTCTTGAATATCCCTACTTTACCGTACTGTTCGGTTCATCTTTCATTTTTAGCTGTCAAATATATCATATATTAACCAAAATTCGGGTTTCACTCAAAAAATGCACCCGAAAATAGTTTATATAAACGATTTATTCGGTTTCTTGTTGATAATTGATGTGGTTCGGTGGAAAATTGATCTGAGTTCGGTGTTATTCTCTAAGTGTGGCATGCATTAACAATATGTGTTAATGTACACAGAAAAAATTCTTGTAGTAAAAACTACCATTTTACCCTAGGGGCAAGACACTGAGCAATCCTGAGTAACTCTGAGCAAATATGAGCATTTCACTGGATTCATATCGTGATATTGATCATTCTTACCTTTTGTAAAGCTTGGTTTTGACAGTGAAATTGCATGATAAAAACAAGAAAGTTTTGTCGTCAAAGCAACCTATCAACTTTGTTGTTTTTGTCATCCGCTAGCCGTTAATTTGTATTTCTGGGTTGTGAAAATGTGCAATGCAAATATCTAAGCGACTCCTGCTGGCCTAGAACGTTTGGTAAGTATTTTTGGATGATAGTGAAATTATTGAAAAAATATACTTTTACAGGATACGTTTTGGCAGAGAGCAGAAAGAGAGGTTTTTTATGTAGACTTTGCTGCTTCCAAAGCACTTGGAAATTTATCCACAGCTGACATATTTGAAATCGAAGCACAGATGACACTACAAGACTATTTTGGGGGCTATTCTGACGAACCCGCGGAGTTCAGGTTCTCTGTGGGTGATGGCAGAATATTTCTAACTATCGTTGTTTTATTTTAAATCCCATTTCCAGGGCGATCGATTCTTCGATCACCGATTCGTGGTATGCCGCCAGACGCAGTCTTATACTGGCATCACACGAGAAGTTCAATCCTATTTTCGAAACTGCAGCCTGGCGGTAAAATTGCTACAATAATTACATGCCCGGTCTGCAGCAAAAATATTAAAATAACCCGAAATCCTCCGAGGTCATGGCCTATGTTCAACCTGGCTCGTCACATGATCCGACATTTATATCTCGAGGTGGGTAGAAAAAAAGGACATCAGAATAATAGGAGATGTGAAATTCGCAATGAGATGGTACGTGCCAATTGCTGGCAAAAGATATAATGTCCAAACAGGCTCTTCGAGATTCAACACTGAAACGGAAGCGATTTGAATCTATTGATAGTACAGCCGCTTCTCTGTGCTCCCAGCATGATAGCTACGACGATGACACATACCCACTCAAGGAAGTGGAGAGTCTGGACAGCGGTTAGCGCCCATATGGTAGAATGTCAATGTTTTCGGCAGGAGGTTTTTAAACGTTCTTTCCTACATCACGATTTCGGTTTTACACGTTGGCCCTTGTGTTTTTAATAATCATTGGCAGTGGATATGGCCTTTCTTACGTATGAAAAAAACAGTCAAGAAACGCAAATGCTAGAAAGAGACTTTCATCTGACTTCCCCAATGCTCCCGTATGCTATTTCATAAAACTTCCACCTATTATGCTATACCTTACGTAATTGTCCACAACTTCTGATACTTCTTCCTTCTCCCTCCTCTTTCACTTCCTTCTACTCCTCCTTCTCCTCCTCCTCCTCCTCATCGTCCTACGTTATTTTTACATGATCCCTATGTTAAAATGGTCTTAATTACTGTGGAAGATGCAAATTTCCTTCTGTGTAAAACTTTGACAAAGATTAATATAAAATCGGAGAGAACAGTAGACAGTTTTGAATTTTTTAGGAGGCTTTCAGATGAAGATGGTCGTCTTAAAGAGCACTGGACAGAGATCGATATGGATTCAGTTAGTCCGCTTGACATGCAACCCGCAATCGACCCGTATACCAATTCGATCTTAATCGTTGTTGACCGACAAAAGGCCAATGAGAGCCAACACGACTACGGTTTCAGTGCAGGCATTGTTAAACACCTTCTTATCGAACCAACTAGCAATGTTTTTTTTTCTTCTCAATGACCAGGAAGACGGCATTAGCCAGCCTCAAATGATACACATAATTCAGATGGTTCAGCGGGTCTAAAAAGTTGTGATAATAACGCTAGGAGTTATGATTTATCAACCAAAATTTGTGAACTCTGGTGACTCCTTTGGCAGTCAATAAATCCCACATATTCCATCTGTTTTTTTCTTCTTCCTACAAGACAAAGACAATGAAACTATATTAAACAATCTACTAACCGTAATCGGGGCCCAATTCCTCATCCAAATACCTATATTGTCTTCTTACGACGATACGATAATAAATTATTTTCCCCAAACACTAAACATACTGCTGTTATTGGTTGCCAAGGTTGCCACCGTCGTCACCGACAAATTCAAGCCAGTGCTGCCAGAACACGTTAATCGTGTTTTAAATTATACAAATTGAAGGAAGCTGATGCATTCTGAGCAAACGTGAGTTTAATGATCAAATATGAGTGAAGTTGTTTTTTAAGTTTTCGAACACATTTTTTGGCATTCCTACCACTCTAAATCTTGGGGGAAGAAGATCATCACAGAGTGTGCAAATTTGATCAATTCTGAGTAACTTTGAAGAAAAAAGTTACTCACAAAAAAGCTGTCTTGCCCCTAGATTTTACCCGACTACGCCTATCTTTAAAACTACCATGAAATTTCAGTGAAATAAACTGTGTTTATGGTATAACCTTCAACGTTTGTGGTATCTTTGACAGACCTCATATTGATATCAACTGCACCATGGTCGATCTAATCGCAGGCATGGTAAAATCAAACGCATTTATAGTCAGGTGAAAATTGTTGGTGCTTGCGCTCAATTTAACCCTCGAAATGGTAGTTTCTACTGCGGGGTTTCTTTGCGTGTAGTGAATAGTGAATAGTGAAAAGGAGATTGAACTATTTGATAACAATAACATAAAATGTGATAATATATCTTGCATTCGAAATATTGTTTTCAGCAAATTGTTTTTCGTTATGTGGGTGGACTTATCAATTATATCATTTCTTCTTTTTTACTAGTGTTGCAATATAGAAATCTGGTTGTTGTCTTTCGATTATCTGTAAGAAAAATTGGCATCACTGGAGTTGGTTTCATTTCCGACGAGATTTCCGAGGGAACGGTTTAATAAGTTCACAAAATCATGAATGAATAATAATAATAATTATTATTATTATTATTGTTCGTTAAGCTTGACGAAGTACTTTGATGTGACGGTTGAATACCATCATGGGGAAAGGAACATGAAATTCGTGGTATTTGACTACAAATGTAGCACACATATATATATTTTGAAGCAGTTGAGACATTATTCTTCAATTTATTGTTGATATTTGAAATTTTCTTAACATTTTATCCAAGCTGAATCTTTGGTTATACTGAACAAATTATCTTCATGATCTTCAAATGACCTTTCATGTCACTATTATATGAAGCGACCGACATGGACTGGCTCAAAGCATTTTCACAGCCAGGAATTACATTTCGAATAAAATGCACTGCTTGTTTGGGCTCTGCTTTCCAAATATATATGGGTTCTGCAAGCCCCTTATCCTAAAATATGTACCCTAGAAACTGTGAGCTGTTAAGTGTAATACCTGTAACTAGAAATGAGAAGAAAAATTAGTATTTTCCATTTAATTCCAAATACCTTCATTGCTTATCTTGACGCGTATTTCGTCTACGATGTGCAGACTTCTTCAGTGTCGTGTATTTATAACTCTAGTTATTAGTACACGATACTGAAGATGTCTGCACATTGAAAACGAAATACGCGTATCTGTCAAGATATGCAATAAAGGTAGTTGGAATCAAATGGAAAATGCTAATTTTTCTTCTTATTTATTGTTTCAGGAATGCATGCCTTTTGTTAAAGACGGCTGTACAATAACATAGCAGGTACTAACAACTTGCTCTAGATGTGGAATACAATTTAGTTTGCTGTCAAGTGTTACGCCCAGATACTTGATTTTGTGTGAACGTTTTAAAAGTGTTCCTTTCAGTTTTGCTGCTTTGATAGAAAATATCCTCTTTCGTGTGAGCGGTTCAATAGTAGTTTTCAAAGGGTTTATACTTAACCTTTCTTCGGCACACCACTGTGTAACTTGTAATGTAACTTAAAGCATCTTTCACTCTCTCTGAAATGATATGGTTATATTTTCCTCGCACTATTAGGACTATATTATCTGTGAAGCTAATAATCTCGAAGCCCTGCTTCTAGATTTTTTAGAAGTTGGTCAACTATTAAAAACCATAATAAGGGGGAGAGAACACCTCCCTGAGGAAACCATTTTGCAACTCTAACTGTTATGGTTTGCTGAAATCTCTCTTATATGCTTAGTAATGCCTCCGTATAAGTTATAAATTTACTATTCACATAGACACATGAACAATTATTTCACAAGAAAACCGGAGTTTCCATCAATGGGCATGTGTAAGTATTACATAATAAAATGATGATATTGATAAAGATTTCAATGGAAATGTAGGAGTGGTTGTGTGATTTATATTTTTTAAAGAGCTTTTCCGAAGTAAACACTTATGTGTGATAATGTAGTTTTATAATTGTATTCTATTTTATTTTTTGAAATTTGATGTTTAATGAAGCCAATATAGCTTAAAATAGAAGGTCAAAGAGATAATAAAAATAATCTTTACGAGGATTCTTTTGAACAAGAATCCTTAACGATGAGGTGAAGTTGCATCCACGAATAGACCCAATATGATGCTTATATACCGACATTACATCTATACCCACCGACTGTTTTCAACTAATTAACGTTTATGGGTAACTTTCCATTGAATCCTAGAGGGTTTGAGCTGTTTAGTAGAAATTAGAAGAAAAATTAGTATTTTCCTTTTAATTCCAACTACCTTTGCTTGTCTTGACAGATACGCGTATTTCGTCTACAATGTGCAGACTTCTTCAGTGTCTCGTACTAAAAAC
This sequence comes from Aedes japonicus, assembly GCA_034211315.2. Lineage (NCBI taxonomy): Eukaryota > Metazoa > Arthropoda > Insecta > Diptera > Culicidae > Aedes > Aedes japonicus. Next base: position 21,794 of record JASCZW010001724.1, read on the forward strand.
TCGACTTATTAGTACGAGATACTGAAGAAGTCTGCACATTGTTGACGAAATACGCGTATCTGTCAAGATAAGCGAAGGTGGTTGGTAATAAATGGAAAATACTAATTTTTCTTCAAATTTATAGTTAACTTTCCGTTGTTCAGAACAGCAAACGTCTTATAGAGCATGTCTAACCAAAGTTATCACTAGTTCAACGGTTTCCAGCTCAATTATTTGAATTGTTATCGATTCCAGCTCAATTACTTCAATTGTTATCGACCTGCGTTGTTGGTTGTTGACGATGGAGAGATGTACCCTACTAGATAGCATTACGATCCATGTATAGATATCATTGGAGAGAATTTCTTGCAATGCGCCTAATGCTATGCATTCATACTGCGCCAACATATATGCAACTATCGATACATTTGTTCACGATCAGACGTCTAACGTTTGCGTAAACAGCATTGATCGCTCGTAGTGGGACATTTGTGGATCAAACATCGTTGAGTATCAAATTGTGGCGGAATTCATCAGCACGAATCGTCAGTATCGACAATTTTCTGAGTGGTCCACACCTCCAAGAATTTTGCTCAATCCTAGTCTAACCTCGTAGCACCTTTCGTTTAGTCTTGGTAAATATCTGAAACAAACACCATCTTTGTGGGTTAGCATGTCTTTATAAATCATTGTATCGTAATAATAGCAACGTTGATATGCATAGAAGGTGGGGTATCAAATAAATTTAATATAGGATTTCTGACCCCTTGTTAAGATATTAATTTTGTCTTTAAATAAAAACATCTACTTGATCATCTAATTTTGAACGGGATTTGAGCATCTTATGGATGACTCTATAATTTACATGGTAAACTCTAACATTTATTTGTTGTAAACCACGTTGTTGATCATTGCAATGAGGTGAGTAACTATTTAAATTAGGATCAAAGAGTGATAAAACAAACCCATCATTTGATCAAGCAAAACGCCATATTTTAGTAAACAACAAGCCATAGTGGTGCCTGCATTGAGAGCAAAATCCACCATGCGTCAACTTTCGGTGAACTGAACACTGCGTTGAAGTAGTTCACCTATAAATCGAAGTAGTTTTCACCACCATCAGTATGCCTTACAACAGGTGAAAGGGATGAAAGAACAAAAACCAGAATCGACAAGAAACGCGAAAGCCGTAATTAATAAATTATAAAAGTTATAAAACCTATAAATATATAAAAACCCGTAGCCAATGAACATTATACGTTCGTAGATTCAAATCGCGACGTAATAATGTTAGCCTTTTCATCTTCCTGGGGCTGTGTAGAGAATTGAGGTAGTTGCGGCAGTTCTGCGTGACTTTGTCACTGATTGCCAGCATATAGCTATTATATTCCCGTTAGAGAATCCCACTAGAGTGTCACCACGTGAGCAGGCTGCTATGATCAAGGCGGTCTGAATGAAGCAGGACGTATCTTGCAAGTGTCGCTGATGATGATTGCTACGAGGTTAACAGCGTGAGATTGGATGAGTTTTATGAGCCAGCATTCTGCCATATTCGGGGTAGCCGGTTTTGATAGATTGCATGAAAATAATTAAACAGGGACTTAGCTCGTTTTGTCTTTGCTTTCGGTAATATTTCAATAATTGATCAAATGATAATTTGTCGTTTGTAATTGCTATTTATTTTTGTTCGTTGCTAGTCGTATAGTTGATAATTGTTACGAAGAAGGTTAGTTGCTTATTTTTAGTTGATAATTATTAGTTGTTGGTTGCTTTGCTATTAGAGCATATTTGTTAGTTGTTAGTATTTGAAAAAAATAATATTTATATTGGCCCGATTGAATCGAAGTGTATATGGCTGAATTTTCAAACCAAAAACTGATTGTCTCGAGTTTAGTAGTAATAATAATTTCATGGTTAGAAGACGAAGGGTCATATATTTAGTAATAAAGGTGTAAACATGTATTTTCATTTCAAAATCATCTTTCTCACTTGCAATGTACAATTTTAAATTTAAACATTTTCACAAAAAAACAGCAATACAAACAATATTATCAAAAGGTTAAAAAACTACACCAGGTTATTATTGTCAAAACATATGTGTTTATAAAATCCAGATCACGAAGAGCTAAATCATCTCTGAATTGAAGATGGGTTGTCTACTAAAGGGACTTATGGAAGCTAGTGATATACATTCAATAGAGATTACTTTCGCTCAGCCCAAGACGGTACGGATTGAGCGTTTGTAGAATAGTGATTGGATATGTTAAGTAGAAATATCACACGAATGAAGTCTGATAAATGATCCATTCCCAAACAAAATTTCTTCAAACTTTGGATTATAAAATGTTGCCATCAATTATCTCCTTACTATGCCGATGGTTGTCACCTGACGAGTGACTGTTGATTGAAAAATAGGAAAATAATCACATAGCGAAGTCGGTTCATTCGTTGTCAAGAGAAAGACCAACCTTTGCAAGCAAGTCTTGTTCTCACATTAGTCACAGACCGGACAATGATTTGTATGAAACATACAAAAATTTATGATGAAATAACGCAAGATAAAGTACTGAGAATTTGTATTTTCATGAGAAAATACGAGAGGTTACTTACTTCAAGAGCGGCATCAGTTCTATGGTAGAAGTGAGACTTCAGAAAATAAAAGTACTTTTTTTCTTTTTTTCCATCGCTTACACTCTGAGTGATCAGTCATTATTGGCATGGTTTACCAATTTTCAATACACCTCCATCATTTTGTATTTTCTTCTAAATTTTTTTATCTTTCTTCTGCTTTATTCTTCCGCTTTTTCCACTTTTTCGTCTTCAGTTTTTCCTTCTCCAGTTTTTCTTCCGCTGGATATTCTTCCACTTATCTTCGGCGTCTCTTCTTTCTTCTTCGTCCACTTACTTTTCGGTTTTCCCATCCATTGTTTTTTTCTTCAATATCTCTGCTTCCACTTCTCTTTCTCGGTTTCATCTTTTTGGTTTTTTCTCTATTTTATTCTTCCAGTTTTGCGTTTTCTACTTTTTCTTCCTACGCTTATCTTCATTCGGTTCTCGTCTTCCGCTATTTTCTGCATTCGCATTTTCTGGCATTATTGTCATTCTGCTGCTTTACTTCGGTTTTTTTTTCTTCCTTTGCTTCTCTTCTTCCACCTAACTTCTTACGCTTCTCTTCTTCCGACTTATCTTCTTCCGCTACTCTTTTCCCGCTTCTCTTCTTCCGCTTATCTTCTTCCGATTCTACTCTTCCGGTTAACTCCTTCCATTTCCTTCTTCTCAGCTTATCTTACGTTTCTCATCTACCGCTTCTCTTATTCTGTGTCTCTTGTGTTGCTTCAATTCTTTCGTTTTGTTTATTTTTAATTTTTTTCTCGCTACTCATCTTCCACAGTTACACTATTCTGTCTTCTTTACGCCTGCATTCTCTTCTTCCATTTCTTTTCTTCCACTTCTCTGAGCTCTTCACACTTTTTCTTTGTCTCGACCTTTCTTTCTTCCGCTTCACTTCCGGTACTTCCATTTTATATTCTCTCCGCTTTATCTTCTTCTAGTTTCCCTTCATGCCATTTCTTTTGCTTAACACCCTCTCTTCTGCTATTTTTCTTCCGTTTCTCTTATTTTTTCCATTTATTGGGTGTCAATACAGTGAAAATATGTTCATGTTCTTTTCAACTTTCCTAATTTTTTATTTTGCTTTCTTCGTCATCTTGCTTCATTTTTGTTTACACCTTCAGACCTCTTATCATTGACTTTTTCCTCATTTACTGGAATCAGTCTGACTCTACCATCTCTTTTTCCAGTTCATCAAGTCTGAGCACCGTGCTTCGGTTTGTTTATCCTCCTCATATGTTATTGGCCGCATTCCTTTATCTGCATCCCTTTAATAGTTTTCGTTAGTTCGTTCACTGTGTCGTTTCCATACATTTCTATCTTCTACGCCGTGTTTTGTACATTCTTTTACATCACCTCCATCCGCTGTTTTTTCCAATATCTTTCTTCCCACTTTCTTTGCAAATATCTAAATTCACAGACTTCATAAGGCTGTTCACAAATTACGTAGATTCATTTTTGAAACTCTTAGACTCCCCCCCCCCCGTCCCCCCTCGTAGACTTTTCTCCATACTATTTTTTGAAATTTTGTATGGAGCGTAGACTTTGGTTACTCCCCAGTAATGTCTACGTGGTTCATGAATAGCCCCTTATCAGCTGCCGTTTATTTATTCCCTTCATCTCCTTATAATCTTTGCTTTCGCAGATATGACTTCGTTTGACACTTTTTGGCTCTTTCTTCTCCTCACAAGCTTCGATACACAATAATTTCATGCAGGAACTTCAGCGATCGTTGCTTCTCGTTGTCATCTTTGTTACATAACGCAGCATTCAGGTTGGTCGGATCGATATCGTACTTCGTTCTAGCTACTTCGAAGTTTCTACAGTGCAAGATATGTGGCGATCATCCACGACCGTCCCGCAACAATCACATACTGGTGGAGTTGATTTCTTCAATAGAAACTCGTGCGTTAGCCTTGTATGGCCAATGCGTAGGTGAGTGAGTACTCGCTGGTCAGAAGAAATGTTTTGATCGAACCATTTTTTTGTCTCAGCCTTCATCTCCCGCAGTATCACGTCTCTCATTTGCGCCCAACGTTCTTCCCACTGCTGTCGGATAGCTTGATTCATTGCTTTCGTAGCCTCAATCTTAGGGATAGCGACGTCAAGCGGCGGACTATTCCGCGCTTCACCTGCGAGACGATCTACTTCCTCGTTGCCACGGATACCGGCGTGGCCAGGGATCCAACAAAGGTGTATTTCGTAGTAGGTTCTCTTTTTCCTGTATCCAGGGATGCTGTGATTTGCCTGTCTCGATGGCCATAAAGCAGCTGGCCGAGTCAGACAATATGCATAGTTCGTTTGAGGCACCTATACTAAGGGCCGATTGGATCGCATAGGCCTCTGCTGAGAAAACACTACAATATGATGGAAAACCTATTGATGTTTGAAGGTTGGCGCTGAAAAAAATGTGGAATGCTTCACTATTTTGCGTGTCATCCTAGCGCAGGGGCCATGCTAATCTTCTCTGTATCGTTCCAATTTTAGTATATGTCCAGCCAAAGCTAGAACAAAATGAAGTACTGATCCCGTGTTATTGAGGTATTGATTTATAGTATAAACTGCATAGCAGCCTAATCAGCGACATACAAGGTACAAGGAGCTTGAAGTTTACAATTGGCGCTATGAATTTCAGTCAAACCGGCGGACGCCTTACTCAATGACCCGTCGTCGCTTTAGTAGAATCAACTTGGCCAAACTTTGCAGGATATATCGCCGGTGCAATCATAGAACAATGTTGCTCTGGGATTCCATGAAGCTCTTGCTTCAGGGAAAAATTAAAATGAACTGAATTGTCGAAGTCAATGTCATGAAGTTAGTTTGAGGATTCAGTTCACGAAGGTTCTCACAGTTTTTGATCACCTGTGGGTTCATCACCTCACTCCTGTTGCGACCGAGCCGCTGACTGAGAACGAAAGCTACTGTATTTTATAACCGACAAAATCGATGTCCGGTACAACGACAGGAGGTCTTCCGGATGTTTCTACCAGGTCCAGTAATTGTGCAGAGAAAATTGGTCCAAAGCTGCCACTTTCTCTTCAGATAGTCAATGTGGGATCTTCAGGTGCACTTAGGATCGAACCAGATCCCCTAGCTTCGGTTGTGCCGGTCTGTGCTTTCTAGAAAAAACTACCTACTCAGTTGTCACCGTAGAGAATTCCATCCTTAGGTTTACAGTACTGGACTAAATAAAGTACGCACTTGATGTAATTAAATTCAAATTGCTATAACTTTTTCCGCATTAGATATTTCAATATAGTTCATATGATAAAATGAAGTATTTTTTATTATCAAATTCATACCACATCATTACATCTTCATATGCCATATATTTTTTAGTTGTTTGATAAAATGCCAATATGAGCCGCTCTTCAGCTGGACAAAATCAGGTACGCACTACCACAACCACTCCTACCCCTTAAGCCACATAGAAACTAGCAGAAGCAGATAATTTCTCATCTCCATGCGAAGCGCTAGGAGCGGACAGTAACTTTATTGCTAGAACAAATAGACATGAAGAGAAAGTGTATTGATAGATCCGTATAGAGTAACGGCAGGCTTTGAAAATTGAATGAATATACGTTTGAAAACGAGCGGAGGGCATTTGAACGGTAGTATCCGATCAGACACATAAGCCCTTTGTCATACTACCCCATGCAGGATAGGCAAGGGGGGAAATCCCCTTGACCGACAAAAGGTTATGCAACCGATCGGGCTCTTATACTACCTATTGCTTTTTTCTAGTTCTAGCGATTTGTCCCTCTCCTAATACTGCCTAACACGGGTGAGAAATTATCTCCCGCTGTTGAGTTTATTTTTAGCATGCACCGCCTATTTCACACATTTGCTCTTCTCGTCATCTATAACTTATAGATCTCGGAGAGAACGACGGTGAGTGGTGCAAATACTGATACCCACCAGTATGAATTAATGGATTAATGGATTGGAATTTTTTTTTCACTTTCGCGCTGGGGAAAATACAAAAAAAAAACAAAAGTGCACATAGAAACGTCAAAAAAAAACTTGTTTGCTGTTAGTTTATCATATCAAGTGCGTTTTGATCCGATAAGCTGGGGAAAAAATAAACAAATTTCTCTAGATATCCGCAAACTCATTGTTAAAAACGTCCAGAGAGTCTTTCAAATAGAGAAATCGCTCGGAAATATGAATTAAGTGAGGCTGGAGTGCGAAAATCATGTAAGAAGAACGAGGATCTCGGAAGTGTGGCAAACACAGCAGGTAGAGAAAGGAAAGACAACAATCAATGATGATCGACGAATTGACCGCGAAGAGACTAAAAACCCGTCGATCAACAGCCGTGTAATCAAGGAAAACGTTAACTTGATCGAAATGTGCACAGAAGACTACATGAAACAGTTTATAAAAACTGCTTTGCTCAACGACGTCCTTTGATTCGCAAAGTTAACAGGTTTGCTTGCTTTGCTGTAAGCATTTACTTTAGACTAATTATGACTCCTGTAGGATCAGACGTTTCAATTTTGCCCAAATTACATCGACAAGCCACTAGACTTCTGGTAACACGTTCTTTGGAGTGATGAGAGTAAGTTCGAGATCTTTGGTCGTAGATAGAGGGCACGAGTCTGGACGAAACCTGGAGAGAAACTTGCAGATAAAAATGTTCAAAATACAGTGAAGCACGGAGGTGGCGATATCATGGTCTGGTGGTGCTTTTGTATGGTCTGGGGTTGGAAATCTTGTCAAATAGATGGAATATTGACTGCCGACTTTTTTTTATCAGCATTCTAAAAAGAAATCTGAAGGAGTTCGCACGCAAAACTGGTTTGCAGAATAAGTTTACTTTTCAACAAGAATACGACCCCAAGAACATCGCCCACAAATTCACTGCTTACTTACGTGCTTCACATATCGAATTATTGGAATTATCACCCCAAAGCCCAGACATGAATCCTATCTAAAATTTGTGGTCTATTCTGGATCAAAACGTTGACAAAGGAGACGTGACCAACTGTGACAAACTATTCGAAGCTTTGGAGAAGGCCTAGATGAATTTAAACCCTCTACACATCCGAAATCTCGTCGAAAGTATGCCACGACCCCAGCAAACCGTTTTTGATGGTCATACTATGAACTAGTTTTAGCAATAACCAATAAACGTCATGATTTTTTTAAGTGCGTACTTTATTTTGTACATAAAAAAAACGAACAATCACCCAATGAACCTTGTTTTTTGTTAAAAATATCTCTCTTGAAGCTCAAATCAATACATAATTTGAAAATACATATGTAATTGTAATTTTCGTCCAAAGATATCAAAATATTATCTTTCATAGTTACTGTATAATATGACAAATTTTAAAAACATGGAAGGTGCGTACTTTATTTTGTCCAGTACTGTATAGCCCAAGTAGACAATTTGTCTAAGGTATATTAAAAGGGTCCTTGCAAGTCGACTCCATAAGGCCACGTGGTAGACACTACGCCATCATCTGCAAGTTGTCTCAACAAACAGTTGTAACTTAGACGAACGTCAATGTCTTTGACATAAAAATCATACAAAAGGGGGCTTGGAAAGGATCCCTGGGATCCGTGTAGCTAATTCGGGAAGCTGTTGAGTTTCCATAAGGTTCATATGTTGCTGTGACAGCAAATTGTACAAACAATTATTCATTAATGGAGGAAAGCCACACGCGTGGAGTTTGTTTGAAAGAAGTTCAACGGATATTGAATCAAAAGCCCTCTTGATATCCAAGAATACAGAAGCCATTTGTTTTGTTTTGCAAAAGCTAACAGAATATCTGTGGAAAGCAACGAGGATCCATCGCTCTCGTTGTTCGTAGTTCGCTTAGGCAATCTTCGCGCCATGTTCCAAAGAGTGTGCATCAACGTTTCATGCGATAGCCCGTCCACGAATTGTTACCAGAACCAGCGTTGCTTTGCCTTGATGGGGCTCTTAAGTTCGCGTTCGAGTGACGTGTATTCTTCGAAGTGTTCTGATTTCCACGTCTCCGGAAAACTGAACGCGTCGGACTTTTTACGCTAAACCTGCATTTCTGATTCTATCATGAAGGAGGAGGTTTCCTGAAAAATGACGTTCCTGAAATTGGACGACTTTCAGCTTGAAGCGTGCTGTCTAGGATCAGGCTGTAGAGGAAGTTAAATTCCTCCAGCGATGGAAACCCTTCTAACGGCGTGATGGCTTCATCTATTGCTGTCGAATTCGAGCAAAGTGTTAAGTCTAATCTACTGCAAATCAATACCTGGAATTTGATGAAAATTCACTCTATAGAAGAAGTAGCACTTTTTGATTCCCAAAAGTACTCCTTCTCCACGTGAATTTTCACGATCCTGACGAATAATATTGAAATCATGAGAAGGAAGCTCGATTTTTGGATGTTTCACAAAGAGAAAATGTATCACAACCGGTGAATGGGAAAGAATTCAGTTAAGGAATAAGGCTGCGACAATTCCACTGCAGAACAATAAACAAATCCCCGACCTCTTTTGAAAAATTATCTATCGAAGGAAATGATAGCTGCACGGCGGGCTTTGATGTCAATTGCTTTAAAAAACTCTTCACAGTGGGAAGCATTGTCAATGCTTTTAAGAGCGTCTGAAATTTCAAGGTACTTAAAGATAGTTTCCACAATATCATCAAATGAGAACAGCCCAGATGAAGATGAGGCTTCTGTTCTTAAAAAAGGGGCAACAGGGGTTTTGGAGGTTCCCAGGAGAGATGGGAAGTCCAATCTGTAGTTAGTATTACGAAAAACAGGAAGGATTGGATTTTACTTTCTTCCACCACTCCTTGAGCAAGCTGGTTTGGGGCTTCTGTTCAGTTACTTTCGCTTCTGTGAAGCACCTTCCGGGAAGCTGAAAGATGTTCGCTCGTCAGCTATATCAGAGTTAGGCTCATAACCTGACAGAGGAGCAAAGAATTTTTCTCCCATGTCTACGGAAGATTGCCTGGAACGTGGTTTTAGCGAGGCGTTCTAATTTTGCCCCGCATTGTTTGTTCGCCGGCCTTGACGAGAGAGCATGAGGAGAAGTTCCCTTTGATGAAGCGCATATTGATGTGTTGTCTGCACAGGCGCCTCATGTTTCTCCCCTTCTCACCGAAGCAGCGTGCCTTATTGCCACAATGGGAGATCGTATGTCCCATCTGCTTGCATCTTTGGCAGATCATGACCTAGGAACAAACAACCACAGAGGTTTTCGAAGTTTTCCGAACTCGACGAATTGAGGAAGGGCTGAACCAGAGGAGGTCACAAGAAACGAATCTTCTAAGTTATAAGTTGTTATTTCTAGGGTTTTTTTTTCATTAGGGCGAATCTACAATTGAGAGATTCTCTCTGGGCTCGCTCTCTTTCATTCATAAACCAATCACCTTTACGTTTTTCATTCTACTGTTTGTAGAGTATGCTAGCCAGCACTGTTGTGTTTCGATCTGTACTAAAGAATCTCTCGAAAGTTTTATAACGGCGCTGTAATGAATGAAAGAGAGCGAGCTCGGAGAGAATCTCTCAATTGTAGATTCGCCCTAATGAAAAAAATCCTAGATTTGTTAGTTGTTAGTTATTATTTGTTCTTTCTTGTTCATAAGAAAAATCAATTCTAACCCTAGGTGGATACGCACCGTTCAATTCCCACGTGGGTTTGCATGATTTTGTGCTATTTCTATATTGACGACCAACAGAGATAGCAATCAACTTGGCTGACAATTTAATTGCAAATTACTCCTGGCGAATCACAGACATGCCAACCGCTGAGCAGAAAGACTGCAGCAGACAGACATCCATCAGACAATGGCAAAAAGACACATACTGACCGAACTGACCACTGACTCTGATAGAGGGTTGGCTATAGAGTAGCACACGATAAACAAGACAAGCTGGCGCCATCTGAATTGCTTTCTATAGTAAGTGCAGTTTTTATTTTGTGCACAACTTTCACCCCGCAAAGTCCCAAATCAATTTGTGGCTACACACTCGATGGGCAGCTCAGCGAAAAGGACTTTAAATTTTTTTTCTTTCGTCCTTTCGCTGCATTAGCAGCCAGCAGTAAATTGCGAATAAGCGGGCTTGGCTGATGAATAAATGAAATTCAATTTATTTCACCGCAGTCTGACCTCGGGTTTCACTAGTGCCTGTGTTGCTTTCCATTCCAACTGATTGAATTTGATTGCGATTCGAATGAGCGCAAATTTCAGTGTATTGTTGTTGCTTTTTTGCTGTAGGTGTTTAAGCGCTAGCGTTATATGAAGCAATTGTCTAGCAGGAAAATGAAAACATCATTTTTCTTGGAAATCGTTCTCAAATATGGACAGGTGGGTGAAGAATTGAACTATCACTCAAAGCAGTTAGTCTAGATGGTTTAATTATTGCTTGTTAGAGCATTCCCATAAAAGGTTGTGCTGTTGGCATTCGTATGCTCAGTATGCTTTTGTTTCTTAGGATGGCAGGTAATGTTTTGATATTATAAAATATTCTGTTTCACTGCTTTTCATCTTAAATCTTAAATTTGTAGAGTCACAGACATAAGACGCTACAAATTTAAGAATGATTTTTATCAACCACTGGGCCAATTTTTATGAAACAATCGTCAAATTATTAGTCAGTTTGCTAAATAGTGGTAAATTGAATGCTACCTATTACCAGATTTACCACTAAAATAAAAAAATAAGAAATAAAAGTGCAATAAAAGTTTCCGTTTTGATAGCAAAATGTTGCTTCGACTGTAATTCATTGATTTTCCTGTAAGAACAACATATCAAGCTGAACAATGCATTACCGAACGTCCATTAATTACGTCACGCAAAAAGTGACTTTTTATACCCCCCCCCCCCCCTTGTCACGTTTTTTGTGTGGACGTTCAATTTTTTTGAATGGATCGTCACGTTTTCCCAAACCTTCCCCTCCCCCCTACCACGTGACATAATTAATGGACCTTTCCTTAGGTCCTAAGTAACATTGAGAGATTCTCTTCGTCGACTTTCTCTTTGGTTAATAGCTTGTCTATTAAACGATTTGCTGATGTTTTCTACGCTTTGCATCCTTAATCAAGCTTTATGCTACCGTACTGTATGTTGAAAATACTTGAACATGTTTTTACCTAGCCGTAGGAACTCAAAGAGAAAGTCGACAAATAGAATCTCCCAATGTTACTTCGGACCTCATGCATTGTTTAGCTTGATATAATAATTTATGAGTTCATACTAACAATACGGTGGGCCTTTCAATATGGGCACCTAACCTCTACCGATCGTAACATCTACCAATCGCAACTGTAACCTAAATATAGTTTGCTAACTACCTTTCATTTTCTTTTCAGGATATTGATCTTTCCTACTTTTTCTTTTCAGGATAGCGCATGAACCGACGAACGGACTACAGATCAGAACTGCACCTACAGCTTTTAACAAATACTTTGAACAATTAATTTTCATTAAATTTCAATTAACTTTCACACGTGCGGACTGTTCCGATTATGACTTGTGAAAAACTGTGTCAGTTCGTTACTTTCCTGTCATTCTGATTTCCGCAACGCTTTAGCCGTTTGACTTAAACTGCGGCGATGACTTGACGTGTCGCCGTATTTTTCACTAGTCACTATGGGCACGGTTGTCAGCTTGACGATGTTTGCATTGACAGTAAGTCTTTATTTAGGTGATTTCTTGTTTTCTAGATTTGATGTTTTATAGTTTGAAGTGGTTAGGACTAGGATTCTGATTCAAATTATTGTTTTTTTTTTTTTAAAGTAAATCTAGTTTTGACTGAAAATCTCACTTCTCGAGTGCATAAATAGAAGAAACTTTCAACAAAATTCGATTCCTAGGTAATGAATCAAACAATCCTATCATGCGACGCCTTAAATCACATTGGAATATTATAACAAGTTCATTAGTGTTAAATCAAGTGATCAGGACCACATTGTACTTGGATAAGTTATTCGAGCCTCCGTGATGGGTCCAGTGTGAGAAAATCGATTCATGAATTGAAATTATTCGCACGATTGAACATTGGTCCATAGGATAAACCAAAATAAAATGTTCAACCCTCACCGCCCTGCATCACACTAGTTCCTCATGTAACTTTATGCCAATTGTTCAAATTTGATTCAAATTGGTTAAAATTAACCCCTTTTCAAAGCTGGTTAGAGTTTGTATGGGAAAAAATATCAAATTGTATTTGATTGCAAGTCCATTGCAAGTTTAATGTTCTTGTAGGAGATTTCTCACCACTTCTGCGAACACCGCAAGCTGATCTGAGTTAGGTCAAAAAAAGTATTACAGGTATACCTCGATTTTATGTACACGGCACCAAGCTCCACTAATGACGATTTCACGCGAAGGGTAAATCAATTCTTCCAACATATATTATCAATACGTAGAGAAACGATTCTTCTATCTAATGGATGGTATTGTTGATTTCTACAAGCGGTTTTCGTGTATACCTGTAGCATTTTATTGAAGTGATGTCTGACTAACAACGCCCAAGGATCTGTCTTCTTGCTTGGAAGCCATCTCGATAGCCCTTGACAGATTATGATGTAAACATTAAATTCTAAACTGACTAGAAAATGAGAAGAAAGATTAATTATTTCCATTTAATTCTAACTACCTTTATTGTTTATCTTGACAGATACGCGGATTTCGTCTACAATGTGCAGACTTATTCAGTGTCGTGTACTAATAATAGACTGTACACATTGATACACGAAACTGAAAAGTCTGCACATTGTAGACGAAATATGCATATATGTTAAGATAAGCAATGAAGGTAGAAGGAGATGTTCGCTCATCACCATGAGGCACCAAGAGTGAACAACAATGTTTTTGGCTAGAATGAAAGATATGAAGAGAAAGTTTTGATAGTTCCGCTAGTGTCCGGCAGGCTTGGAAATATAACAGATGTTTTAGGGAAAATTGAGCGAAAAGGGCATGTGTACAGTGGTACTCGAACCAACGACATTTTTGCCTAACATCCCACTGCGGGGTAGGTTAAAGCACGGACTAAATCCGCCACTTCAACAGGCAAAAATGTCCGGTTGGAAGACGCTCATGTACCACTGTGGATTGTATAGTTATTCTAGCGATCTATTGTGTGCACTCTGTTTACTGATGCGCACATGGGAGAGGAACTCTCTCTTCTTTTGGGTTTGTTTTGATTCGCACCGACTGACGATCACTAAAGTTTTTCTCGTCGTCTCCAACGTACAGACCTCAGAGAGAAACACCGTGAAGCGATGCGATACTGGTCCCCACCAGTATAATTAATAGTTACCACCATTTATGGTTTTACATACATTAATTGTTATGTTATATATTCTCCGTGCGAGGAGTAACGATTATGATGTAGAAAGAGATGTTCGCTCATCACCATGAGGCACCAAGAGTGAACAACAATGTTTTTGGCTAGAATGAAAGATATGAAGAGAAAGTTTTGATAGTTCCAACATTAATTATACTGGTGGGGACCAGTATCGCATCGCTTCACGGTGTTTCTCTCTGAGGTCTCTACGTTGGAGACGACGAGAAAAACTTTAGTGATCGTCAGTCGGTGCGAATCAAAGCAAACCCAAAAAAGGAGAGAGTTCCTCTCCCATGTGCGCATCAGTAAACAGAGTGCACACAATAGATCGCTAGAATAACTATACAAGCCACAGTGGTACATGAGCGTCTTCCAACCGGACATTTTTGCCTGTTGAAGTGGCGGACTTAGTCCGTGCTTCGACCTACCCCGCAGTGGGATGTTAGGCAAAAATGTCGTTGGTTCGAGTACCACTGTACACATGCCCTTTTCGCTCAATTTTCCCTAAAACATCTGTTATATTTCCAAGCCTGCCGGACACTAGCGGAACTATCAAAACTTTCTCTTCATATCTTTCATTCTAGCCAAAAACATTGTTGTTCACTCTTGGTGCCTCATGGTGATGAGCGAACATCTCCTTCTACATCATAATCGTTACTCCTCGCACGGAGAATATATAACATAACAATTAATGTAATGAAGGTAGTTGAAATTAAATGGAAAATACCAAGTTATCTCCCCAGCCACCGGCTAAAAGTCTCCTTTCCGAAGAAATCTAATCTAATCTAAGCTTTATCTAGATTTCATTGTAAAAATGGAACTGCCTTCAAGTAGTTTATCTGTTAAACTATCCTTAGCAATGCAAGGATAACCGGATGCAGTAAAGATGCGATATTTAGAGAAAATCAGCGTAATTAATTCGATTGATCCTCACTGTGATCGAACGAACAGGGTGGATACTCCAACAACTGTATCAACGGGACACATTGTCGATTATCTTTTGAACCACAAATCACCGTTTTCAGGAAACATGATTTTATTTACTATAAGTATCGATGCATAAAAAAAATTTGAGTCTGGTTGCATTAGTTCAGTTGAGGGCTGCATCGGAAACGACTTATTTGGACCACCACCTGTTAAAATTAATGCGTCACAATGCAATGAAGAATAGCATTTTCTGTCTTAATATTTGTGTCGCTGTCAATGAATATGGCAAGTGGAGACACATATGTCAGATGTTAAAACGAATCTGTTTAAAAATATATTTTGACAGAAATGCCAGACTTTTAAGCAGACATTTTTTTAAATAAACATGACGAAATCCAAACTAATACTAAAAAATTTGATAATTCTAATATTGATTCAAGAGACTCCATAATTGCTATAGATGCTGAAAACTTCGGGATCGTGTACTGCAATTGTTTTAATTTGATAAAAATGTCTTAACAAATCTGTTTGAGTTAAGCCCAGCATCGAAAAAATGTCAAGTTGTTTGCCGTACACACTAAGAAATTATGAATTTTACACGAGACGTAATTCATGTTTGTAAAAAGTCGGGGAACGTAAAGAAAGATTTCGTGTAAAATTATGTCTCTTTTAACTGACACATACGGAATTCGACAAAATATGGGTTTGATTGAATTTATTTTCTCATCTCTTTGAACCCATTCTTATGAGATAAAGGACGCTTGCATGTGTCGGTCTCAAGGGACAGAAATTTACATGTCATTTTGGTAGTGTGTACGTTAAGATAGATCTGTCAAGACAGAAAATGCTGGTGGAGACACCGGGTTACCATGCAGCAAAATGTCAGATGTTTGCGATACCATTTTTCAATCTTCACATTCTGCTTATCACTGTGGTTGACGATATTTTTACTTCAGTACGTACTGAAAAACTTATTTTATTTTGTTTCACCTTCGCATCTTCCCGATTTTGTTACACTTCCCATCTTCCTAGCTGTTGTCATACGAGTAGCGAAATATTTAAAAAAAGCTATGATTAGTGCTTGGGGAACGTCCATTAATTATGTCACGCAAAAAGTGACTTTTTATAACCCCCCCCTTATCAAGTTTTTTGTATGGACCATCTAACTTTTTTCCCTGTGGAATGTCACGTTTTCCCAAACCCATCCTTTCCCCCTTACTGCGTGACATTTAATGAACCTTCTCTTGCAGGAAAATCAAACTACTAGGCCAGCTTCCTAATCAAGAGATCCTTACTTTTATTGCTTTTTAAGCCTGAGGCCACATTGGGGATTTAGATACCAATCTAGAGTATCTGATCACGCTAGAATCGAAAATTTTCGTTCAATTCGACTTCCGCAATGTGGCCCCTGATCTTCCTTCGACGTTATTTTCGATTAAGCAATTGAAAAATAAACAAAATAAATATTTTCAGAAATAACAGACATAGGGTAAGGAACGACTTAAGCACCCAGAGACCCTATTCCAAGCACGGGGTAAACGTTAACCTACAACGAGCATTTTTTGCAGTATGGTGCTTCACAAGATGGAGCACCATACTGCATAAAATGCGCGTTTTAGGTTAAATTTAACTCCGTGCTTGGAATAGGGTCTCGGGGTGCTTAAGCCGTTCCCTGCCCTACGTTCACTACCCTATACGCACTCGTTGAGGAAATATTTCAGGTGATACAAATGGATTGAGGGGTGTCCATTATTTTGTCGCAATCAAGCATTTACACGATTTTTTGTTCACGACACTACTTTAAATAGAAAAACTTTCGCTCAGAAACGGTTCGGAAGTTGAAAGGTAAGGAAAATGTCTTCTATATATATAAAACAGAGTGGCATACGTAAGACCGCGCATAACTCGAGAACGGACAGTCCGATTTAAGTCGCCTTTATTTTGTTCTGTTCGGCTGCGCCCAAGAAACATTTATAAAGAGAGAAAATTCGACAAATTTATGGGGAAAATGAATGAAATGAGCTTCAAAAATGATAGATTTTCAATACATTATGTATGGTATGTTTCTGTTTTGATCGAGTTATCCCTGACATGGATCGTAGTTGACAATGATAGACCACCTAACATTGCGCAATTTCACAGGTTTCCTTTTTTTTCTACTTTTTGTTAATGTTCGTGGCCCAGCTTCGTTCGAGTCGTTTTGGACTGTGGGGTATCTACTATTTGCGACATATCGAGAGGCCTGTCAGCGGTTGCAATTGTTAAAAACCGACATTCATTGGGATACAACACATGCCGATGGCATTGTTACTGTACCAGCAAATTAAATTCGTTTGCGATCATCACCTAGACATGTTTTCCATCAAATGTAGTCGAATTGTGGACCAAATACAAGGATCACATGGTTTATGATATTTTACATCGAGCGCGTACTGGATGCGCAACGAGGTGCTGATTTTGATCGAATACACGTGTTTGCTCATGTGCGGCAGTGACTCCTCAGCACGAGGACGTTTACCATACTTAGATGAAACCGAATTATGACCGAAATGAAGGCATTTTCTTCATCAATGCACCTGTAGGAACTTTCAAAAAGTACCTTATTTCATTACTATTGGCTTCGGTTCGCTCATGATCAGATATTGCGATGGCGGTTGCCTCTTCAGGGATTGCAGCCACATTGTTGGAAGGCGTTCGAACGGCTCGATCTGCGTTGAAGCTGCCGTTGAATCCAACTGACAGACTAATCGACGTACAACATTTTGAAGGATTCGGCAATGACAAAAGTGTTGCAGTGTTGTAAGATCATCATCTGGGACGAATGCACAATGGCACATAAACGAGCATTTGAGGCACTCGATCGAAATATGCAAGATCTGCTCAGTAACTCAAGACTTTTTGGAGGAGCAATAATTTGGTTCCCAGGTGATTCTGAACAAACAATACCTGTCATTCAACAAGCCTTATGCTTTCGTATTTGGGGCGATATGTCAAGAAGCTACAGTTGACGACCAATATGTGAGTTACCTTGCAAAACGATCCGTCTGCCGAAATTTCTAGAATCAATTGTTGGCGATTGCCAATGGATTGATTTAGTTCACGTCGAATGATTGCCATTTCACAACGAAGAAAGAGCAACTCAATACAAGTGTTTTCCAAACATCGACCAGAATTATGAGAACCTCTATTGGTTAAGTGCATGTGCGAAAAATAAGGATATCAGGGATTTGAATTACGTAATTCAAAATGTAATTCCTGGAAAATTACGTTCATTCAACTTAATCGATTGTGTGACTCATCCGGATGAAGTTACCAAAGTAATTATCCAACAAAATTTCTGAATTCATTGGATTTACCAGGATTACCACCATAAAATTTACGACTGATGATTGGATCTGTTATCATCATGTTCCAAAACCTTCAATCAACTGAAATTGTGTAATGGAACAAGGTCGTTAAGCCGCTCAAGTATAATGTCATTAAAGCAATGATGCTCAAAGGCGAACTCAAGGGCGAGGAAGTGTTCATTCCAAAAATTCCACTTAGGGGCTATTCATAAACCACGTACAGCCTTATTTTGCGTGGCATGTGAGTCGAGACGACTCGCTCTCACGTACGAGGTGACAATTGTCGCCTCGTGTGAGGTGACTCTCCGTGCAAATCAAAAGGAGAGTCACCTCACACGAGGCGACAATTGTAACCTCATATGTGAGAGAGAGTCGACTCGCACGCCACGCAGAATAGGGCTGGTAGACGTTTCTTGGGGGTGGGTGGGTTTATTTTTTTTGACAAATGTCTACGCTCCATACAAAATCCCAAAAAAAAAATTAATGGAGAAAACTCTACTAGGGGGGGTGGGTTTTGGTTTGAGATTTTCAAAAATGAGTCTACGTGGTTTATGAACGCGCCTTTATTTCAAACGATTTACCTTCGAGTTCAAACGAATACAATTTCCGGTTCGCCTTTAAGGGGACCCTCCCCTGGATTTGGGCAAAAATAAGGCAAACTTTGTATTTTTTGTGGGAGAATGAAAAGGCGTACAAACTTCCGGTTTGACGATTAAATTTGATTATTATTCAAAATTTCAAACAGATAAAAAAAATTTAAAAATTCAAAATGGCGGCTACAAAATGGTGATTTCTCGAAACCATGTTTTTCAATCTAACTTCAAGCTCCGGGTTTGAACTGTTCATCTGATTCTCTCCTTCAAATAACTGTTTGAAAAGTTATAATTTTGTGTACGGCTTGAACTAAAAATTAGAATTAATAATTAATTATTTATAATTTTTAAACACGATTGAAATGGAAAAAAAAGTAGCGAAAAATTAAACTTTTCAGTTCAAATGATAACTTTGCAATGAGTTTAAGTTTAAATTGTCTGAAATTTCTGTTCACTACAAGAGGCTGCAGGCTTGAAGTTGTCGCCCCATATTTTGCGCGCAGAGGCTTACGGAAATCGTCATTTTGTAGCCGCCATTTTGAACTTTCACAATTTTTTTATCTCTTTGAAATTTTGAATAATAATCTAATTGATTCGTCAAAACTGAAAATTTGTACGCATTTCCAATCCCCCACAAAAAAAAAAAAAATACAAACTTTGCCTTATTTTTGCCCAAATCCAGGGGAGGATCCCCTTAAGGAGGGACAATCAATAAATCACAAAGTTAATGTTTCTAAGTGTGCTGGATTAATCTCAAATGCTCATGCTTCTAGCATTGTTGTTTATTAGTCTTTGTTTATTTACGCACCGGATAGTGGAACAAAGAATGAAATCTACCATAAGATTCTGTCAACCTGTCAATTTACAATCATGTAAATGAAGCATTTAAATTCAAACCGATTCGAAAAGTATTCAATCAATATCTAAAATTCAAGTGTCGTAATCTGTTATCGATCGCGAATGAACAATAAACAAATTAAGGTGACAAACAAGCCAAGCTTGGCTTAAAGTCATTTAAAAATAAAATTAAACCATGAATGTTTGAAATTATTTGAATCCTAAAATCGGTTTAAGCGGAACAAAGTTCGCCGGGTCAGCTAGTTTTATGTAAATAGAACTAAAATATCGTCACTTCAAAGGATATAGCTGTCACATCTCCACCGTATCATCAATACTACAAGATTCTCGTCGGACGATCGCCGCCAAGCTCTTCAAGTGCGGACGATCCGGAAAAATCAGTAATAGTAAAAAAATTATAGAATTAAAAATAAATAAATCAGCGCCAAAATTAGATTATGGCGAATCTGCTTTTGTAAACAATGGCTTTCGTTGTCATTTTTTCTTGAACAAAAGGTCACAAATACATATTAAGCACTCTTTATGGAAGGGGAGCTTTATCTCTACCCGCTGAAGTATTCAATTTAAAGGAACTATATTCAACTTCCGATAAATAAGCAGACAAAGTGTTTGTTTACAAAAGCAGATTCGCCCTAATCAAATGTTGGCGCTGAAATAATAGAATAAAAAACATTCCGTCGGGGCGCATCGGGTTTAAATGGTAATGGGTAGCGTTTAGTCAGATTTTTTAATGAGCTTAAATTAGATACTGAGTAGTGTTTACTCTAATTTTTGCAAGTGACCTAGTTAATCAAAATGAGTTACTCTTTAATTACTCTAATTAAGGTAGTTCCACTTTTAACGCAACTGAGTCGTTTTCTACTCAGTTTTGAGTAACTTCAAATGAGCGTGAGCGTGAGTGTTCTAGTACTAGACTTAATGAAGTTTAACACAGGCACACTACAGTGCCATTTAGATCAAAGGATTGCTAGTAAGAAGGAAAATCATTAGGAGGAAAACAAACAATCATTCCTTTGCATGTGTTGGAAAGGGAAAGATGATTAAGCGGCAAAAAGCCTAATAGGCTTGCCCACAATTGTGGAATGCAGGTAAGGGCCTCTTAATAAGCCACTAAGACTCATCCCTCCCCCTCGTAGACTTTTCTCCATAGATTTTGTTTAAAATTTGGTATGGAGCGTAGACTTTGGTCAAACCATCGTTCCCTCCCCCCAGAAAAGTTTACGTCACTGGTTCCCAACCTTTTCAGCTCCACGGCCCCTTTTGTGAACAATTGGATGTCTCGCGGCCCCCTGGAAAGTACCGTGAATAAATTTCGTTGAGATAAATAAAAACAATTGATTTGATCTGTTACTGTTAGATATTCGTTTTATTTCAAAATAACATGTCAATAACAGGAAACAACTGATTCAGTGCGATTGTTGCACCTGCTTTTGAGCAACTAGTTTCGTAATACGGGGCTGTGTTTGCGACAATGCCAATCTCATATCATCCTCAACGTTCAATCTGTTTCTGGTCTTGGTCTTTATTTGGAGAAGAGTTGAAAATCCGCTCTCGCAGAGGTACGTAGAAGCAAACGGGACAAGGATCTTCAATGCCAGCAAAGCAACTTTGGGATATGACTCGTACATGATACACCAGAACTGGTTCAAATCTTTTCACGGAACAAATCACGAGATGAGGAATCATTTCTCAGGTCCAAATATTCGTCCTGTATTTCGTCAGGAAGACTAGCCACATCCAGCGAAGAAGAAAACGGATTCCGGACTAAAGCAGCATCTTCTTGCGTTAGCTCAGGGAAGTAGCGCTCAAATTGTTCATCCAGCGAGTCAAGATGAGAAATAATTTCTGATTTCAAAACCGAATCCAGCTCGTTCGCTCCTTTGTCAGTCGTACTGCTGAGCCTATCGAACATGGCAACATTTCCA
This sequence comes from Aedes japonicus, assembly GCA_034211315.2. Classification (NCBI taxonomy): domain Eukaryota; kingdom Metazoa; phylum Arthropoda; class Insecta; order Diptera; family Culicidae; genus Aedes; species Aedes japonicus. The sequence continues at coordinate 43,321 of JASCZW010001724.1, forward strand.
GAACTAACCTTTCGGCGCCAGTTTTTCAGCTTTGCCACGAATGGCTTGAAGGTTGTATTGAAAGTGAATTAGATTGGTTTGCTTTCCCTGTAGCTTCAAGTTCAGTGAATTCAGATGTTCAAAAATATCTGCTAGGTAAGCAAGGCGCATGTGCCAACCATCGTCACTGAAATTAGCAAGCAAGTCGTTTTCCCTTGATTTTCCAAAAACATTTTGATCTCGTCCTTCAATTCAAAAACTCGGTTGAGAACATTCCTTTCGACAACCAGCGCACGGCAGTGTAGAAAGAAGAACCTCATGATCTGCATTCATTTCTTTGCAGAGTTCTTTGAATAAACGAGTGTTTAGAGCCCCAGATTTAACATAGTTCACAATTTTGATGACCGAATCAAGTACCTTTAACAATGGTTCCGGCAGGGTCTTGCTGGCAAGGGCATATCGATGAATCATGCAATGAATACCTTTGGCGTGTGGAGCAAGGTCTTTGACTTTTTTCTGAAATCCTGATTTCTTACCAAGCATTGCTGGAGCGCCATCGGTGCAAACTCCACCGACTTTTTCCCACTGTAAGCCACCCGATTCAAAAAATGTCTTGATTTTAGCCATAATATCATCACTTTTGGTAGTAGTTTCCAAATCGCTACAGAAAAGAAACTCTTCCTTCAAATCGCCAGAGTTAACGTACTTCACAAATACCATAAGTTGCGCACATGAGCTGACATCCGTAGATTCGTCCAGTTGAATTGCAAACAAAGGGGATTGCTTGATTTCTTCAAAAATTTGCACTTTAACATCTTCGGACATATCGGCGATTCGTCTTTGAACGGTGTTGTCCGACAGTGAGACTTGCCGCATTTTGGCCGCACTTGCTTCCCCAAGAACTAAACTCACCATTTTCAGCATGCTGGGCTTGATGAGAGTTTCTCCGATTGTGTGTGGTTTTTTGTTTTTCGCAATTTCCAATGCTGCCTCATATGATGCCTGCACAACTGCAGTACTTTGTTGTTGGATGCTACCTGTAGCATCCAATCGCTGCCGTTTGAGGCCAGCTTCATGGCGTCGAAAAAATGCCACATCCTTGGTGTTATCATAGACTAACTCTAGACTAAGACCAGTAGGTCCCATACAAAAACGATTTTTTTCTTGGCTCAGTCAGTACTAGAACATCGTCCCAAGCTCGGTCCCAAGCTCAATAATGCACCCCTTATAATGAACTCACATGAACACACTCTCAAATATTCTGTCAAAATAACACAGTAAATCAAAACAAAGGCGCAAATATGTATAACAAGGTGCTGGCTTCAAGGTGTAATTCGGACCAAGGGGTTCTACAACAGTGAACCAATTTCAAATCGCTAGTTACATATTGATTGTTGGTGTTATGCTCGGAATGTTTCGTGTCCAAATGTCGCTTCAGTTTTGACGGTTTCATAGCTTCAACACTCAACACAACGTTACACAATACACACTGTGGTTTATCGACTCCATTAACCGTTAGTATCGTAAATCCGTACTTAATGTATTCTTCGGAATACTTTCTTTTCTTCTCCATGTCTGCGACTACCTGCGATAAATCGTTAATTTTTAGTTCTTTTACGTTCCATGTTTATTTTTTATTTTCAAGGCTAAATTACCGATTCAAATTTGCAGTATTTGCAGAAATAATCACTCGTTGTAATCCTCCGACGAAAACAAGAAACAAGATCTCGAGCAGCAACAATTTTAGTTCCGAAAATTTTAAATCGTGCAGTCAATTGATGTGACTCGACCCATGAATGGCTACACTTCGTTGTACAGAGGGACAGAGCAAGAGATGCTCATTCATTGCTGTCACTTTTGACGTTTGATCGTCTTTCTCAATCTAGCACACATGAATTAGTGATGGTTTGTTTTCCGTCTGCCACTAATCTGTTTCCCTCTTGCTCTCAGTTCTTCGTTTAAGATCGTGCAGTAGTGTGCTCCGATTGAAGGCCAAAATACTCAATTGACTTGCTTGTTGTGTTGGGAGTGTTGCTCTCGCGGCAGAGAGCCGACGCATAAAACAGAAAACTATTTGTCTCTTTTTCTCCCTGTTCGAGAGTTGCAGACGTTCCAGTCGGAAAACAAGTGCTGTCAGACAGTACACGGAGACAAAAAGATAACCATTCTTGTTTAACTTTTTACACTTTCAACTAAAATGGGACTTGTCAAACTTTTCAAAAAGGCGTATTACTAAACTAGCGGAAAAAGATTAAATTTTTGTTTAAAAAACCAAGACCTTCGCGGCCCCCTTGAGAGGGCTTCGCGGCCCCCCTGTCGGCCGCGGACCACCGGTTGGGAAACCCTGGTCTACGTGGTCTATGAATAGCCCTAACGCAAAAGTGAGATTAAACGTCGTAGGTGGCGTTCGTGAAAAATGTATTTTCGAGCTATCTAAGCAAAGTAATTGGTGATAAAAAAAGCAAAAAATCGTCGACAATGACGATATTGACCAATTCTATACACTTTGGAAAAGAGCCAGAAAGTTATTATCAATTTCTGTTTTAGAAACTACTAACTTCAGCTTTTTAGTTTCTAGGATTTATCAATAAAAACGTTTGGGTTGACGCAAATTTGAGAGAAAACCAAAGGGAAAACTGTTAAATTCACGCAAACGCATCCGCAACGTGGGTCTGCCTTAAGGAAGAGGGACAAATGATAAAATACATCAAATGCACAATGGAAGGTCCATTATTTATGTCATGAAGTCAGGGGGGAGGGGGAGGGTTTGGGAAAACGTAACAATCCATACAAAAAAAAAAATTGAAGGTTTATACAAAACACGTGACAAGGAGGGAGGAGGGGGGAGGGGTTATAAAAAGTCACTTTCTGCGTGACAAAATTAATGAACGTTCCCCAACTACGCATTATGAAGACCCGTTTTTCTTTTTCTGATGATTTTGTTGTTGATTTCCATGATTGGTTTGCAGCTTTTAAAATATCAGCATTGTTGCTCATATAAATATGGCACGATTCGCCTAATTGACGCTTGATTAGATGAAAGGTGGCAGGATGAGGATTTCCAGATTTTGGATTCCATTGATTGGTCTGAAAGATGAAAGATGAAAGAAACGTGTCTTTTCGCATCGTTGCATTTCTCTAAAATGACCTCACAAGGTTACTCATTTCCCCAATCATGAATGTGTCTCCACGAACTGTTTACTCACATCGCATAAAAAGCACATTACGCCCTTGAAATCACCTCCACCAAGCAAAGGTCAGTGTACGACTTATGTTGTCTCATTTTATCCTTCATGTTCCAAAATGCATAGAATGATGAACATAGAAATCCTTCTCCGCAATCAGCCGAAGGAACGACCAAAATGTAGCAGAATGAAAAAATCAAACACAACACACACGCCTTCCCTCGTTCGGGCCCACCAAGTCGTCTTAAGGGTTGAACCTGAAAATGAATTTTCTTGACTGTTTCCTTTCAGAAATCGAGGATTTTTTTTATGATAGATAAAAGGAGCATCACGTGGCGACGACGAATGGCATTAGATATACGCGCGCGATAGACAGGCAAACGTTACCTACGTGGAATCGCATTTCATGTGTCAGCAAACTGCGTAGGATGCACTGTGAAATAACAAAAGGGAATCTGGAAATCCAATACGACAAAACTGCATTCCACTGCGGGTTCAAATGGATCAGGTTATTTTTATATTGGACAGGATCTACGTTTGAAGGAAAAAAAAACTAGCTTTAGAGTAGATAAAAGTGCGTATAAAAAGGGCCATTAGAAGAAGCGCGGGATGCGACAGAGAACAAGCTGACCGCTTCGGATCGAAGAATAGTTTTGATTTTTCACGAGTGAATCGAGATCACTTGGAGAGGGTGAGGAGAAGTCAAAAGGGGACGTTAGAAAAGGAGCCCTTTTTGAAGACTTGTGAACCGAGTCGGAGTTGTCTGGTTCCTTAAAAATGTACATTCTATTGTTCTGGTAAGATTATTTTATGTGGTCAGGTTGTTGTTAAAACATAGTGTAATATTTTGTGAAGAAGACGCAAAAGTTCAACTCCGTCAGTCCTACAACTACGATTAGCATAATTTTGCGAACTTGGGTCATTTTTCGCACGCAAATATCCCATTATCTCCCCCCACGCCTTAACTTTGAGTTATAATTCACTGTAGAAATGTCCTTGGCGGGTTAAAATCCAACTTTCACCAGCAACACCGTCGTCTGTGGATGATAAAGTGCTACATATAATGCTACCCTCGAAGAAAGCGAAGGGAAAGTTAAAGCAAACTAGTTAATTTTAATGGCTGGTGTCCGCTTGGGATTCTCATAGTGTGGTCAGCAGTCAATGAGCCAAAATCCTTTAATTTATTTATTTCTGCAACTCTTCGTCCTTGCCAGACTGTATTAGGTAGGTGACTGGCGATTACTAAAATTGAAACACATACAGACGATGACGGCGCTGTTGGCGTTGGGTCTAGGAATGTGCATCCTTCTCGTGCACTAATTTCGTTCACTGAATTCCGTACCCTTTCCAACACAAAAAAAATTGCTTTGCTAATGAATATTTATCAGCAAATAGCCACTGGGCTCTTTGAATAATAGTGGAATAAATTGCAGCGCAAATCTGCGATTTCTTGTGTGGCAATTACTAATCAAACAGAGAAAATCAATAGGTAGGTCGTTTTCCTACCGCATCGCTTTCCGAGTAGACCTAAATGCAAATATTTAATGACATTATTTGCAACGAATGGCTAGAAAGAAATGGGGAACGGAATAGGGAAAATGGAAAATAATCGCTGTCGCGAGTTTTATGCCAATCGGTTTGATGTCAATAAGGACCATGGAAAAAGCATGTGTAATATATGATAATGCATGGATGTTATTGATGCACTGGAGGGAAATTATTGCGCTAATTGTGATGACTGCCTTCAGCAAAAGACAAACCTATTTGCAATTTTCAATCAATAAATTGCTCTTTTACAAGCTTCTATTAGCATTTTCAGGCAGTAGAAGAAAAACATAGTGTATTTGGCTTATTTACCTGTAAAATATTTGTCAATGTTATTAAGTTTTGGACATTTAGGAACTCAGAGTTGATCAATGGAAAGAAGGTAACTTTTTCTTTTATTTCACGAGGAAATATTGAAATATTTGTTTGCATTCATTCTTCGCCTGTAATACTTACCTTACCAATCTGACCAAGGCCGGTGTGGCCTATGCTATGCACAGAAGTTGTTTCCATTGTAATCGGTCCATGGCCAGCCTCGATGTCTGCGGAGAGTCCGCAGGTCACTTTCTACTTGATCGACCCACCTTGCTTGTTGCGCGCCTCTTCTTCTTGTACCCGCCGGTTCGTTTCCGAGAACTATTTTAACAGGGTTGTCATCAGACATTCTTACGACATGCCCAGCCCATGAAAGCCGACCGAAATAATGATGTGTACGATGGTCATCGTTTTCCCTATGCACTCCACCGTAGGTCGTACGCAGCACCTTCCGTTCATAGACACCAAGGGCGCGTTGGTCCTCCACTAGCAATGTCCATGTTTCGTGGCCGTAGAGAACTACCGGTCTAATTAATGTCTTGTAGATGGTCAATTTTGTAGTTCGGTGAGCTTTGTTCAATCTAAGCGTCCTTCGGAGTTCAAAGAAGGCACAATTTCCAGCCATATATCAGCTGGTTTCGTTATCGGCGATCACCAATGAGCCCAGATACACGAATTTGTCTGCTACCTAAATTTCATCACCGTCGATCTGAACGAGCGTGGCAGGAAGCTAATATTTTATTCTCATGAGCTTCTTCTCTTCATGTATTTTCTTTTCAAGGCATATTATTGCATCATCTGTCACAGCTCGTCTAGATCGATTGTACCGTAAGCTGATTTGAAATCGATGAAAATATGATGTGTGGGCATGTTTGCATTTTGCAGCACTTGCAGAATCGCGAAAGTCTGGTCCATAGTAGTGCAGGCACCCATGAATCCCGCTTGGTTTTGCTCCACGAACTTCTTTGAAATTGGCATAAAATTGGCATAAAATTTGGGTGAGCAACTTGTAGGCGGCACTCAGTAGCGTGATTGCACGATAATTGCAGCAATCCTGCTTGTCGCCCTTTTTACAAATGGGACAAACTATTCCTTCCATCCAATCCTGCGATAAACATTCCTCCTCCCAAATCTTGGTTATTACCCAGTGCAGCGCCCTGGCCAGCGCTTCACCACCATATTTTTACAGCAGCTTTGTTGTTATTCAACCGACCAAATTCCTCCTCAACTTCCGGAAGGGTTGGGGCCGGGATCCCGGCATCTTCTACGCGTGTTTCTAGATTTATTACCGTGCCACTTTCGTTCGTTGTTATATTGATGTTCAAGTGCTCGTGCGAAATACTGCTTTCACCTTTCAATCACCTCACACTCTCCAGTGAGCCATCCAGGTCTCTGCAAATATTGTCTTGTGGTACGTAGCCTTTGCGTGAGCTGTTAAACTTCTCGTAGAATTTGCGTGTGTCGTTAGGTCGGTACAGTGCTTCCATTGCTTCGGGGTCTCGATCTTCCATCTGACGCTTTTTTCATCGAAAAATATCTCTCCAGACATCCTCAAGAGTAGCTGCGCCAGCTGCTCTTACATTGGTAGGTCTGCTTCTAGCTGTTGTGCGAATTCCTGGGCAACTCCGATTTCCCGTAATAGCTCAATATTAGGTCGTGGTGTCCGAAGTCGACGTGTGTTGTACACCGTCTAGAGTTTTGAGCGCATTCATAGTGCAACTAGGCAGTGATCCGAGGCTATAAGCGCGCTGTGGTAAGTACGAACGTTGATGATATCGGAGAAGAGTTTCCCGTTGATTAGAACATGGTTGATTTAATTCTCTGTTCGTTGGTCAGGTGATCTCTAAGTGGCTTTGTGTGTGTCTTTACGGGGGAAGAAGGTACTTCGGACTACTAAATCACGGGAGGCTGCAAAGTTCACGCATCGTTGGCCGCTATCGTTCGATACGGTATGCAGGCTGTTAGGCCCTATTATCGCTCTGTACAATGCGTCTCGTCCTACCTGAGCGTTCACGTTGGGTCTCCCTTCGTGTGGACAGTGTACGTTGATGATTCGGTAGTTGAAGAATCGACCCTTGACCCTCATCTTGCACATTCTCGCATTGATCGGAAACCATCAAATCACGCGATGACGGATTTTGCCCAGCACTATAAAACCGGTGCCCAGCTCGTTTGTGGTACCACAGCTCTGGTGAAAAGTAGCTGCTCGATGCCCGCTTTTCCATACCTTCTGTTCTGTTCAGCAAACCTCCTGCAGTGCTACGACTTCGAAGTTACGTGGTTGAAGTTCGTCGTAGATATTCCAAGCAAGGGAAGCAGAGCAATTTGCAGTTCCATGTTCCGAGTTTCCAATCCTAGGCCTTATTTCGTCCCCTAGGTCTTTACCGATTGTTCCGGTCCGTATTAACGTTCCACGCTGGCACGAGGACGATGGTCCTAACATGGAGAACAGACGCTGTTTTGAGCCGCCTCTGACTTGGAAAACAGACGCTCAGAGAGACTGCACCCGTTGAAGAGGGCAGCCCCCCTTCCCTGGGGCAGCGAACCCAGTGGTGTGGCCAAAACCTCTAGCACCACGGGTATGCTTCCTACAGGTTTGCAGTCTTTGAGAAAGTTGTTCAGTTGAAAAAACGTCACCTTTAAACGGTTTTGATTAGTTGATATTTCCTCCACATAGGGCGCCCGATTCTATCTTTTTAACGGAGCGTTTTAGAAGGATGGGATTTTGCACAAAACTGTTTATTAGATCATGTTGAGAAATGTTGTCGAAGACGTCAAAGAGCTATCTTACACAGAAAAAAATATTATCCAACTTTTGAAAAATACCACAAAAAGTCGTTTTTACTAATTTTCAACGAATTAAGATCTAGGATACAAAAGGTAAACACTGAAATATTGTCGTGATGCTGCAAATTGTTCATTTCAGAGATATTTTGCGATATACCATACATGAATACAAATATATCTACAGTAATGTTGTAAAATGGAGGTGATTTCAAATATCAATTACTCAAAATATAACAAAAAGTAGCAGCCAAATTTTTGGTTAGCTTAGTGTAAACGTGGTTGGATGTTAAAGTATGCAGCTCAAGAGGAAATGGCAGGGCTTTTTGTAAAACATCATTTCAATATATTTAGGTTTATTTCTTTCAATTTGATAAGATTTTTTGTACCGTGTGAAAAGCAGAACCAGTATGCACTGTGTAATAGCGTTAAATCTCAAAATTAAACCCTTTAAATAGGTAACTTATCGGTACGTGACATTGTACGAAGTTAAAAGATAAAAATACCTCAATTTTTTAATTAACCTCTCTCCATCGTGAGATTCCCCGCTGGCATCATGGAAAACAAAACTTTTTTGATCCTTCGAGTTATCGGGAAACATGTATCGAGCGACGCGTTTCCAGATTTTTGAAATATTCAATCAAAAGAAAACAGGTCCATAGGTTGACATGTCAACATATGACCAGTTCGCAGTATGATCTATTTTATACACAGTGGTCCAGAATGCGAATTTATCTGGAAAGATACATTTTCAGCAGAAGTTTGAAGTTTTGGAACAAAATTGTCTTGCACCAAGTTGTTTCTAATAACAAGGCGCTTCTTTTGGTGTGAATGAAGACTAGGGTGGTATTTTCAGAGAATTGAAAAATCTAACTTTTTTATTTGCAGAAATAAAGGCATACGTTATTCGGAAAAGTTGTAGCATAAATAATTTCTAGCAACTTTGGTGGTACAATTTTTTCTGTGCCTTTTGATATGACCAAATTAGAGCAGTTTTACCTACGTAGCTTAGGGTGTCCCTGTAAAAATCAGTTATTTTCCTGTAACTTTTTTATTCTAATTTTTTTCAGCAAAATTGTCATATTATTGATTCTAGGACAATAAAAGTTACTTTAGGTGTGCTGAAATTGTCTCTATCGTATATCAAACAAAAGTTATTACGGTTTTTGTAAACAAAATAGGCCTTTCAAAATCAAATGTTGGTTTTTCTGGGGGCATCCAAAAGAACTTCTTTTTATAAATTAAATACTAAAAAAATTTTATAATCTTTTTCTGTATTTTATTGATATGAAACTGCAATACCAAGTCAGACTTACACTCGTTTCGTAAACATGGTTTTTGTACATAAAACAAATGTCTCTTATATATTATGAAACATTCATATTGCTTGTCATCTAACAAAACGCTATCATTACACCTTTTTTGTACAATGCACAAAATGAATTTCGTGAAGATCAGTCAATCGCTTCTTCTCTTCGATCGTGCTCATAAGTGTTGGTGTTCCTGCTGGGATGGTGGAAATCATTAATTTATCCCAAAATAGAAATGAAAGCGCTGTCGAGAGTTAGAACCTCATGCACAGTAATCAAGTTACTCCTTACGAGTCAATTTGGTTTAGTGAGATCAACCACGGACTCAATAACAGTTCTTCCTAAAAATAAAAGATCGAACCCCATGCCAGAAACATTAAAAAATAAAACGCTAAACAACTACACGTGGTCCTGTTTTTTTTATTTTTCAATTATATTTTCAGCCGATAAAGTAGATCTGTCAGTCGTTCATGCAACCACCAGAGAGATGTTTCTTTTTCATTGGTAACAAATTTCTCGTAGCTTTTTGTATTGTTTTCGTAGAATGGACGAATGTTCTTTCTGAGTCTACAAATACTCAATGCTTTTGACAGTTGCGCGTGTGGCATTAAATACGAAGAAAGCTTTTTAAAAAGTACAAATCAGTTTCGTTGCAGAAAATAACGAATAGATTTGTTAGTCCTACCTTCGATTTCGTAATATAAACGAAAATTAATTTTCAGTGTAGATAAAATTTAACCCTTAAAATGTTCTTTAATAACATTTAAACCTAACAATACGTAATGGGTTAGCATTATGGCAAATATTGAACATAGATGGGAGCAAAGATGTACAATGATATGTTTTAAATTACGTTTCTTATTGTTCTAACAATGCCTTGGTCGTTGTTCATAGGAAATTTGTCACGTTGTCAGAAAAAAAAAGTTTCAAGAAATGAGAAATACAAATAACATTTTCAAAAGGCCGGAAAACAAAAACACAAACAAACAAAAAGTGTATGTAAATTAAATATTACCTGACTGGAAGACGCGCCTGAGGCTGTTCACTTGACTAATGGTGATCAAGCTTTAAGATGCGAATAGCAATAGTAAACAGGGGTGTACCACATGGCATTAGACATTAGTCATGGCATTACCATTTCAAATCATGGCTTGATTTCTCATAAAAGCAAATAAACGAAAACAATTTTAATTAAATTGAATCCTAGAGGGTTTGAGCTGTTAAGTGGAATACCTGTAACTAGAAATTAGAAGAAAAATTAATATTTCCATTTAATTCCAACTACCTTTGCTTATCTTGATAGATACGCGTATTTCGTCTACAATGTGCACTTCAGTGTCTCGTACTAATAACTCGATTTTGATTAAATTGTTTTGTTTGGTTACGTGATAAAAACAATTCGTTTCAAGGTAACGATGACATAGCTCAATGAAAACCGGATGATTTTTGCACAATTAGTCTAGTCTAGTGTCAAGAAAACTGAATAGACGGTTGTAAAAGACATCATGACAACTCAAGGATCACTCTTCTTTTTTCTTTCTTTAGTATTTCAAGCTTATTGTTTTTATAATTCACTTATTGCTTGCCGTAAACTTAGTGTTCTAAATGCACTTCCACAGTTATCAACACAGAGCTTTCGATGACATTTTTGCATTAGTATGATTATGCGGCAAGTACAATCGTACCATATGCCCAAGGAGTCTACAATGAATAATTCCTAGACCAGACCGGGAATCAAACCCACCCACCTCCAGAGCAAACGTAGTTGGGACTAAATGCACCTTCCATAAAAAATGGTGTTATCCAATTTTTAATTGGTAGTTTTCTATTGATTGTTGATATTATATCGCGCAGGTTTTGAAAAACTATAAGCTTGCTCTTGCTTGAAGCAAGCTGTATGGACAGAACAGGACTGAGCTCCAGCTCACAAGTCGAAGCAGATACACGCGTGGTGCGCGGAAAATTTACTCGATTTTATTCTTAATGATGAATGGCTAGCGTCTTCACTGACCTTCAACCCGCTTGGCTACTTTGTTTGGGAATATAGGCCCTTCAAAGGGGCTTACATAAGACCGGTTCAAGTAACATTTGGTTGATATTTGGGACCAAATTACTCAGGAAATCGTGCGTACCAGCTGCGAAAAATTTACAACGCGATGGCGCAAAGTTATCAAGGAAAACTGTGAGAGGTTTGAATTGAATTAATGTGGATTAATTTCGATAACATGTATCATTGAAATACAAAAATTAATGCAATGTTTTGTTTGGGTTGTTTTGATGTAATTCCATTTTGTTTTAGTGTGAGAAACCCTACAGAACAACGTCTAGCGTTAGGTAGTCATAATCCTGCTTAGGGGCCATCCATATCCATGTTGACTGGATTTGACCGATTTATGATACCTCCCTCCCCCGCGTCATATTTTTTTCTCAATAAAATGTATGGACCGTGGACACTTGCTAGCCCCCTCCCCTCTCCCAAACTGTCCACGTGGTATATTGACGGCCTACCCTTACTGACTCTGTGTCGTATTATCAATGAAGGACTCGCTGTAACCCAAAAAGAGGCTTATGGTGAAAAGAAGGAAACAAAATTTTCCAAGTTTATCTTTAAAAACCATAAATCAATCGATTCCCGTTAGATGAAATAAGTGCGCAGAACATCCCCTTCTCTTCCTTATCCTTTTCATATGATAGAATCCCGAAAGATTTGGAAAAAGTATACCTGTATTTTATTCCCATCGTTCCGCAAAGAAACAAAAAAACGGCAAACACGCACAAATCTCTCCCTGTATTCTCGAGACGATCATTAATCGTCGTCAGATAGACGGTGGTACCGCCAAATATGATGCGATAATGTTCATCTACCTGCGCAAAAGAATCACTGCCCATTGGGCATGGGAGTTTCTTTTTATCGAAAATAACTTTTGATGGTTATTTTTTCTCGAATCCGCTCAAAGCAACAAAAAAAGACAGATGCCTCTAAAGTCTTCTTATTGAACCCCGCCTGTTCATAATTGCACTGCGCTTTTTTCAAGTAAAATTTTCCCAACTACAACCGCTCGTAACCAGATCGTGTGAAGCTCAATTATGCGACCCATTGCAGAATATGATTGCTCTCTGGAGCCTCAATCCATACCGGAGTCTTTGCGAGTGATCTGTACAGCAGCGGGACCGCGTCTACTACCGAAGACGCATCCGCCCATTTAGCCGCCCGGTTGCACTTTGAAAATTTATGTGTAAGACGGAAGAAAATAATTGGCCCTACGATCATCATCTTTCGAATGGCTATCATAATTAATTCATCTAAAGCTGTTTTCGGTTGGAGAAAAAGACTCGCACAGTAAATTGCATTGCAATGTCCGAAAAAAAATGAGCGGTTATCCAGTGAATCAGAGCGATTTTTATAGCCCCAGAAAAATGCAACGCGCATCCGGAAGTAGGCTACTTCCAAAAATAATAATGGGCGTTGGGAAAGGGAACCGTCGTCGGCTGTTCAGTTTTATGATCGAATGCGAAAAACCGGAAATTTACTCCGACGGGAAACCCGTTAGCGAAAGACAGTGCACTGAGCGGCGTTAATTATGAAATGATGTAAATATTGATCCAATTAAGCCGAAACTGCCTGCGCCTTTCACTGGAGTGGCCCTACAGCGGCGGAGGGGACTGCAATTTCTGACCGAATTGCTAGGGCCTCCACGATGGGAGTGGACCGGGTCTGTCAGGCCCGAAAGTTGTATTTCCAGATGCAAGGTGGCTTTTTCTTTCTGGGGACATAACGGTGGAATCGTGCGAAGGGCGATGAGAAATTGTGGGACATTTGCACTTTGACAGCAATTAGGCACCCAAATGATGGCTGAAAAGTGTCATTAATCATTGTTAACCGGTTGCAATGGATTGTTGAGTAATTTCTTTTTTACAGCCGGCAGTGGATACAAATTTGTCGTTGAATTAATTCGAATTCAATTTGAAAAAAAAAATACGCACTCAGAAGTAAATTCTGTTTCAGTTTGCAACGGTATGCGCAATTTGAAAATACAATGCTGAATGCGATTTAATGCTGCATCATTCAAATCGCAACTCAAGAGCAATAAATCTCTGGCCCGCAAGTCTTCTTTTCGTATCTCGCCTAGAATTCGCCTGGAAAATCTACCTGACCCGCAGTACGGTACCTACTCTCCTACTTCACATGTCCATTGTTGAACACCCTCGATCGGAACCGTCATTTGGCTACCAGAAATAAAATTAATGACAGTTTTATGTTGGCTTTCCCTTTGACCTACTGACGAATGCACCAGCAGGAGCATTTTTTTAGCCATCCTCTTCCATTCCGTTGCGAAAATATTGCTAACGTTCCGAAGAATTCCCACTCATCCCTGTGAGCATCGAATTACAGCAAGAAGATCCCGTTCGAAGGCTGCCATAGGGCAATGAAGAAGAAACATTGTCCCTTTGCAAGTGCAAAATATCGTCCCTTCTGTCTGATTCTATCGAAGACCCGAAGAGCTGACATGGGATGCACTCTGACATTAATGTTTTTTTAAAGATCGCTTAAGTGGATTTTCGATCGACATCTTTTGGATAACTTTTTAGGTAGAAAAAAAAATCGGTGGTTACATGTTCATGCCAATCGGAATACTGCCGCGATGACTTGACAAATATTGCAGATAGTATTTGCTTAGGATTGCTTGCTGCTTTTTTTGGAGATCCTAAGGAAACAGCGAATTTGTTTCATAGAAAAATAAGTGAACAAGGAATCCAAGTTTAATCACAAAGCCAAGGTATCGAAGGACGATGGACTGAAATTTGCTTTCCGAGGATAACATACATTAGAAAGAATGAAGCCAATATCGTTAAACGCATCATAATACGAATGTAATAGGGGTATTAAATAAATTGCTGATTGTATTCCTTGACAAGTATATAGATCACATACAATCACATGTACACTTGCAAACACATTGGGCATTTAATCAGAGAAACAAATACTTTACATATACACATTGCCGTATGTAAACAACAAGTTGAAAACATGGCAATAATTATGAATTTAAAAATTTATGATAAATAATATATAAAAGTAATTCAACTAATGCTTATTATGTATTGTAGTGTAGAAATCCTTACTACTTTTAAGACCTTTCTTACTAGTGCAGAAATCCTACTACCTAACAGATTGGGTTCGGAATCTTAGTACCCATTTTGAAAAGATTTGTTAGAGTTTTGATGAATAGAATGTTTGGTATCTAGGTGAACTAAAGATGCTTCTTTATGCCTCTCATTAATACTCTTATAGTGCTGCCAAAAAAAACTTTTTCATCAATGCTCACATCATTATTACAGCTACCTTAAAAGTTCTTAAAGTTGTTGTTGAAAAAAAAATTCATTAATCTCTCAATAACTCATCATTGACTTCCACGCAGTAGTTTGTATTCTCCTTCTTCTCTTTCTTAGCGTTTAAAGTTTATTGCCTTCACAATTCAGCTTATTGCCTGCTTCCACCTTAGTGTTTGCACTGCACTTCCACACACGGAAGCGCCTTGTCCAAAATAGGAGAAGCTTTCCGTTTCGCTTGAACAAGTTAAAAAAATCATTTTCATTCTGAACCTTAAAAATTAAGTAACAGTCAAAATCGTCAAGATACATTATCATTCAATAAGAAGACTATTGTAAGCGACAATGCCACTCAAAAGTTGGTTAATATAACTTGGATTGGAAATAGGTACTTTGTAGTTTTCCTGTAGAACTTCCTAAGCCTTTTTTTGGTTGTTACAATACGTGTTGATTAATAAAGGTATGCGCACAGCAAAGTCTAGCCTTAGAAAAACTCGCAGTATATCATTATTTCTATTTATAACTCATTAACATCAGTACTCATTTATATCAATAACAAAGGGTTAATTTATAACTCATTTACATCAATATATTATTATTCGGACTAGTTGTAAACCGGATGCCCTAACTTTACGTTCGATACTATCCATTAAGTTCTGCACAGTGTTCTCGGTCACCTCTCTTGACGCATTATCCCTTTTTTTAGTGAAGTCTTTCTCATTATCTGCCTCTCCTTTTAATTTCACAAGTTTTTGCCATTGTGAAGCCCAGTATCTTTCAATTGGACGGTTCACAGATTTATCGGAGATAAAGGGTCTTCATTAAGCCAGAACCATTGTCCGGGCCGGAGCAAAACTTTTTAATTCACGGCCGGTATATTTTGTACACTTCACACTGTACCAGAACTGTTCAGGATTCTATGACTGCAGATTGAACACTTTGTCCAATAGAGCTCAGTTATTTTTTGTTTTTCTGTATATATCAATAATCCCTTTTAGTCAAAAGAATCGGTAATAATTGTTGTAATGCCTGTGGCAATATTTGCAAATTCCTCAACCAGATTTGTTAGAAGACGAATACCATGATACACTTGTCGATACGGTCGATAAGTCGCCAAAAATCCTTTCACAAACCAATTTGTGGAAAAACTTTTACTGATTGTTCGCTGAAGCATTTTCCCAGATACCCGAAATACCAACGTTGACTTTATTTTGAAAACCAAATATAGTAACCTGTGGTCGCGTATTTATTTAAATTTACGAAACAAGAAGGGCCATAAAATTTCCCCTAAATTTATTTAATAATTACAGGCCAATATTTTAATGGATATAAATATGCTTGTGATCATTTTATTTTTTGATATTATATATGATTGATCGAGTCTGGATGCAATACCTTCAAATATTATCAGGGACTGAAACTCATTTTCAAACTCACTAATTATCTGCTCTTGATAATCAAGGGACCGATCTTGAACCCTGTAGATTTTTCTGTCAAACTCTACGACCATATAATTTCAAAATATGCATGAGAAAAACATTCGCGAATGGGTAGGACAGTCTGATGTTTAAAAATGAGACAATATGGTTTATTAACAGGCTCTGATGAATACCCTACAGCCACTTTTTTCTTTTCAAATTTTGTGTTAAACTTGAGAAGCCATTTTTAGAACTCATTGTTCTGAATTCATGAAGCTCAGGCGTAAGTTTCTAGCGATCAGAAATGTCAATAAAATTCATTTTGGAAGGCTGAAAAAAGTGAGAAAGAGATCAAGGAACAGATGAATGATAATACCTATCCCAACTATAAACAAATTCATCATTATCAAATTAAAGTCCTAATGATTACCTATAAGAGCAGGAGTTCCTCAGGGCAGCATTATTTGGCGGCAATATTTGATAATATCTTCTGGTAAGAACCCCTGTATTATCTTTGTTCGCCAGCTGACGACAAAGGCATTGTTGATTAGGAAGAAACCATCGTGTTGCAGCCGATTGCAAAACAAAAAAAGTTTAGATATTATCACTTCTGATTTTTCAATGAAAGACTTCTTCAACACTTCCCAAATTTCAAGTATAGTTTTCCTTTTCAGCTAATTTCTTGAAAACTTGTAGTAATCACATAGACCTATGAACGGAATTCCAAGTTCATGGTCAAATCCAGAGCTGTCATAATCAATAAAAAATGTCATGCAATGTTGATTGAAATACACCTGATAATCTCGTCAGCTGAAACGACGATTGATTTCTTCAGAATTGTCATCGATTTTTTTGACACTGTTTTGGTCATCGCAATAACAAGCACGTTTATTGATATTATTACTATTTTTAGGCAAACCATTATATGCATTTTTCATTCTATCGATGACATATGGCTTGGCTTATTTCATATAAATAAGTTGAGAAATTTGGGAATCAAAATCCATGAGAAAAATCATATGGCTGCGGATAACTCAAGAATGACAAGAAACCTCATGATAGTTCGTTTCTTCCGTGATAGTGAAATGGACAGTTTGTTTTTATTGTCGCATGACAGCCATTAAGTTTACCAGAGCTGGTCAAGTCAATTGAAATACCTTGGGATGATAATTCAATAGAAATTAACTTATTTCAATCACCTTAAATGTATTAAAGCTATATGAAATAAATATACAGAATAGTAATAATTCTAATACACAGCAAATCCGTTTTTAAATTAAGAATCAACTTCTAAAAATTTAACCCTTATGTGTTCGGGTACCCACCAACATCACTCCGTCCTCCTCTCCGGGACCGATTTTTATTCTTTTGCACCGTTAGATTCAAAAACACACCCGGCTCTTAGGACATAATCAGCAATGACCGTCTGAATTCATCTGGTTCCCGTAAATCCGGGTTACCGGGCTGTCGTCAGTACGGAGGCACTGTTTGAAAACTTCTATTAAATTTCCGGGAATGGAAGCCAAAATCTTTGGTATAATTCCTAGAAACTATTTTAATTCCATTGTGGGCCACTTGCCGACAATTTTCCTGCAACGGCCATTCTTTAACAGGTTGCCAGTTTTGTTGATGGCCACTCGAGGCTTCACGGGAACCTGTTTTGATATGACCGTTCCGAGGACAAATTATCAGATGGCCACACAACGTTGTGAAATAGTTTTCTGGTTAAATTTCAGGAATTTCGAAGCCCATATTGCCAGAGTTTCCTTCAATCCATGAACATGGCCAGTTGAAGCCAAAAAAGGGTTTCTTTTGAAATATGTTCATGGCCACTCGAGGCCCCACGGGAACCTGTTTTGGAAAGACAGGTCCAAGTATAAATCATCAGATGGCCACTAAATGTTGAGAAATATCCTACTGGAGAAATTTCATGAATTTTGATAGCAATATTGCCAGGGGTTTTTACTGAAATTGTTCTTGACCACTTGAGACCTCCCGAGAACCTGTTTCGGAATGACCGGCCCGAGGACAAATCATCAGATAGCCTCAAAACGGTGAGAAATATCCTACTGGAGAAATTTCATTAATTTTGATACCCATATTGCCAGGGGTTTCTACTGAAAATGTTCATGGCCACTCGAGGCCCCACGGGAACCTGTTCAGGATTGACCAGTCCGATCACAAATTATCAGATAGCCACAAAAGGTTGAGAAGTAGCCTTCTGGAGAAATTTCATGAATGTTGATACCCATATTGCCCGGCTTTCTTTTGAAATATGTTGATGGCCACTCTAGGCCCCACGAGAACCAGTTACAGAATGACCGTTCCAGGAACAAGTTGGCATATGGCCCACAATATGATAAAAATACTTTCTAGGAATTATTCCAACATTCTGACAAACATTCCTGCAAATTCAATAGATGTTCCGATATTGTGACTCTGTACCGGAACACAGATGCACAGATGCATTCAAATGATCATTGCTGGTAATATCCGTAAATCGAATGAGTTTTGGAACCTAACGGTGCCAAAAGAATAAAAATCGGTCAATAAGAGCCAGAGTTATAATCATTTGAATTTGGTGGGTATCCGGGTACCCTGTCGATCACATAAGGGTGAAATAAATTTCTAGATCGGCCTTGCTTTATGTTGGCAGGTTGTTGCCTAGCAAGAAAAAGACACTTCAAGGGATTCAGAACAAAATTATGGAAATGATTTTAAGGCAGCCTCCCTGGAACATTATTGTTAAGGTACCCTGAATTTCGAATATTGGGACTTTAAAACAAATTTTAAAAAAAAAGTTTAATAATTTCAGGAAAAAAATCATAGTTCGATAAGATTTAGTCATAGTTTTTAGTTTCTACATTATGAATGAAACCCATGTTTAGAAAACTTGTTAATATGTTCTGAACCGCTAATGCAAGAACAATGTAAAAACACTTAAAATTATCTTAATAAATAAGGTTCATAGGTAATTTGTGATCTGTATCGGTATCATACACTTTTAATCGTTGAAGTCACGGCTTAGCACATTTGAATCGTTAATTTGATAAAAATGCCGTATTAATAGAAATATTTCCTTAAAATTTTGTTGTCTATATAGTTGTGTACTTATAGTTGCACTATCAGTAAGCATTTTGTCTATTATCAAAACATAAATTACATTTTGCATCGTTAACTTGTGCTACCACTTACCATGCTATGTTTTAAAAGGTGTATGCCCTTTGCCACTGGTAGAAAAAAAAATGGTGGATTTACCGCAATTATACAAACAATAATTATAAAATACTGCAACTAAGGAATACTTTTTCCTATTCATGGCGGAGCGTTTTGAGTAAAAAAGTAAATTCAATTGGAAAATGAATGTGTTTCTCGAAAAAAAAACCAAGGGCAATTGTAACTAGTTTATTTATTGATTTTCTGCGAGTGTAGTTTATTTGGTTTAAAATAAATAGAGTAAATTAGCTCTCACACTATTGGGCCACTTTCCCTAAATAAAGTTTGAAAACAGAATAAGTCCTAGTGTTTCACGTAGACAGCCTTGATCGAGTCTTCTGAAAACATGAATAAATTAGTTTGGTCGAATCTATGAAGTTTATTCTTTAAAAATTGTGTTCCCGACAATGACAATTTGCGATTACTAAGCTTATCATTTTAAATACAACAAATTTAAAACGCAAACCAAATTAGCTCGAATCACCAAACTACTATTCTACTCTCTATCAATACGTATTATTCGCGCTTGTTGAGCGATGCGCTCACAACTACATATAAATCAAAGCACATGCTGCCAGCCGTGCTGAGACCGAGCCGTCAAAAATATCGTTGCCAAGAAATATTATTTACCAGCCCGGTCGAACACCGGTAAGACCACGACCACGGCCCGGTGGGTTAATGTGAACGGTTGCATACAGCACTCATACAATGAATTCGTAGCATAACTCGGCCGTCATCCGACCGGGCTTCGGCCCGGCCTAATGTGAATAGTCCTTAACAGTCCTTAACAATGACGTTGTTTCCTGCATACCACTCAGACCAAAACAAAACAGAACTCGTATACTGTTGGATGAATGGTGCTAGGCGTTTTTGCAGACACTCGTTGATGTACACTTGTTTGTTTATCATACCTGTAGTAATGAAGATTTTGTCCTTACAACCACAACAGCAACTAGCCTGCCAAACCATGTATCTTTCAAGGAACGCACACACACACACAGACACACATACATGGACACACCCACACATTCAAACACATACACATAAACATACACACACACAGACACACACACAAACAAAGGTAGCATTTTTTACTACACAGATAAAAAGAAACATTGAATTTTATGCGTTTTCTAATGCACATAAAGGGAATGCAAGATTTGGCAGAAAATTATAGGATATTTCATGTAAATTTAAGCCAGATAACGCCTGAATCTAGCCTGTTGTATGAAAGATTTCAAACATTGTTGTATGCAAACATTGTTTTCGCTTCCTTTGGTTTGGAATTAAACGAAGCGAAATTTTATGCGCTTGTTAAAATTAATTATTTTTTTCTGTGTATTGTAAGGATGAAACAGCGCTTAACTCCAGAGTCCTTGTACTTTGAATGATGAGAAGCCGCTCACTTATCCTCAACTATAAGAATAAATTTGAGCAAACCTTGGCTGCATTGTTTCCCACTAGCAAACGGTCATTCCGTATGTTAAGTCGCCCTTTCACATAATCAATGAATCCAAGAAGGCTACCAACCAAAAGATGATCTGTGTGTTTTGTTTCACTGCACCTAGATTGAATAAAAGTGATTTTCTCAATGACAAAAAAATCGTCAAGCGCTGAGGATGCGAGCACATTTTCCAATCCCGGTTGGATGGAAACAACAATGGAATCATGGAGGATTCGAGCAAGTTCTGCAGTCTATAGTAAATGCCAATTGAACTATGTCGTAAACAATAAGAAAAAATCCTACCTTTGTTTTGCTAAGGTCTCGCTGATTTTCTTTGTTCAGGATTTGGTGATGTGACAATTTCCTTTTTTTCGCTGAGTTCTTCATGACCATGAAGCGGGTAGCCTTTCTTCATAAAATTATGTCGTCTGTTTTACAATCTCTAGAGCGCAGAGACCTGACAACATCTCCTTCAGCTTTTTGACCTTGGTATGTATCGAACACCGATGAGGTTTTCCCGGATGAATAGAGGAAAGGCTTGTAAGATGGAACAGCGCCACTTTTGACATTTACAGCGACAACACTACCGCGCTGACAAGTGTTAACCTCATTTTTTTACTATTCTTCAATTTTCATTTGCTTTTGGAGTGAATACACTCATTCGATCTAGCCCTTCCAGGTTTCATTGTTCGAAAGTGTTGGCATAATTAAAATAGCAAATATTTCTTGTGCTTAATAAGTGGAAATTTCCCATCGATATCAAAAGGTTAACATTTGTGTTGGCTAGCATTTTTGATGTATTTTTATGATCCAAAGGCATTTCCAAACAATTCGAAAAGTAAAACAATTTTTTGATGTTTTGTGTTTATGGCATCATGTTTGTAAGATGAAACACTGTTGAGCTTGTAGGATGGAATACATTTTTTTTCGTTTTAAAACATATGAATGATATTTTTATGTTTGGAAATGCCATGGAATCAACAATAAATTGAAATATAACAATAAATTTTTTGAAATTGCAATTTTCGATGGGTAATAGGCCAATAGGCCATAATTTTTTTTTGATGACTATAAATAATCAGTTTTGTGAGCAAAATTGGAGCCTTTTAGTTCCTCTTTCGAAAGATCTTCGATAATATAAAAATTCTTCATGTTACGTGCAAAAAACGGATCGTGTTCCTTCTTACAAGCTTTTCCTCTAATAGTAAAGCACTTAGAGCAAACCTTCACCCCTTTTGTTTCGTGAGAAGACAGTTTGGTTTTATCTGGCGATTGTTTTCAGATTTTTGGCCTGTTTGCTTGAGTCGTTAGTCCGTGCGACTAACCACATATTATAACTCTTCTCGTGGTAACTGAAACATCCTTACTGTAATCGTGAACTTTAACAGTGCGATGTTTCAGACCTTATTCAAACAGTTGTATTGGTGATTATGAGTTTAATTTTTTTTTGCATGGAACCACTGCGTCCATTGAATTGAACTTAACTGGTATACCCCTGTTTGCTATTACTATTCGTCAAGTAAAAAGCCTAGGACGCGTCTCCCAGTCAGGCAAAATCGAATTTATAAAACCCACCACCTCTCCAGGATTTGCTGTCCAAATGTCTTCACATTGCATACAGCCACTGTACAGAAATATAAGTCTGCTCTTGTTCAAAGCAGCACAACTGCAAAGCAGATGTTCCGAAGTTTCAAGTTCTATTTTACAGAAACGACAGATATCATTCTGAACCTGACCAATGTTTTTCAAATTATATCTACTCGGGCAATGTCCGCTTACTAGGCCAGTATAGGTACAAAGAACTCTCTTATTGAGCTCCAAAAGCTTTTTAATGATTGAAACATTATAAACCTTTTCGATTGAACAACACTTTGTGGTAATCAACCAAATGGTCATCATCCTTTGATCTTCCCAAGATTTCAAGAGTTTAATATTAGGTAAACATATTTGGATTTGGTCAGTACTTTGGGACATTCTTTATCACATTCTATTTTAGATAGTACCAGTCGCCTCCACGGGAAAAGTAAACAATTCAAAACGAATTTGCTCCAAAAGCACCGATTAAATATTTCTACCTTCACAATTTTTATTTGCAATTTTTCTACGAGGAAAAAATCCGAGATACAAGAAAGTTCGATAACAATCGAGATTTGGACACCGTGCCACAGTTATTAAAGTTCCAAATCATGCAAACGAATGCGAACTTCGGAGTTCATTTCTCAAGTAAAGTACAACCATTAGGTTGCATTGGTAGTACTGGATCAAGAACACCAAGACTGGGTAGATTTTAGGGCCCATTGCATTCTTTCTGAAATGATGTTGTTAAATTTTCCCCTCACTATAATGAATATGTCGTCTGCAACACCTACAACCTCGAAACCTTTTTTCTTCAGCTTCTTAGAAGATCGTCTGCAACTAAGGATCACATAAGGGGTGAGAGAACCTTTCGTTGCCCGTACTGTAATAGACGAACTTCCCAGCTCTGAAGTGATTTCTCTTTTTGCGAGCATGGTATGAACCCAGTTAATTATGTTCATGTCAAAGTTCCTTTTCTTCATGGCACGAACCATAGACGAATGGGAAGCGTTGTCGAAAGCTCCTTCAATATCTAAGAAAGAGCAAAGTGTTATTTCTTTTACCGATAGAGCTTTTTCTACCTTCGATACCACAGTATGGAGAGCCATAACTGTTGACTTATCTGACTGGTAAGCAAACTGAAACTCAGATAGGGGATGCTTGTTCATGTAATTTGTATTGATAGAATCATTCAAAACTGTTTCCATAAGCTTTAATCAAACTGAAACTCACATAGGAGATGCTTGTTCATGTAATTTGTATCGATAGAATCATTCAACATTGTTTCCATAGGCTTTAACTGATGAAAAACTAATGGGCAAGTATGATTTAGGATGTGCATTACCTCGGTATTCTATTATAGGTTTGAAGATACATTTTACTAATGTCCATGAAGATGGAATATGGTTGAATCTCAAACTTGCCTAAAAAATCTCAATTAATGGCGAGATCAACACTGCTTCGCCATTTTGAAGCAATGTAGAAAAGATCTCTAGTCTACCCTGGGTTTTTTAAAGATTTGATCAGCCAAGTGTTTTGTGACGATTTCTGTTTCAACAGACATTTGAGGTGTCATTAAAGAACATTTTTCACCTACAAGTAATCCATCATTGCTTGAATCTGCACACAAAACTGATCCATGAAAATGAGTTACCATCATCAACATTAACGTTTAACTAGGAGTTTTTGTAAGAACTCCATCCTCATTTTTCATATTCCAAGTTCAATCGTAATATCATTTGCAAGAGCTTTCTGAAGTCTTGCGACTTCCGAAGAATTGCCCATGTTTTCACACGTTAGAACCTTGGGTTTTCTTAATTCTTTATTGTGATCAGTAAGTGCATTCCTATATCAGGTCTAATCCCTTTATTAAACAATCTATAAGATGTTTTACGCAGACGTTACAATTTAGATTTCCACCACGGAACATCCTCGATAGGACAACTAGTGTTGAAAGAATTTAAAATTTTATCAGTTACCTTTTGGACAAATGGTTCCAATTTCTGAACTGAAGCAATCTTTCCTTCTTCTGTAATTAACTCGAATTCAAGTATTGTGCATATTGTATGCTCTGCAGTACTGGAAGAGTGAGTCGGTTTCAGGAGGAGGTATTTTAGGAGCACCACTTGGAAAATATGCTGGAAGCCACTAAGCAGCCCTCAGTTTTTCCAGTGGTAGGGCACCTCAACCATGACCGCAACAATCTCTCCTTTTGATGAATTCTAGAGATTAGATGGATTTATTAAAGAGTCTTTCAGCCGGTGGCTAGTTCGACTCTTTATGATGAATTCTTTAATAGGTAGCACCATTGTTTTATCAACCAAAATAGCAGTTTTAGGCAAAGTATGCATTTCATTATAGAACAACTTACAGTTTTGTATTTGAATACCTATTATTTGCCCATAACTCTATTATCTTTTATTGACCATGGCTCTTGAATTAGTGCCATTCCCAGTCCCTCCTTTCTGAACCTCCCACTCATAACAGCAGATGCACCTTTTGCATGATGGAAGTTCACCTGCAGGAATTTAGTTGGTTTCATTGCAGAGTGTGCATGCTCACTCTTGTTTGTACGGGGAGCGATAGACCCATCGTTTACCTTCCGGGAGTGAAATTCTACTGTTTGCCGCCTTATCGGGTATCCTCGTTGTCGATCTACCGCTTGTTGAAGATTGACCTTCCTTGTTTTCTGAGTTGCTGTCATATTTCTTCGGATCGTTCATTGCTATTCGTCTCTTGTCTCTTGTAGCGATTTGTCGTTTGCGCTGCCCAGGATATTTAAGTTTCCGCAGTTCTGTTTCATCAAACCGGAACTTCAGAACGCTTTGTCGACATGGAGCAAACCATTGAGCATGTTTATTTGAATTTGATCGGTTCAATATTTTCCAGCCATTTGTGCTCAGCCCGTCATTCTGACTCTCTAGTGAGTCCTTCCAGCCGCCCATCGCTGAAATCAGGACTTAGTGGGAAAAATACAAGAAAGCGTACGATACAATCGATCGAGACCAGCTATGGCAAATCATGCACGAATATGGATTTCCGGAAAAACTGACGCGGTTGATCAAAGCAACGATGGATCGAGTGATGTGTGCCGTCCGAGTATCAGGGACGCTCTTGAGTCCCTTCGAATCTCGGTGAGGGCTACGGCAAGGTGATGGATTGTCGTGTCTATTGTTTAACATTGCACTGGAGGGTGTAGATTCGAAGAGCTGGGATAGACACGAGTGGCACGGTTTTCAGGAAGTCTGTCCAACTATTTGGCTTCGCCGACGACGTTGATATCGTAGCACGTAACTTTGAGACGCTGGCGGAAACGTACATCAGACTTAAGGCTGACGCTGGTAGGATTTGGCTTGTGATTAATGCGTCGAAAACAAAATACATGAAGGGAAGAGGCTCACGAGAAGACAATGTTAGCCTCCTAGCACGAGCTCAGATAGACGGTGATGAAATCGAAGTAGTAGACGAATTCGTGTATCTGGGCTCATTGCGACCGCCGATAACGACACCAGCAGAGAAATAAAAAGGCGCATTATGGCTGGCAATCGTGCCTACTTTGACTCCGAAGGACGCTAAGATCGAACAAAGTTCGCCGAACCACAAAGTTGACCATCTACAAGACATTAATTAGACCGGTAGTTCTTTACGGCCACGAAACATGGACATTGCTAGTGGAGGACCAAACGCGCTCTTGAAGTCTTTGAACGGAAGGTGCTCCGTACCATCTACGGTGGAGTGCAGATGGAAGACGGAACGTGGAGGAGGCGAATGAACCACGAATTGCATCAGTTGCTGGGAGAACCTCCCATCGTACACATCGCAAAAATCGGTCGACTACGATGGGCTGGACATGTCGTAAGAATGTCGGACGACAGCTTAGAAATCGGTTCTCGAAAACGAACCGACAGTTACAAGAAGAAGAGGACGCGCAACGAGCAAGGTGGATCGACTCATAGAAGGCGACCTGCGGACCCTCCAGCAGACAGCGAGGCTGGCGAGTGACAGCCATGGACCGAATAAAATGGAGACAACTTCTGTGTACAGCAAAGGCCACGCCGGCCTTAGTCTGATTGGTAAGGTAAGTAAGGGAAGAATGCAAGAAACGTAAATGGACGAGGAATGTCCCTAACGTCCAGATCAACAAGTTCGGCATTCTCCCAAAGAGTTAGATACCCATTTACGCCTTTTAGCCATTTTGCTGTAATTCGGTCCTGCAAACAGGAACCAAATAACCCTGCTTGAATTTACATTTTATAAACCTCGCCTTTACTGCCTCTCCACCTTCTGTAAATAATTCTGAATTCAAATATTGTGCATATTCATCCCAGTGAGTTTTTCTAGGATTTCTGAACGTAGTAGTTGACAGATTTCCTAACTCCATTCAAACACAATGTGTCTATAATCTGACAATGAAGTTACCTCAAACTTCCAAATTTGCAAGCTTATTTGTATTCGTGTTATATTCCACCAATCAAGTCATATTCAGTCATAATCAAAAATGATTAAGTCCAGATTTAGTTTTTGCAATTGCTTTGAAACTCAGAGCTGTCTTCCGGCAATTCCAATGCACAGTAAGTAGGAGATTGAAATAAGCAAGACAAAACTCTAGCGCTTTGAGCATGCATTTATCAAGATGATTGATTTAGTCATTGTTCATAAGTTTTATCTGCGCCACAATTTGTACAAAATTAGTTCAATTTTTCGCGATATGCTGATACTAATTCTTTATTTCGTCTCTAGCGGTTTGATGTCTTCACAAAGTTGTAGAGTACAAAATAATAAGAAAGTTTATTGAAGATATCAAAGTTCATGTCTACAAATAATAAAGTTAACGATTAGTTTTGTAAAATTTAACTGAAATTTATTATGTTTCGTCAATATGTTATTTTTGGTACCATTTATGTGTTGAACTTATACTTTGCAGTATGTTTTAGAAATGTTTGCATAGTTTTGGGACATACCAAGCGAAATATTAGCCAAAACTTGGAAAATATCATGAATTTCAAAATTAATTTTTCAAAAATTGCAAGTTGTTGCAAAAATTACTCATGTTTCAGAAAGCACCTATATGACCTTTCAATTCTGAAATTATGCCCGATACATATTTTGATATATCTGAGATATCGTATTTTAAACTTCTGATGATTTTGAACGAACTCAATGCTATAATTCGATTGCTTTTTGCGTATACATACATATGCATTCCATTGCGCAAAATCTGATATGTTTTCATGTCACGATGTCAAATGGAATTATTTTTTCACCTCGAATATCTTTATTTTTAATCGAAAGAGAAAAGGTATAAAAGTCAATTGAAAATAAGTATTCCTCTGCATTCGTATTCGTGTGTCGACGAATACGATTGATCGCTGACACACATACTTGTTTACTTCACTGTCAAA
>JASCZW010001725.1:0-74394 GCA_034211315.2 Aedes japonicus
CATCGGTGAAGTTTTTTTCGTTGAAGAAGTCTTCTCACGAGCACTTCTAGAAATTGTTTTTCTCCGATGCTCTGGGAAGTCTACTTCTAAACTTTCAGGTTGTGCCGTAAACTCTGGGTCTTTTCTTTCTATGATTTGAGAATCTAGAGACTAATTCACGGGTATATTTCTAAATCCCTAGTGCAAATGTATTGAAATGATGCGTTTAGTAGTACTTTGGAAAAAAATAGAGTTTTAATATTTATTTCAATAGCTCAATTTTTTACTAATGTTCTGTCCCTGAATGGCAACCGACTGAGCTTTTAAGTAAATGTTAGACCACAGTAGTAATAGTGTCAAACGAGAAAATAAAGTTTAGTTTGCTATTCCGACCCGGGCTATGCATCGGGTCCAAATAACCCGAGCTCTACTCAATATCCTACCATATTTTTCCAACATAAGTTGGCTGAGTCGGCAGTGCCCATATTAATTTCAATACGGATTAGACATGTTTGAAAATTGGATATATCTATCTTATCATGTATCTCAACCCCGAGGATGGACAGCAATTTCTGCTAGAACCAAAAATGCGACGAGAAAGGTGTCACGTAAACAATACGTAGTTATACCAATACAAAATAGAAATCAATTCGACTAAAATTTTGGTTCAAATATGGACCAATAAAACTGATGAACTAATTCAACAAAACCTCTGAGTTGAAATAAAATTTCATGCTTTATCGAATTGAATATCGTGTTGTATTGTTCTAAACAAAATATTTTCTAAGCCAACTCAACTGTACTTGCATGAAATAATAAACATTGAATGAACTAACTAAAGCAATAACCATTTATTTGTATTAATACTTCGTGCTTCATGGATAATTTTTTCTTAGCCTTAAGACATGGACATGGGCCACATCATGTCAACCCGAGTCGGAAGGTCAGTTATCTGAAAGAGAATAAACTCACTGATAATCTGTTTTAAAAATTATAGTTGAGTGTGTTTAACTTACATTATAGAAAAGCAGAGGCAAATATAAATTTGCGCTCATAAAGAGTATTTATTTTTAAACAATAAATTTACCACTTTAGTTTAAATTGAATGTGATTGTTATTACCTTAAATAACTTATTGGTTTGATTTGAATGAAATTTTGAATTGATTTGGAACTTTTTTATGAATTGAAACTTCTTTACTAATTCCGTTTCAGTAAACGGAATTTAACATGGGTTTGGTCTAGAAAAAGAAATTTCTTTCGAACACGATACCGACCTTTTCTAGTAGGCACACGACCACAGCCAGCCGTCGAGTAGTAACGATTGTAAGCATAAATGATGTTTTTTCACGGAATGATAGCTTGGGTATTCCTCAAAATAAATTTTACACTGCATAGGTATTATGAATTGCAGTTAATTGCTGATATATATTATTTAAAAAATTGGCTTACGTCACAAACTACTCCATACCGAACTTTTGTCGCATTCGTCGCTTTGTCAGTTTTGGCGTAAGCAACTATGACAGGTGATTGCATGTCGAAGCTGGCTTGACGTATGCGACATATTATTTCACTACACGACGTAACGCACCCGGCAAATGTAACGTGATAACATTCCGAACGACTAATATAATGTGGTCGTATTTTCCCTAGCTGAAGTTTACAGCCGTAAAGTTGAATTTATTGAATAAATCGATTTGGAATTCAACTGAATGGAAATATTTATTGATGTTAAGCTAAACATTTACTTAACTTTGTTGGTTCCACATATTTGCTTTAAATATTATGGTTTGGTTGAAAAATAGGAATTGATTGCAATAAATTACTTATGAGCTATTCAAATAGCTTAATGGACATAAATAAATCCAGATTTAGCTGTCAAGTGATCAAGTCAAGCTGTCAAGTGATGGTATACACGATAAACTGAAACTCAATAAACTTGTGCATATTCATTTGCATATTTTTGATTTATGGCCAGATTTTTACTAAAGTTACCCCTCAGTGCGACGTAACGTTAGTGTGATTGGGAAAAGGATAATCCCGGAGAAACTATAACATGACGACCCTTTTTTGTAGCTATCATCATCCGTCGTTGTCCTACAGTTGCTTGCTTATGGCTATTGCCGTTGTTCGTTTTTACGACGATGTTTACAGCAACACTTAGGCAAATTGATTCCCCTCTGTCTGTCAAGGTTTCACCAATGTTTGCAAATGTTGAGTTGGGTATCCTACTGCTGTTGGTTTTTGCGTAATATTTCTCATCCTGGTGTTCGAGATGCTCCAATCTGCATGAGGAAACATCGCACCCTTGGTACGTGGTCCGACGATTACCCGTTCATTGGATGCGCTTTCCGAAAAGTCAATGTTGACAATGTTGACAACTGTCGCAAAGCTGATGAGATTTGAAATCTGTCCCAGCGGTACGAAAGATCCAAGATACCGAGTGTCTAGTAATCAGTCCTAGAATCTCAAAATGGAGAAACAACTGGGTTTAGCTGTTGAGTAGTGTTCTATGTAAATCCTAGAAGGTCGATGAATAACTCGGGTTAACTAACCGCAACGTAGCTTCATAGATGCAACAAATTTATTTCTACTCAGTGTATCTGTCTGTGACCTGGCAATACGCGGCCGGAAGCTCGTACCGTAGTCGGAACAAAACTCCAACGCAAATCATATCTCTTTATTGACCAGATCAACCCAAAATAAATCAAGAAACTGGACAAAACAGTTGAAAATAGAAGGTGAATTATAACAAACCCAGATCCACTACTTGCAATAATTGTGACACATGTTATTCAAGTATACACAAATCTGGACTCTATCAAACAAAACAACGATACTGAATTTTAAATATATTGTACGTCTACAAAGAACAATAAGATACATAATGTATCATTTGAAAAAGACCACACATGCTGAAAAATACATTAAATATCATCAAATTACTTCAAAAATGTTCCAAACTGTGTTCACATAGCTTCGTTTTTCTCGATACCAATTGTTGATTCCAAAGCAAAACAAATTAAATCACTGCCAACTACAACCTCGCACTCCCAGTAAGGCCAACTCATTTGACGAAAAACAAAACCAAGCAAACCACCCCAAGCCTACTGCGATACTAAGTGTAGAGACCAATGACCATGAGGCATGGATTAAGCCATCAGAGGGTGCCTTCATCGAATGCACCGACAACCTCGCCAGCGATTGTCATCAGACTGGCTGCAATTCCTGCCGGAAGTACACCACATCCAAACAAGCGCCAGCTCACGCATACTCTCGACTTTCCTAACGGTAGTCCCTATCGAACTCTTCAAATTCCGTTTTCTCAAATGCCTGTGTAGAGTGCTCCCTCTTTCCAAAAACACGCGCTGCCTGAAGTTAAAACATCTAACATCCCCGGATCGGCAATGACCCAAGCCAAACTGGGAGATTTCTGAAGTTTTACCTTCGACCACCGATAGTTAACCTCGGTGACCATGCGACTGAAATAATCTATAACAATGTCAATTAACCGTGGATCAAACAAATAGCAGCACATATGTATCACTTGATGCGGTAAGAAAACGATTTCTGCCATGCTTTGAGGTCGAACATTCATTGTAATGACGGAAGAGGAAATCCCCATGTAGTTCATTATCATCCCAAAGGCAAGTCTCGTTCACCAGTTCGACCGGATCTAGCACCGGATAAAATCGTGTAGTCAGAAGGAATGAGATCACCAACGATTCGTATGTTGACATCAGCACTACATTCGATAGCTAGAATAGACCAACGACCAAATGATCCAGAACACCCTGTTTTGGCCCGATTTAGCCATCTTGCCACTGCTCAACAGTGACGAAGAAATGGTTACGAGGAAAATAATGTCATTGTGGTAGCTCGTGACATTGATCGTCCAAACAGTGCTGAGCTTCGACCGGGTGAGAAGTCTTGGCTATAATGAAGGCTGATTGTTGGAAAATCGGAGGAGAGTCAAAAATAGGTTCAAGACTTCAAGCAGAAGTGGTTTACTACTTGGCACCACTTCAAAGTTTCTGTCTGCTTACTCCTCCGGAACATCGAACTTATGCTGGGTCGTGAAGAACAGTAGCCCCGGAAGCAGTCGGAAGTCCGCCTTAACGTAAGTTTACGTTTTTTTACAGTTTCCGGGCCCGTGACTTTCTCACCGTATTTTACCGTTCATCACTATTTGGAGTCTTCTGCCTTTTTTACGTATGCAGTCCCTCCCCCGTTACTTGGTTCTCTGAGCAAAGACTCGGACAGATTCAACAATTTGGCCACATCCCTGACCGAAGCATCGGGATTCGCTTAAACGCTTCACGACACGCTTGTGATCCTGATACTAATAGAACATCCTTTCTGACCGCATTTTTCGCTTCCGTTTGATGCTCAGAGTTTCATAGAAACGTTTAATCACGCGACTCACCGTTGACTGCACGATTCCGAGTTGTTTTCCGATGTCCCGATGGAGAATGGAGGATTTTCCAGTTGCTTGCGCAAATTCAATTTGCGGCGTTACTTTTCGGGTGACGCCATTTCTTCCAATTTCTGAAAAACTGACAGCGATAAAAACAGCAACAACAAAAACACTCTTAACTACTTCTGCAACTTTTCAGGAGAAAATACCCACACACCTGCACGCAGTTCTTGACCCTTTGCAATTTGAACAATATTGAGCAATTAAGTTGAAGACTAATTACATGCATATATTGGTCATCAATTATGTCAGGCAGTCATAATTAAGGAAAAGTGAGATGCATCAACAAAGTTCTAAAGGTCTATACAAAAGCAGGGGGGGGGCGGTAATAAAGTATTTTTGCTGACGTAGTGTGGACGTTCCTACGTGATATAGACTATCTTGATATTAGCATCTGTACATCTAGTTTTCACTGAAATAATGTGCATGGCACTGAAATCAAGATACTCACATCATTCATGAATGTATGTTGCAATGTGAACGGGTTTCAATGCTGCACCCAGAATCGAAATTACTCTCTCAGCTGGTGTAAACCATACCAGATAGAGATCAAGCAGGTTTTCGATGAGTAGTGAACAGTTCACATTACCTCGTCATTTTTCGCCGATAATTGCATACTCGTCTCTCTGTGGATATGCGAAAATATCTCGCCCAAAATTCAACAAATATTTCTCATGTCGCATGGGCTTCAGAAACATGCTAGAGTATCAAAACGAGGAGCAAAACCGCAGAGGCGCTGGGCACACTGGTACCGCCATGGACCATCACCGAACACAGTATAGAATAAAACAAGCAATGCTGCATAAAGTCAAAAACAGGCGAAAATAATTATCGGCATCTAGGATTCCGAAAAGAAACAATTTATCTGCTACATTGCTCCGAAAATTATAAATCGCTGGTGCTTTTTCAGCGAACTGCTAGAGCGTATAATAATTTTCGTTTTCACATTCGCTTGTTTCTCCAGAGGCGAAAAGGGACGTTCTCTCTCAAGTAGGCGAAAATTTCGTCTCCAATACACCTAAAAGATCGAATTAGCAAAAATGCAATTGCAGTTTTCGCCCATTTTAGACATTCATGATTCTGGATAATGCAAATTGCCTCAATCGTCAACAACTTCTCAATATGGTGAGACAATGGCACAGGACGTTGCTACGCCATTTGCCACTGTTGCTATTCCGCTGTCAAGTGTTCTATTTTTATACTGTAACTCTGTCATCACACTAACATCGCCTTCTCGTTAAGTCACTATGCGTGAAATAGATACGAAGCCATGTAATGTGAGACGGATGATCATGACTTCATTGTTGTGACGTTGAGTGCCTCGACAACCGAAGCAACTGTAGGGTTTTATCCGCTCACCTCAACTTGATATGGTGACTGGATGGTTCATCAACTGAATGAAACTGTCGATGCTGACTGGTCGCGTGTTCGACTCTCAGTAGCTGGATCGCACTTTTTTGTGATCCATAGAATTTACTACTACTAATCAACTGCAAGCCTACGCACAAGTATCTCAAATCAATTGATGTGTTGCTTTTTATGCTCATGACCAATGTGGCGTTTTTCTCAAGTTGTGATCCATTACGAAGAATGACACGACATCATGAAAGTTGCATTACAATCTTGCTTTTTTATTTTGGACGATTCCAGTAGATGGGTTTAGTTATATCTGGTTGTGATTACGCTGTCAAACACTGAAGTTACAGTACAGAGTGGGACAAAGCAGAAAATACATAAAGAGACCTGAGAAGATGTCAACTTGCTTAGGAAAACTTTCCAAAAGATAAACAAAACCTGGTATCTAATCTGTTCTCTGATTGTGGGACTGTATTTTGCGACAAATGTCAGTGCAGATTGTCACCATAAAAGCATCCACAAAGGCAGAATGTGCGTTTAAGAAAATAAGGCAACTCAATATGCTGCAGCAATGCCATGAAAAAAATCTTTGTGAGATCGATGTGACTGGAGCTACGGAAGTTTTATGGAAAGAAACGCGTTTCATCGAAATCGTTGGACTTGACATCTATGAAAGTTCTGGTGGGATCTTCCGCTGATGGACTTTAATACCAGGTTCAAGCAGCCATGGTTTTGAAAATCTTTAGTATTTGTATAATTGATTGTATTTTTTTTGCTGATTTTACGAAAAAATCAACAACAGAATTATCTGATTGTTTGAGTTTTATTTGATAATTCGTTCTTCAAACATATTTTAGAACATTATCCAAAACTTCACTAAATGAGCATGAGCATGATTTACCGCCCACGGATGCTACTCCGTTATTGACAGATCAGTATTTACACAAAGAACCAACAGATGACGATTAGGATTAACATACATCCTCAATGAGTAAAACTGGTGGACCAATTTGAAGCAATACCGGCGCCAACCATGCGTAAATGCTGGTCAAGTAGGGAATGGAAGGAACGGGTTTACGTGACACTCACTTTGAAGGAAGCCGAGAAATCTTCGGCACTTCCACGAGAAATCAGTGGGATGTTGGATAGTTGGGAGAAGGTTAACAGCAGGGTCGTTCTGGTTAGCGATGTGCTGTGACTGGAAAGAGACAAGAATAACAATAAGCAAAACAAAATAAACAAAATAAAACAGGATATTAGACATTCCTCTTCCAAATTTGGTAGCAATTAACCACGTGTTGTCTGAAAAACAAACAAAATTAAGAACACAAATATAAGTATAATCCTTGTAGTCCCCCGGATGTTAGAAGAGCTCAGCCATTTCTCTGAAAAGATATCAAGAGCTACTGATGCGGGCCGTCGATGGTTGACTTTAACTATTTGTTGGACACTATTGGCTGAAATGAGCATTAGGGAAGGTCCATTAATTATATTACGCAGTAAAGGGGGGTGGGGGTTTTGGGAAAACGTGACAATCTATACAAAAACAAATTGAAGGTCCATACAAAAAACGTAAAAAAGGAGGTGGGGGAGAGGGTTATGAAAAGTCACTTTTTGCGAGACATAATTAATGAACGTTCCCTTAAATGAGAATATTTCATTGAATGAAGGACCACAATACTCAGTTGTTCCTCAAGCTGAAGCCCATCTGATGACCTCAGCCGGCTGTTTCAACTAACAGCGACTCAAATTTTGAAATGCTACTGATCCATAATGTTACTGGGTGTTACTGTTACTAGGTGACTGTAAACCCTTAATTTTTAGTGAGTTGTTTGAAGACTAGTTATTGGTTTGATCTATAAACAAATCATCTGAAAGCTCACTTCTCTCCATCTCCTCCGCTCAGCCACCCTCAATTTATGCCTCCCTAAGCAGTCCCTCCGCATCATGTAATAATCTAACTATAAATTCATACTCCATCAAATCATCGATTTCAAATCACGAAAGTTTAAGCTCCCACGGCCCAACATGCTAGTGGGCGGAACGTTACAACTTGGAAGAATTTGATTTAACGCTAATTCACCATTATGACAAATTTACAAGCTCAAACTGCATGCTAGTTTGTGATATGAAAAGTGTCCAGATTCATGAACAAAAAGTTCGGGCACCGATGCAACACGGCATCCGAAGTTTGGATTTGGACTCGAAGCTGTACAAGGAAGAATACCTCAAAAACCGCGTACTAACTTTCATTAAAGACCATAAAGGTCCCGTGAAGTTTTGTCCAGATTTGGCGAGTTGCCACTTCACTCGATAAAAACGTAGATTTCATCGATAAAAACATAAATCCACCCAACTGACCGCAGTTCCGGCCCATCGAGAGAAGCTTAAGAAAAGTGGAAAAACGGCTCGAGACGTGACTCAGATGGCCCAAATGTAGAGAAAATTTTCATTATAAAAGAAGAGAAATGATTTTTATTGATATTTTTTCCTTAAAGTACAGTAAATTACCTTTACTTTGATGTATTAAACTAAATTGTACGTCAATCCGTTACCGAGACACATATGATTTTATTATTCCTTTAATGTACCATAAGAAAACAACTAGTTAAGTAAATTGAAAGACAACTGGGACTATTGATTCGAGGAAAATGCGGACTTGGAATATTTGGGATATGTTATATGAATTCTTGGGAAAACTTTGGAGGTAAATTCTGCTAGGTTGCGAAAACAGCTAGTGGGGCAAATACATCGGGAATTCTTGGCAGACTTTACGTTTGATACCATCCATTAAGTTCTGCACTGTGTCCTCAGTCATCTCTCTGGAAGCATTTGCTTTACTATACTTTAATTGTTATGTTATATATTCTCCATTAGCTCCACAGCAAAAAACATTAATGTGCACTCTTGGTGCCTCATGGTGATGAGCGAACATCTCCTTCTACATCATACTCGTTACTCCACGCACGGAGAATATAAAACATAACAATTAAAGAATGTCAAAACCATAATTATACTGGTGGGATCAGTATCGCATCGCTTCACGGTGTTTCTCTCCGAGGTCTCTACGTTAGAGGCGACGAGAAAAACTTGAGTGATCTTAGTCGTTGCGAATCAAAACAAACCCAAAAAAGGAAGGAGTTCCTCTCCCATGTGCGCATCAAAAACAGAGTTCACACAATATATCGCTAGAATAACTGTCACAAGCCATCAGTGGTACATGAGCGCTTTCCATACGTCAATTTTTGCCTGTTGAATTGGCGGACTTGTCCGTGCCTCGACCTATCCCACAGTGGGATGTTAGGCAAAAGATGACGTCCATGGTTCGAGTACCACTGGACTCATGCCTTTTTGCTCAATTTTTCAAACATCTGTTAGATTTCCAACCTGCCGCACACTGACGGAACTTTATATACTTTCTCTTCATATCTATCATTCTAGCAAAAAACATTAATGTGCTCTCTTGGTTGTTATAGTTGTTTATCTTTATTTGAGAGACTTTCAGCCGATATGTGCACTCTTGGTGCCTCATGACGATGAACGAACATCTCCTTCTACATCATCGCAGTGAAGTTTGACAGCTGTGGCCATTTGGCCGTATGCTGGTTTATATGGCAGCCAATAGGTTTTATGAAGGTTTTAAAGTGGTCATAACATCTTTCACTAGAACATTTTCAAAAACTGAATGGTCTTATGAAGGTTTTATTAACTTGTTTTCACAACCGTCTATAAAGTGGGCCCACATGTACAAATTTCGGCTTAAAAGAAGTATAGAGGAAGTTTTGGTAGACAAATCAGTTTTGAATGCAGTTTTATCAAAAAGCCGGGAGAAGTGCTATAAGGCTGGCATAAAACTAAAATGTTGCTAGAGAAAGTGGAATTTCGGAATGTTCAATGAATATTCATCGTTGAATATCAATTGAAAATGACAGTGAAAAGGACACTTGCTATGTACCAGTTAGGGCTATGTACTGTTAAACAAAGTTGTATAATAAGTCAAGAGCTACAATTTAATCAAACACCGTATTCATCTCCTACTTCTTCTTCTTATTCCTGTATTAAAATGGCTTTCAAAAAAGGCTGGTTCACCATCCTGAATTAACGTTTCTAGATAGAGATCGAGTTTTAGTAGCATGAAAAACAAAAATGCAACCAAACTCATAAATTGGCACTGAAAGTTGTAGGTAATGAGGTTATTTCATTGCATAGAAAAGGCTCAATAATCAGAACAAATTGAATAATGTCGGTAAAGTTTGGCCATTTTTTCGATTTCATTAGTGATTTTCTTTGGAATGCCA
This sequence comes from Aedes japonicus, assembly GCA_034211315.2. Classification (NCBI taxonomy): domain Eukaryota; kingdom Metazoa; phylum Arthropoda; class Insecta; order Diptera; family Culicidae; genus Aedes; species Aedes japonicus. The sequence goes on from JASCZW010001725.1 coordinate 10,109, forward strand.
ATTGCTTTTGAACGTCATTACATACTTTATAAACTCGTAAATCTCATGAACGTTTCACGATATTTTCTGAAGGAAATTGTATTTTATATAACCAATAGTGCAGAAAGTGGGAACGGGATCTGTCCAGTCCATATATTACCAAAAACTTTTCTTAATTTCACTAATTAACGATGCTGCCTTATATTAAAAAGATTTGCTCAAATTTTGTGTATTAAAACTCCAAAAACATGCAAAGCCTGTCTCTACAGACGAAATCATTCAAATGCCCAATGAAAAATCCTACGCCCAATAAATAATCCCATTCATGCAACATTTGAAGTCGCAGTTCGGAGGCAAAAAAAATGAAGCTTAGTAAGTGTAAACTACAAATCGCTTTTCCTCATCTGCTGGATGTTATTCCTTTATCAGTCCAGGGAACCAGTCGTGCTGAAGGGGAACTAGTGGATTCATCAGTTTTCTCTTCGTACTGGCTGCATCTACTACAAACAGGGTTTCAGGTTGGCATCCTCGATAGAATGTAATTTCACAGCTACCTGCCCGGATCGGAAACGGGAGCAGAGGTGTTTCAATGGTTGTTTGCTTGTTGGGTTTTTGCCTCCATTTCCGCATTCGCAGCTCACCTGGAAAATGGCACAATAAGACCCCAACACTCGCATATCCATTTTCACTCCCATCCAACCATCATTGATCGTCTCGCTTTCCCGATGATGCAACAACGGTTCGGTTCGGTTCGGTTCCGTTAGGTGTGCATTTCGGTTCCAACACCTAACCTCAATTTTTATTCAAGCTGTTTTTGTTCCTCTCATCTCGTTCCCCGCGTTGCAGCTGGCTGCTTCGTTCGTTAAATTTTTGATTGAGTTCTCCCGGTGGTGGTTCAACGACGGAGTCGCATCCGAGGACACACAACAAACGATCGATGAGGGAACTGCTGCAGAAGATTACCGCCGTCAATGGGATCCGACAGCTGCCGTTTGACGAGCGCTCGCTGGAGTAAGTCCTGGCGAACCGCAAAGTGGAAACCGATTATGGGATGACGGTCCTCTTCAGGCGAAATATACTATCCTCGGCGTGATGTGCCGGCACAAGGGGTTTCTAGTTTTTTTTTTTTATTGTGGGTATCTATCGGTTTGATTTTGTGTTGAATGGAGCGCGGTGTCTTATTTTGTGTCATATTTGTGTTTCAAAGTTGTTTGTGCGGTGGAGTTTGTTTTGAAGATTTTTTTTGTCTGAAAATCAATAGCTTACGGATATTGTGTGCGTTTATATAACCGCCCTTTCTCTTGACGTTTATCGCCAGTGACTATTCAGATGTTCTCAACAAATTATTACCGATCGATCGGTAATAGGCTCAAAATTTCTATGCAAAATTATGAGTCAAATTTGACAGTTCTAAATCATGTCAAAAATGCAGCGATGCCAGATATTTTTTCAAATGTCTGCGTTAAAAGTACGAAATGTCGGAGAATGTCCAGAAAAGTCTGAATATGTTCGTCTTTTTTTGTAGTTTCAGTCCAGAGGGAGGGATCCCGAACAACCTTAGAAAAAAAATCTGTCTCAACCCCCCCCCCCCCCCCTTCATGCAATATTTGGTTAAATTTTCTTGATTAGTTCTCAAATTATGCAGAAATTTGTGTTCTATTTGTATGAGGTCCCCCCATTCTAGATGGAGGAGAAGTCTCGATCCATCCCGCTAATCTTGTTCAGCGGCAAAAACCTCTGCATACAGTAGGGATAATTTTTATGATTGGTTAAAATTTATGTTTCATTTGTATGAGAGCCCCTCCTTCCAAAGAGGGAAATGGTTTCAAACCACCTTAGAAACATTTCTTGACTTCGAAAACCTCTGTTTGAGAATCTGGTAGCGACATTCCTACTCCCGCATTCCATCAGCGCACCTACGAAAACGTCAAACCTTGCACCAACGCATCAGAGCAAACCATTGCAGCAAAAGCATTCGCTTTTTTTCCTTTGTTTCATTCATTCAGTAAGGTTAGAGCAATAAACACGTTTATACAAGTTTCGTCCGTTTATTTTATGTTTCGCCGGTAGAAAGCTCCGCTCATCCGTAATACGTGTTTCCGGGTTTCAATTTCGCTGTCCAAGTTCCATTCGGCCTTTCGTTTTCGAATCTCGATCATTGTTTGGTCCTTCGCGTCCGCATCATGAATCCGACGGATTTGGTACAGTTTCGGTCGAAGCGAGAGGTTATGTTCGCGAAAGTAAAATGGGAGCTGTCCGTCGCGCAATCACTTTCCACCCGGAATCCATCGTGCGGGGAAGTGCACGAACGACGAGAAAAGCTCACGGAGCTTGCAGCAAATTTCGATGCCGTTCAAACGACGATTGAGGAGAACACAGCAAATCTGGATGATGTTTCGTCAGTATTCAACTACAGGATGCAATTCGATGCAGTCTATTTCCAAGTGAAGGATCTGTATACGGAGTTCCTAGAGGAACGTCAGGACCGGATTTCAGAATTAAGTGTGGGGAACGAGTCGCCTAGTGATCTGCGCGACGCAATCAAGGCACTTTTGGAAACACAGCAAGCAATTTTGGATCGCCAAAACCAATCGCAACAGCCGGCAGCCAGCGATCAGATGTGTATTCCGGAACCCCAACTCAACGTAAAACTACCGCAGCTCAACATCCCCGTTTTCCGAGGAGAGCGTAAGGCGTGGAATTCGTTCAAGGATTTGTTTGTTAGTACGATCCACAACAGGGCGGATCTGAAGGCTTCCGTCAAGATGCAGTACTTATTTTCATACTTGGATGGTGAAGCCAAACGCATGGTGAGTTCTTTTCCGATTAGCGATGCAAACTACAACGAAGCATGGGAAACACTCGTGACGCACTACGATAAGAAAAAGTACACGGTGTTTGCTCTAGTGCGAGAATTCGTCGATCAGCCGTCAGCCACGAACGCGAGTGGATTGAAGAAATTGGTGGCTACCGCTGATGACGTCATCAGACAGCTGAAAGCTCTTGGCAACGAGTATGAAGCACGGGATCCTTGGCTCATCCATCTGCTGCTCGAGAAGGTGGACCGAGAGACGCGTTCATTGTGGGCGCAGAAGATCATCGACGAGGAAAATCCGCAGTTCGCAGATTTTATCGAGTTCCTGCAGAAACGCTGCGATGCATTGGAAACATGTTCGGCGTTCAGTAGGAAGCTGGGAGAACCTGTGAAGAAGGAGTTTGTGAAGACCAGTGGAGGCGAAAAGAAGATTCAAGCTTTCCATGCCACTCCGGCGCAGGTGTCGTGCGCGAAATGCAGCAAGGATCATCCGACGTTCCACTGCGATCAGTTCAAAGCCATGGATGTGCCGGCGCGTAGGGAATTGGCACTTACGTCCAAATTGTGCTTCAATTGTCTACGTCCATCACACACGGCAAAGCGATGCCAACCAAATCGGTGTGCCGCACTCCACAGTGCAACCTGCGGCACCATACCATGCTTTGCCAGCGGGAAACCAAGCAACTAAAAGGAAGGCAAGAAGAAGCTCAGGAAGGTTCGCAAGCAGAACAGGAACCAGAGGTTGTACCGATCTCTACAAACGTGGCGCAGACGATGGCCGAAAACCGCGGACCGTTTGCATTTGCATTGCTGCCTACGGTGGTGACAAACATTCGAGGAGGAGATGGAAAGCTGCACGAAGCAAGAATTTTGATCGACTGCGGTTCCCAGGCATCTCTCATTACGACAGCGTGTGCTAACCGCCTTGGGTTGAGGCGTAGCAACGCTTCTTTGGAAGTTACCGGTGTATGCGGGGAAGTCGTCGGCACCACAGCCGGCACAGTCAAGCTGGTAATTTCGTCGCGTTTCAACGAAGAAATCGAACTCACTACATCAGCGTATGTCCTGGGGAAGCTCACGGAAACCTTGCCGTGCCAGCGTTTCGACCTGGCAAGCATGCCATACTTGAAGGGTCTGCAACTGGCAGATCCCTACTTCAATCAACCTAGTTCGGTGGACGTCATACTCGGTTCGGATGTCTTCCTGTCGGTACTGCAAGCCGGTCAAATCAAGGATATCGGTGGCATTCCTGTGGCGCAGCGTACTATCTTCGGATGGATGGTAGCGGGGAGAGTCTCCAAGCAATGGTGCATGCACGCACATCACTCGGCAATCAATCTTCATCAGGATTTCGACATCGATCGCACCCTGCGATTATTCTGGGAAGATCAGGAACTACATCAAGCCAAACAATTGACAGCGGAGGAGCAAAGGGTCGTTGATCATTTCAACTCGACTTTCACACGTTCGGAAGATGGTCGCTTTATCGTTCGACTGCCAATGGACGATTCAGAGCGGCAATTGGGAAATTCGTTGAGCGCAGCAATCAAGAGGCTACGTGCAATGGAGCGTAGATTCGAGACCGATAGCAACCTGAAAGAGAGATATCATATATTCATGCAAGAATATCAAGATTTGGGCCATATGGAGCTGATTCCGGAGGCAGAGATCACAGTCGATTGTACGAAGTCCTACTATTTACCACATCATGGAGTCGTGAAGGAAGACAGTAGCACGACCAAACTCCGGGTCGTGTTCGACGCCTCATGTGCCACGACCTCTGGAGTCTCATTGAATGATTTGCTATTAGATGGTCCACACGTAAACGTTGAGATTTTCGACATCATGATGGAGTTCCGGTTCTTCGAAGTGGTATTCACTGCGGATGCTGAGAAAATGTACCGCCAAGTATTAACGCACCCTGACGACAGAGATTACCTACGTGTGGTATGGAGAATCTCGCCGGACAAGCCGATTCAGCATTTTCGACTTTGTACGGTGACATATGGCCTCAAGAATTCTGGATTTCTGGCCATGGCGGCACTGAAGAAGGCAGCGGAAGATTTCGAAGGGAAGTATCCTGAAGCTGCTGAAAGGATTAAGAAGAATACTTACGTCGACGATCTTACATCTGGAGCAAAATCGGAAGAAGAAGCAATTCGCCTCATCAAGGAGATAAACGAAATTATGAAGAGTGCAGGGTTCACATAGCGGAAATGGAGCTCGAATTCGACAGCTGTTCTGAAATCGTTACCAGAAGCAAGCAACACCGCAGTTCAGATACAATTCCCGGATGAACGCAACACGGTCAAGGCTCTGGGAATTCATTGGATTCCAGACAAGGATATCTTTACGCTGAAGGTGAATCTGCAGATTGCTGGCCCCAACACGAAGCACCAATTGTGTCGGACTCCGCCAGACTTTTCGATCCGTTCGGATGGTTTGCGCCGGTCATCGTCCGAGCTAAAATACTGTTTCAACATTGCTGGTTGTATGACCTCAACTGGCACGATCCATTACCACCCATGATTGAGGAATTGTGGATCGACTTAAAAGGGAACCTACATCAGCTGGAGCAGATCCAAATTCCAAGATGTGCAGCGAATTACGACGATCAAGTTGAGCTACATGGTTTTTCTGACGCTTCCGAGGAGGCTTACGCAGCGGTCGTATACCTCAGGTCAACAGATCACAATGGTGAGATTCACGTCTGTCTGTTGGCAGCAAAAACCAAGGTTGCTCCAGTGCGACAAGTGTACTTGCCACGCCTCGAACTCAACGTAGCTGAACTACTATCAAGGCTCATGCAACGTGTTGCTGGATCATTCAAACGCTGCCAGGCGAAATTGTTTGCCTGGACGGATTCAACTATAGTCCTGCAATGGCTCTCGGGACATCCTCGCAAATGGAATACGTACGTGGCCAATCGAGTTTCTTCTATTCTTGAGATTCTACCGCGCAATCATTGGGCTCACGTAGCGTCATCCACAAATCCCGCGGACTGTGCATCCCGTGGGATATCTCCAACCGAATTGATCGATCATCCCTTATGGTGGTCGGGACCGAAGTGGTTGGCGGAGGACTTCGCAACCTGGACTCAGAGCATCCTGCTTGAGGAACACGACGAAACTACGATGGAGGTACGTAAACGCTTCCAGACACTAAACATTGCCGTTAGTATTCCAGTTACGACATACGAGATCGAGAAGCACATCGTCCATACTCGATCGAACTTCGGCTCAGCTTGCCGACAGCTGGCGTGCATCAAGCGCTTCATCTACAACCTGGGATCTAAGACATCAACATGCTACGAGAAAAGATCTGGTCCTATTCTACCATCCGAGTTGCATGAAGCAAGGTTGCAGCTCATACGATTGGCACAACACGAACACTACGAAGAAGAAGTTAAATTGTTGTCCAAGGGAAACGAAGTTCGTCCGAAATCGAAGATCAGCGGCTTGTATCCATTTGTGGACGGTACAGGAACGATCAGAGTCGGAGGTCGCCTACAGCAATCGTCATTTTCTTTCGAAGTCAAGCACCCAGTAGTTCTTCCGAAGAACCACCGTGTTACCAGGTTGCTGGTGGAAGAATTACACCTACAGAACTGTCACGCAGGTCCCACACTCCTGACAGCGACGATTAATCAGAACTACTGGATTCAAGGTTGCCAACACGTTATCAAGCAAGTTATCCGGAATTGCGTCAGGTGCTGTCGACAAAAAGCGAAGACGGCGCAGCAATTGATGAGAAGTCTACCAGCGGCGTAACCGCATGTCGACCCTTCAGTCATGTAGGCGTCGATTATGCCGGTCCGATATTGGTAAGATGCAGCAAAACTCGTAGTGAACGTTGCTCGAAGGGGTACATAGTTGTCTTTGTGTGCCTCTCGAGTAAAGCTGTTCATTTCGAAGTCGCTGGTGATCTGTCAACCGACACTTTCTTGGCGGCATTCAAGCGAATGATTGCTCGCCGAGGCTATTGTAATGAAATCTGGTCAGACAACGGAACGAACCTGGTCGGTGCCGACAGACAGCTGAAGGAAATCTACGAAGCGACGCTTGCTCACAGCAAAAACACCGAATCGTTTTTCAGCAATCTTGGCATCCGTTGGAGGTTCATTCCGCCATCCAGTCCGCATCAGGGTGGCATTTGGGAGGCGGCCGTCAAGAGTGCGAAGGAGTTGCTGCGACCGGTCGTCGGAAACGAGAAGTTAACATTTGAGGAACTATCAACTGTACTCTGCCAAATAGAAGCGTGTCTCAATTCGAGACCTCTCTGTCCGATCTCCACTTCGCCGGACAGCTTCGAGGCTCTCACACCAGGGCACTTCTTGGTAGGGCAACCGCTGAACTTATTGCCCGAGCCTGACGTAACGCACCTGAAAATAAACCAGTTGGATCATTGGCAGAAGGTGCAGAGATATACAGCGGAGTTTTGGAGCAGGTGGCGTGACGAATACATCTCTACTCTTCAACCGCGAGGAAAGTGGAAAACCGCTCGAGACAACATCAAGCTGGACCAGCTCGTTCTGGTCAAAAATGACAACACTCCACCGTCCGCCTGGGAATTGGCACGGGTAGTAGCAGTTTATCCTGACAAGCATGGCTTGGTTCGTACTGTAACATTGCGACGAGGTAAGTCGGAGTACCAGCGTCCAGTGCAGAAGCTATGCCCACTTCCGGATTGAGGCGTTGCCTCAAGGCGGGGTGGATGTTTGAGAATCTGGTAGCGACATTCCTACTCCCGCATTCCATCAGCGCACCTACGAAAACGTCAAACCTTGCACCAACGCATCAGAGCAAACCATTACAGCAAAAACATTCGCTTTTTTTTCCTTTGTTTCATTCATTCAGTAAGGTTAGAGCAATAAACACGTTTATACAAGTTTCGTCCGTTTATTTTATGTTTCGCCGGTAGAAAGCTCCGCTCATCCGTAATACGTGTTTCCGGGTTTCAATTTCGCTGTCCAAGTTCCATTCGGCCTTTCGTTTTCGAATCTCGATCAACCTCCACATGCCAAATTTTGTTCCATTTGCTTGATTAGTTCTTCAGTTATGCAAAAAAAAAACTATTTATTTGTATGAGAGCCATCGATTCCTGACAGGGGAGGGGTCTCGAACCACCATAGAAACAATTCTTGCCTCCAAAAACCCCCTATTTGTATATATCATAAGATCTTTCTCCGGTCCCAAAAACCCTGCAAACAGATTAACATAGCAGTAGGGATAGTTCTCATGTTTGGTTGAAATATTTGTCTCATTCGTATGGGAGCCTCCCTTTCCAGATAGATGAGGGTCGCGAATAACCATAATAACATTTTTGACGTAGGACTACGTCTTTCATTTCTATACTGGGGCGCCGTTCTAAAATTTCTAAAATCGACCGCGTTACGGGTCGTTTTGGATATTTTGAGCAATACTAACTAAGTCGTTGCATAAACGATTTTCATATCGTTTGCTCCAATCGATTGGAAATAATTCTACATATCAGTTTTAGTAATCAAGTTATTTAATTTTTAACATTAACTTATTAAAAATGACGTAAATGTAAGGTGATGTCTTATAATTTCGATTCGCAGAGTAAATTAACCAAATTTCCTAGCACAGTTTTCAAATCTAAGCAAGAGACATCTCTCATCGTCTTCTTCTTCTTATTCTTGGTTCTCGAGAGGTAGATTCTGTTTCACGCTAGTGTTTGGCGAAACATCTGATTCCCCTCCCCTTTTAATGAATTTGATTCACATTGCTTTAGTTGATACTCCCTTTTATTCATGCAATGGTACCCGATGCCATGATAAAAGGCACATTTCCGAACAAATGCCTCATTCGTTCGGCAGAATTGGAGCTGCGCGGATCGCGCAGGGAGAAAAAGCTAGGCAGCACCCAGCAGCATCGCTCGGTACTCATCGCTCGACAATTACCGGTTACCGGATCACTCCAGGAACAGCGAATAACTGAATACCAAACGGACCTTTTTAGGGCCACTTCAAGAGTTACAAAGAGTTGACTATATTAATTTTCGTGGAAAACTAAAACTAAAAACATATGGTTGGATGAGTCTTTAGACTGAACAAAATATTGTAGATATTTATTAATTCTATTTCAAATCCTCCACATCAACAAGCAGTCCTACGTCGACTTTGCAGATATGTTACTGACATATCTCACCTTTTCGTTTTTGCCTTAAAAAACTCGCCCATGTCATATTTGCTTCCATTTGCTGGATGAGTTCTCGAGTTATGCAGAAATTTGTTTTTCATTTAAATGGGACCCCCCCCCCCCCTCTTCCAAAGAGAGAAGCGGTCTCAAACCACCATAGAAATTTTGGTTTCCTTCAAACCTGCTATACTCGGTTCCATTTGCTTTATTATTTCTAGAATTATGCAGAAACCACCACTGAAACATTTCTTGCTTTCATTTTCTGGTTCCATTTGCTCGATTGATATATGCATAAATGTGTGTTTCATTCGTATTGGATCCCCCCGCACCTTTCAGAAAGGGGAGGTCTAGAGTCACCTAAGAAATATTTCTTGCCTTCAAAAACCTCTACCTGCCAAATTTGTCTTAATTTGCTTGATTACTTCTCGAGTTATGCTGACATTTGTGTTTCATTTGTATGAGAGCCCCCATTTTCTGAATTGGGAGGGGTCACAATCCACAATTGAAACATTTCTTGCCTTCAAAAACTTCCACATGGGAGCCCCCCTTTACAGAGATGAGAGCGGTTTCTTTTTTTTTTTTTTTTTTTTTTTGTTGGGGCGTAGAATCACAGCGTCCACTGAGTTGAACTTTTGTGATATACCCCTGTTTACTATACTAATTCGCATCTTAAAGCTAGATCACCATTTGTCAAGTGACCAGCCTAAGACGCGTCTCCCAGTCAGGCAAAATTGAGTTTATAAAACCCACCACCTTCCCAGGAATTGCAGTCCAAATTTCTTTAGGTTGCATATAGCCACTGTACAGAAATTTAAGTCTGCTCTTGTACACAGCATCACAACTGCAAAGCAGATGTTCCGAGGTTTCACGTTCCATGTTACAGAAACGACAGATATCATTCTGAACCTGGCCAATGTTTTTCAAATGATATCTACTCGGGCAATGTCCGGTTACTAGGCCAGTATAGGTACAAAGAACTCTCTTATTGAGCTCCAGAAGCTTTTTACTAATTGCAACATTTGGAATTATAAACCTTTTCGCTTGAGAACACTTTGTGGTGACCAACCAATTGGTCATCACCCTTTGCTCTTCCCAAGATTTTAATTCCATTTTTATGGCACAGTATGATAAACCGCAGAATGGTTCTGGGCCAATAAACTGTGCATTTGAATCTTGTTTAGCAAACTCGTCTGCCCTTTCATTACCTTCAATGCCACAGTGTCCCGGAACCCAGAATAAATTCACCGAGTTCTCTTGGCACACCTTTCGGAATGAAAGAATGCATTCCCAGACAAGTTTGGATGTACATTTATAATTACTTAACGCTTTGAGTGCCGCTTGGCTGCCTGTAAATATACAAATATTTGCATATCTATATTTTCTCTTCAGACAAACGTTAACACATTTTATTATAGCAAAGATCTCCGCTTGGAAAACCGTTGGATAGTTTCCCATCGCCACTGAGATTTCTACCCCAGGGCCGAAGATTCCTGCTCCTGCTTTTTGTTCCAATTTTTGAGCCATCTGTGAAGAATTTTATGGAGCCATGACGAACAGTGGGACCTCCGACTTCCCAATCTATACGTGACGTTTCACATATGTTGTAAGGAATGTCATGGTTTTCCACAGGTTTCATCCAGTCTCCATTCATGTACATCACTGGCCCATTTTGAAAGCTTTGTGAAATGCTCAGGTGACCGACTAAATCACCAGACATGAAAGTTTTCAACCGTTTAAGTCTAAGCATACTCTTTTCCGCTTCTAGTTGCACGTATTCGTGCAAAGGCAGCAGATTTAGCATTGCATTCAACGCATTTGATGGAGTGCTGCGCATCGCTCCCGTTATAGCAATGGATACTAGCCGTTGAAGTTTTGTAAGCTTTTTCTGTGCAGTAGCCTCTTTTGTTTTTGGCCACCACACAAGAGAAGCGTACGATATTTTAGGACGTATTATGGATGTATAAATCCACATTATCATTTTTGGTCTTAGACCCCATTTTCTGCCAAATGTTTTTGAACAAATCCAGAAAGCACTGGTTGCCTTACCGATCACACACTCAAGGTGAGCATTCCAGTTCAGTTTGGCATCCAGTATCACTCCTAAGTATTTAACCTGTTCACTAAGATGGATCTTTAATCCTCCTAGCTGGAACGCTTTTAGACTAAACTTCCTTTCCTAGTGAAAGGTACAATTACTGCTTTTGCTGGATTAATGCTAAGGCCCTCCTTGATACACCAAGACTGGGTAAATTTTAGGGCCCATTGCATTCTTTTCTGAAATGATGTTGTCAAATTTTCCCTCACTATAATGACTATATCGTCTGCAAAACCTACAACCTCGAAACCTTTTTCCTCTAAGCTTCTTAGAAGCTCGTCTACAACTAAGGACCACATAAGTGGTGAGAGGACTCCTCCTTGGGGACAACCTTTCGTTGCCCGTATTGTAATAGACGAACTTCCCAGCTCTGAAGTGATTTCTCTTTTTGCAAGCATGGTATGAACCCAGTTAATTATGTTCATGTCAAAGTTCCTTTTCTTCATGGCACGAGCCATAGATGAATAGGAAGCGTTGTCGAAAGCTCCTTCAATATCTAAGAAAGAACAAAGTGCTATTTCTTTTACCGATAGAGCTTTTTCTACTTTTGAAACCACACTATGCAGTGCCGTAACTGTTGACTAACTATGTTTTAGGAAAATTGAGCGAAAAGGGCATGTGTACAGTGGTACTCGAACCAACGACATTTTTGCCTAACATCCCACTGCGGGGTAGGTTAAAGCACGGACTAAGTCCGCCACTTCATGCCATGTTTCCAAGCCTGCCACTTCTGCCATGTTTCCAAGCCTGCCGCACACTAGCGGAACTATCAAAACTTTCTCTTCATATCTTTCATTGTAGCCAAAAACATTGTTGTTCACTCTTGGTGCCTCATGGTGATGAGCGAACATCTCCTTCTACATCATAATCGTTACTCCTCGCACGGAGAATATATATCATAACAATTAATGTATTACCAGATAAATATTTTTTATATTTTTTACAGTGTTGCCATCATTGTTCGTTTTGTGGTTGAAATATCAAATTGCGTTTTTCTCAAAATGCCCCCACTTTTTTTCGATTTTTATGGCTCCAATGTGTTTAGCAGACTTTTTTACATAAGAAACACTTATCGAGACAAAACGATTTGCTCCGTCATGGAGATATTGATTTATAAAGATTTCATGTTTTATATTCAATTCATTAAAATTCAAAAATAGTGTTAACATATTCAAAGTGTTTTCTGAAAATGGGTCTAATAACAATCACAATAGGTGATTGTGCTAGCAATTATTTATTGCCAGATTCCAATTCGAGAAAAATCTTCAGTGTTGCCATCTTAAGTTTTATTTGTGATTATTTTTCAAAACAGATATTCATGCTAGGATTCATTTTTTTTTTTTGTCAATCGAATCATCAAGCTATCTATCTATCTTTCTAAAAAAATAAAAATGACATGGAACGGTATGTCACGATTTAACTCAAGCATAGGTTTACCGATTTCCTATTTTTTAAATTGGTTCTCCTTTGGCTGCATCGGGTTAAAAATAAACTTACGGTACGAGATTTGCCGGGTCAGCTAGTTGCAAATAAAAGTGCAATTTTATATTTCACATCTAATTGACAAATTCCACCTAAAATAAAATATATATCAAATTTATTTCATTCTGCAAAAGGCAAAACTTTGCAGTACGTGTTGAATTTTTAAGGTTTTTTCAAAATCAGATCATAAATGGTACCCGTTTCTGAGCTCGAAATACTCTTCATAAAAACAGTGGCATCGAGCATTAGCAAATCTGACTGCCAAATGTTTTTTTTTGCTTCTTGCACTGCCGTGATGCCACAAACTTCACATTCAAGTTGCAATTACAGCGTGCCCAATCATCATCATTTGGAGTTTGTATGGTAGTTCCTTGAAGACTAGCTCTCGTCGCCAATCGCTTTAGAGTTCCACCTAATCCATTGCTTGGACCTTTACCGTATGCCGTTGCAAAAAAGTGCCATTCAGCTGGAACGCCAAAGTGTTCTCGATGGTACAGTAACTTCAATATGTTAAACCTGTTTTTGTACTGTGAACCCGCACCGTCAGAGAACTAATAAATTTTTGTCAGCTTAGTCAGCTGAGATTTAAGGAATTCTATGAATTTCTTTTGAAAAGCGTAAAAGGTTGCTGTGTTGTGATCCAAGGTATCCGAAATGATAACACAATTCAATGGAACAATCTTTCCTTGCTGGGAGAAATTGGCAGCAAATGGGTGAACGGTTGCTTGAGAATTGTTGTAGTGGACCCCTTGTACACTATCCCGAAAAGCAAATGAAAAGTTTGCGTTAGTGTTAGCGTTAATAAAATACTCTTTGTAGATTTGATATTAATGTCAATCACTTTATTTTAGAAAATCTTAATCAGACTTCTTTAGATCTACTGCTGGGAGTGAACATTATTTCAAGTTTGCAAATGTTTTAAAAGCATGATTGTTACTTTCCTCAGTCACATCTATCTTTACAGTAGTTGGAAAGAGGAGGAGGAAATGTTCATGTAATACCTGAAAAACGAATGAAAGGTTTTCCAAAAAGTCGGCCACAACCAGAACTTCTCCGTCGGTCAAGTTGTCCCGAGTGAACTGGTAGAACTCTCCCTGTTTCGCTGCAATATAGTCATGTTTCCTAACAAATGCGGCTTCTTCACTCTGGTGACCGCAGATTGTTTCGCTAAGGTTCGCCAGCACTAATCGCTTCTGCTTGAGGATACGAGATGTTCCCTCCCGAACACTTTTACACTCCTTCTTACCAGCCAGTTCTTTACTGATTAGATTTTGAAAAATATCTGACATGTCACAAATAAAAAATCAGGCAATATCTGGCAATACACGTAAATGTAAAAATTTGAACTAGCAATTGAAAAGGGTCAAAGAGGTTTCACAAATGTTGATACGCCCTTTACAAATGTTGTCCCAAAATGAGTCATTAATACCCGTAACGCTGGTAGATCACCTTTTCGTGGTGCGTTACGGGGTATCAGATCTACCACCGAATCCTAGTCCGAGTTAATTCAAACTAGGGAACATATTTGTTTTTGTAGTCAAAGGAACGTATAATTGGCCTTATTACATTTTATGTCTTGTGAAAAGTGACAATACTCGGGTTGCGCCACCGAGGATGAGCTTGGAATAAAGAAAACATGGTTAGTCTTCATTTATGTGAATTCTTATTTTCTATTTGATGTTCTATAGTTTGAATTGGTTATGACTAGGGTTCTGATGCATGGTCACTATCGGAGTTATTGTTTGTTTTGTTTGCAATGAATCCGGTTTTGACTGATAAAGGGGCGCGCCTTTGAAGAGTGCTGTCGCTCACAAAGGGTTTAAACAGCGGAAACTTTCAATTAAATCTGATTCATTGCCAACAAAACAAACAATGACAACTGTAACAACACCGAATACTTCATCATTTCTCAATAGTGATAAAGTAACTCGACATGCACTAAACAAAGGCTACGGGATATACTACAATAGATCAAATTACTGGTCGCAGTGGTTTATGTCCCGAACAGAGGAAAAAAAAAAACAGTCAAGTGTGGAATTACACTATTTGACCAATGCCAAATATTTGACGGACTACCCATTCGTACAAAATTTCTACGAATCGTTTTCAGTGGACGAAGACTGCAGTCACGCAGATCACTTAACGCTTTAGTGGAGTAGGATTGAATGACGTTTTTTTTTAATCTGTTCTAATTTCAAAAAGTCTGGCAGGGTTGCAGGGTTTCTCTTTTTGTCTTTTTGACGATAAAAAATCTGGCAGTGCCAGATAAATCTGGCATAATGGCATCCCTGACCTCACGGTAAAACGCTTTTACTTTCTGCACTATGTCTTATGAAACACGATGGCCTTTCTTGGGGTTAGAGGAACAATAATTCCTTTCTCTTTAATGAACTTTTTCAAGGTTCGCACTAACCTCTCAGAGCACCGAAATTCTTCTAGTAGGCCACCAAAATGAGTAGACCATGTAAAACTGCTATTTTTTTTTTAAATTTAAGCGATGCTTTTTTATTAGATCCGCCTTGATGAAATATAACAGATTATATAAGAGTGGTAGAATAAACACATTTTTAAAACATGAAATTTTTAAAAATCAATATCTCCGTGACGGAGCAAATTGTTTTGTCTCGATAAGTGTTTCTTATGTAAAAAAGTCTGCTTAACACATTGGAGCCATAAAAATTGAAAAAAAGTGGGGGCATTTTGAGAAAAATGCAATTTAATATTTCAACCACAAAACGAACAATGTTGGCAACACTGTAAAAAATATAAAAAATATTTATTTGGTAGCAAATTTAATTTCCTTTAAAGAAAAATATTTAACATTGTTTGTAGCTCTTTTATTCATCGAGATATTCAAAAAACAATATATTGACTTATCAAAAATCTCAAAAAAACGGGGGCAGCCCATGGGCCGAGGGGTTCACCGATTGGTCTAAAACTTTGGATTTTTGAATAATAGCCTAGAACAAGTATATCAGCCAATTTTGGTTCGAATCAAAGAGGGTCGATGCATTTCTCCGGTCATTTGATATGGAATGACCCGGATACAAACCTTAAGTTTATACGGAGCTATATAATTTTTTAAGATTGTATTTATGGTTTATCAGATGGATAGAGTTGATCGCTTACTGGTTTAAATACTCAGCAACCCATTTCCTACGGAAAATTTCTCAAATATGATTTGTATTGTTGTGAAACTTGATTTTCGTTGTGACTTGATTACAATGCACTAATATTGCCAACGCTTTGAGAGTAATTTTGATGGTGACAATAGCTGTGAAGATGGATGTATTTTAATTGTGGTAGATGGATGGATAAGAATCATGCATCATGCCTTTATTTTGATTTTGAGATTAGCACTTCAGTTATCAAAATGTCGTCGAAGGAAGAAAAGCAACGCATCCAAATTTTACACGTGATTTGCGAAAATCCAAACTACTCGCACGCCAAGTTAGCGATTGTTGATTGCGGCTAAATCAACTGTCACCAAGGTATTAAAAGTGTTTGGTGAACGTTTGTCGATAGCCAGGAAAGCTGGATCGGGAGAGAAAACTGAAAGCTCAATCTCTCCGTCCGAAATTTCGCAAAGAAGCTGGAAGTGGCGTCTTCAACCGTGGATAGAGTTAAACAAAAAGCTGGAGTGTCGACTTACAAGAAAGTGGTGACTCAAAATCGTGACGATAAACAAAACACGTCGGCCAAAGCACGATCGCGAAAGTTGCACACGACGATGCTGACGAAGTTTGATTGCGTGGTACAGGACGATGAAACTTACGTCAAGACAGACTATAAACAGCTTCCTGGACAGGAATTTTACACGGCAACAGGACGGGGAAAGGTGCAGAAGTTTCCAAGCATATTAAACTGTCAAAGTTCGCAAAGAAATATCTGGAGTGGCAGGCCATCTGTACCTGTGGCTTGAAGAGCAACGTTTACTTTGCTACCGAAACCGTCAACCAGGAAATTTATCTGAGCGAGTGCCTACAAAAACATCTACTGCCTTTCCTGAAGCGATACAATTGTTCCGTTTGCCGGATTTGGCATCTTGCCATTACGGAAAAATAGCCAACAACGTTCAAGTGGTACCCAAGGACAAGAACCCTTCCAACACGCCATAGCTCCGCCCAATCGAACGATATTGGGCCATCATCAAGCGGAACCTCAAGAAGACTCAACAAGCTAATGTGAGCAAGAAACAGTTCAAGGCAAACTGGCGTTCTGCGGCGAATAAAGTGGATAAGTAGACTGTACAAAATCTTACGGCAGGTGTTGAACGAAAGACCCTGCAATGCGCATCCGGTAAAAAGGAAGCATTGCTGAATATTTCTCCTGTATTCTGTATTAACTGAACTCGAAAAAGAAAAATAATTTGACTTATTGATATAAACTTCGATCGACTCACACACATTACTGTTTGGCCAAATTTTGATCGGGTTTCAATTTCCGAACTATTCCTCGGTTCAAAATCACGGTCTGTTATTTTCGTTAAGCCAAAATGTAGGCAAGCTAAATTATGTTCATCCGCTGTTAAAGCACATAAAGGCTCCCAACCGATAGATCGCGCAGTGATGAGTGAATATTAATCCTTTCTAATTACGTAATGTGGATGAGGTTTTTGTGGGTTGACTCGTTGACATGTTCCCGTTTTTTTTTCGCATCATATTGCTACCCGCTGATTTTTTTTTGTCTTTTTCGTTCTGATTCATCGTGAATCCCACGTGTTTACGCACATGTTTGCTACCCAAACACACCCCATTCAGTTCAGAGGATTGGTTAGTCGGGCGATGGTGAACCGATGATGGCACATGTAGCATGTGGCATCTGTCGCGTATCTCCGTTTGACGGCTTGGATGTCGTTTTCAATTATTTATGTTAATATTTTACGCCTGGATTGCGTTGATTAGAGTCGAGTGGATTCGATGAACCGGGGTCTGGGTTGAAAAAGTGATGTGATATGGTGGGTTAAAAAAAAATCATGCTTTATTTATAGTCGAGTGCAATGCAATTTGTCAACATGTTTCCAGTGAAGCTAACATAAACGGCAATCGAAGGCAAGGTAGTGGAAAAACACATGAATGGCTCCAATGATTTATGGCCATGAATGAGGCATCTGTTTGAGTGAATTAAATATTTAACTCAAAGCCGTGGATTGTGCAAAGCTCAGTGGATGACCTGTTGGTGTCGCGTTGACATTGATCTTCGTTTGACGTGTTAAAGGATATAAAAGCTTCAAATCAAAGGAGTAAACACCGCCAGACAGAGTTCACAAGCATATCTGCTTTGCTCAGATGGAGGATAATCGTTCTTAATTCACGAGTCGAGTGGCAGATTATCCTGATCGTCAACTGTGCATACCGCAGAAGAACCACTCTGGATACGGTGAACTTTCGAGATCTGTGGCACTGCTCTCGTCTCGTTTCCACACTGATTGCTATCAAGCTTGTCTTCTGTGTTGTCGTCAGACAATGTCCCAGTAAACACCAGATCATGTCCGTGTGCTTGTATGTGCGAGATTCGAGTGCCACTTTGACAAACGAGATAAAGTGCATCCCGCTCTCTTCACACCAATCACAGGCACGTTCGAGGATAAAGGTATCTAACATATATTCCTCGTATCTTCATGCTTCATGGTTGGTCGTTCGGGAGGTGGAAAGTTCATCAATTGTGTAAGCATGTTTGCTACCTACATACATACGTATCTGGTCTGAAGTGAACCTGGCATCATTCCAGTCACTACTCAGTATGTTTTGCGACTCGTTGATGCAATTAAGCTGCCCACTGGGCCGACTGGGAAGGTGCTGGGAATGATTGTGGAAGAAATTTGTTGACCCCAAAGCAGCCGGTGAAATTCCATCCCTAGCTTCGTTAAGGATCCGGTGGTAGAATATGGTTTTCTGACGAATGATATTTTAAATGAACCAGCACCAGAAGTTTTGCTGAAATTTAATTAAAATAAATCATGCCGACAAAACCTTTCAGCACAAATGTTGATATTCTTGGCTGGCTTCTTCCGGCAGGGAAGGAAAACTGAATTCCTGAGTCGGTGCTCAACCGGTACAGGCAAGATATGGTCGTCACTCGTCGGTTGAGCATATTCAAAGGTGTGTTAAAAGCAGTAGACGGAAATCCTTCACCGGCAAATGGATTTTCACTGTTGGAAAATAGAAAAGGAGGTAAATTGTTGAATGAATCGTTTGCCATTTTTCAGCCCCGACCAACACCGACCGACTCGAAGTAGGTATATCACGGACGATTTCTAAGAACGTGCTTCGGCTTGAATTGTGTGTGCGTGTGAAAGGTTTTCTGCTGAATTTCCGAGATAGATGGCTAAGGTATAATTTTACGAATATCATTCGTTATTTCCAGGAAATGAATACCAATGCAAATGTATTTCCACGCAGTTTGGTTCGAGTTAATCAAACTCACTCAATGTCGAAAAAAGGAAGTAGATAAGAGTATTTTTATTAGATGAATCGAAAATAATCAAATAAACAGTGGGGTTTTTATTTGGAACTGTGGATCCCTAAAGAGGACATTGTATTGCTTGTCCCTACTTTAAGCAATACAATGTTGTATATTGATCCTAATCGAAGCTATAGGAAGAAAACAAATGTTAACTCTGTTGTCGTTCATGATAGACGGTTGGCGTGAAATTGCTGGTGATCTAATAATGCTTCATGATAAAAATTGTGTCCAGGGAGAAAAATTAGGAGGGAGAATATAAGGGATAGCGTATTGATGTCTTCTGAACAGTTTTTAGTTAGCTTATGCCGCGTTGTTTGCAAAAATGTCCTCTACGCTTAATCAAACAATTTATTCAGTTTTTAACTATTATGTTTTAATAGATAGTAAATCAGATTGTTCTAAAAAGTTATGGAGTATAAAAGCATTGAGAGTTATATGGTCGGTATGCATTGTATCCAACAGTACATAAACTTCTTTCACGGAGAGTAATAATTAAATATATGATGCTTCCAATCGAAATGTGTAGTGAATAAGTCAAGAGACAAGGAACAAGTGCATTCGGAGATATCGGCAGTTTCACTCTAGAAAGTTCAATAGAACAGTAAATATGACAGATGTCTTCAAAAGGTTGCTCTTATCGTCAGATCCTGTTTTTTAATGACTAAGATCTGTATCCACATTAATCCGAACACCTTCAAATATTGCACGTAGGAATGAAAAATTTCTCTGTATAGCTGAGAGTCTATGATGAAAAAGACTATGAATGATGTTTTTTCCCCCTTGATGGGGACATATTACCACTGCGACCATTGATTTGATTTATTTTGGCGTGTCCTCCTTTTCATTTATGCCATATTATCGCAATGGTAAGGGGCTGTTCATAAACCACGTAGACAATTAAGGGAGGGGTCGTAGGTCGTAGTGTGCTACATGGGAAGTGACGTGAATGTTTCAAATTATAATCATATTATGTTTATTTTCAACATATTAATGATACGAATAAACTTAAAAAATTTGGATTTTACTGGTTGCGTTCTAAATCTAATTTATGTATTCTATGAGTTTAGGTTATCTTAGTCCTGGATTGAGCTTAAATGCTAACATGTTCCAGTTTTAAGAAGTTTGCTTAGAGATGCACTGCACACTGTAAAAAATGATCAAATTAAATCAGTATAATATGGCAGCTAATTTAATAATGGAGCATAACATCCCGTTCACACTACAAGCTATATTACGTGATATAGACTATCTTCATATTAGCATCTATGCATCCAGAGGCTGTCTTTGTTAAATTTTGGATACCAAATTAATAGCAGCAAAACAAAATTTACGTATAATTCAAAATACCGATTGTTTATTTCACAATAATATATTTCTACCTACATTAGAAATAGTTGATTAACATGTTAATCCTTCTTTATGTTAAATTCTTGAACTTCTAGTGGTACACCCACGATCGGGTTCCGTACGATATCCTCGAAAACGCCCGCCGTGACGATTCTCCATCTTCTCTTGAAATCATCGGTGCCATTTGCTTTTTTTAGTTTTGAAGAGTTTCCGCTTGACTAGTGCGCAGTACTTCTCTTTTGGGCGAAGTTCTGGAAAGTTTGGTGGATTGACTGTTTTTGGCACGTATTAGACCTCTTATACCTTATACCATTCCAGGACGGATTTCGCATAGTGAGAAGCAGAACTGGAGAGCCGTGGTTACTGATAAACAATAGCAACCGCTTTTGCAGACATTCTTTCTCGTACCATCATAGATTTTCAACCACAATTACATATGGCCTGCCGAATCAAATATTTCTTCGAGAATTTGGACACCTTCTTTGTCCAGAAATACTTGGCAACGGCGTTCCTTTGCGTTGCGGTATAAAAAACCAGACCCGAAGCTGTTTAAAGTCTTCGAGTACGTATGTTTCGTCGTCCATTGTGATACAAGAAAATGTTTGTAAGAATTGGTGTCAAGCACCTTAACACGACTTTTTGCAGTGGTACGCATAACATAAAAGTTGGGCACCTTTTTCACTTTGTACGGCTTCCGTCATTTCGCACAGAAGATTGGGATTTTTCTGAATAATGGTTACCACCTTCATGTCCATTTGTCGGGGGCAGACTTTTCGATTTGTTCCACTTCCAACCTTCCCATCCAAAGTCAAGCACTGATCAAATGATTTTCAAACACAAAACACGGTACTTCTCCGTCATTTTAGTTTGCGGTTAATGCGTTTGCGCACTTCCATTTAATTCGACGCCATTTTACTGAATGTAACAAGAATGTAAACATGTTGTACCATGAAATAAAGAGTCAGCTGTCACATGAGTGAAACGTTTTAGCGATCCGTTAAATAATTCAAAATCTACACAGTAATACAAGTTTCCGAAATTAACGTTGACAGGCTCTAATTTCACCAAAAATAATTTGCGTGGTATTTGATATCAAGATCGTAATATAGGTTGCAATCTGAACGGGGTTTAATGCCACACGCTAAAATTACTGTTTCTAATTATCTTTTCGAGAGGAAAAACGGGATAACAAGAGACAGTAATTTGAGCGTGTTGGTTGTGTTTATTTATTCGTTTTTTAAAACATCGATAGCTCGAATGCATGGTACCAACCACCCAAGCAACACATCTCCGTCATAATTGGCTGCAGAAACTTGATTGTGACTTAATTGAGTCATATTGCAGTTACTTTGACTTATTTGCAACAAATGTGCTACTAGAGCATTGAGTATTTTTATTTATACGTGAATTAGATGATATTTGATAGTTAACTTGCTCCTATTTGACAAACATTTAACTAGTAGAGGTTTAAGCGCATGGGACAAAGTAGAAAATACATTAAGGTCTAGTATTCAGCGACGTCACACTGTACAGACGTGTTTTGATTCTTAAGCAGTTATAGTATAAAGAAGTCTATAACCCAAGGGTCTAAAGCGAAGTCCTCAAGTGAGGGCTCCCTAAACTCATCATGGATTCATTAGGTTGCATACCTTTTATCTGGACATCCAGGAATCCGAAACATCAAGCAGGCACTAGTTTATGACTTCATTGCGGATCAGTTGCACCTGACACCAAGCGAAGTAGCAGCAATTCCAGTTCGATCTGACAGAAGGCAAGGTCTACATTGGAACTACACAGCCAGGACCGAGTCCTGGAGACGGTCAGGGACTATAGGCGGAAAGCTCGACCTGGTCAGTGACAGCAAGGTACACAAGTGCGACTGGCGGTTGAAGATGGGGAGACGGACGTAAAACTCCATCATCTACCACCGCGAATGCCCACCGGTTGGATCAGCGAATTCATGGAACGATATGGTTCGATCAGCATCACGGGTAGAAATGCAAGTCATCCAGATTTCCCGAGGTATCCAGTGGAGTGAAAATCGTTCGCCTGCAGCTGAAAAGAGCTATCCCATCTACATCAGCATTCGAGGTTATAGCACCTACGTCACGTATAGCAGTCAGAGGCACTTGCAAACACTGTGGAAATATTATGCATCGAGGCAGGAGTTGCGCCGATAATCAACTGATGCTAGCAGAAGAGCAACGTAAAATTGTGTCCTACGCCGATATTGCTTCTGGAATATCGCCATCGAAAGCAAAACTCATCCCACGTGTCATCTGCAAGAATGATGCATCGGTATCGTCTGACAATAGCCATCTGTTGTCGGATGCATCAATGAAAGCTCCTGTACCATCTACAAACACACAGCAGCACACAAAACGACCGGCAACAAAGAACGGCGACACCGATTCCAGGAGAAAAAGGGAAAAGCTCGATCGAATACCAGAAACACATCTTCTGATCGCAGAGATAAAGACCCTACTAGCAACACCAAACCAACTGGATCTCATCACACGATGGAGAGAAAGATTAGTTGAGAGATCTCAAGTATCGACATGAACATATCTGTTGATGAACAGCATCCACAGCCATCAAAGCAGATTGGGTTCGAAAGATGCGCATCTTCGAGAGAGGCAAGTAGAACTCGAAACTCTCAACCACTTCAAAAATGACCTCTAACATCGACCAATCATATACACTCGCAACCATCAACGTAAACGCAATACAAAATCCTACCGTAACCTTCATTCCCTCTCAGCGTTCATCCGAATGCTGGACCTTGATAATCGTATGTATGGAAGAAGTTGCATGTGAATTATGAGTTCCCGACTACGAAGCAGTATTTAATGTTGATGAACGGAACCGTGGAACTGCAATATTGATACGAACAGGGATAAACGTTACTGATGTTCAAAGAAGTCTGGACTCGAGAATTTTGGCTGTCACCTTACAAAATGCAGTAACTGTTATTAATATATACGCTCCATCTGGATCGAACAACCGGACCGCACGTGAGGATTTTTCAACAGAGCACTCAACACATTTGCTTCAACATGCACCTTTCCTTATCATCGCAGGAGATTTTAATTCGGTAATTAATGCTTGTGATTCAACAGGAACTTCAAACTTAAGTCCAAAATTGAAGAGGCTTGTTCAAACCAAAGATCTGACTGATTGTTGGAGACTATTCAATACTGGAACAGATTACACGTTTGTCCGGGGTCAATCCATGTCAAGGATCGATACCATTTACGTCAACCGTCGAATGTTCAGAACTACCCTTTACTGCCGAATGCAAGTGAACTGTTTCAGCGATCATAAAGCCGTTGTTATGCGACTAGTGTTACCTGTAGAATCGCAGTTGTTACCCCGGCCTCAATGGAAGCTGAATAACGTCTTGTTAACACCGGCAGTACTACAAGTTGTCCGCAAAATGGTCCTATTGGAAGCGAACACGGCCAATTTCGTTCGTGGGTCGGCTGGTGGGTAGATTTTGCAAAAGCAAACTTGTCTCGTTCTTCAAGTGGAAGAAAAACCAAAAAATTCAAATATATAATGACACAATGGGGTTCTATTACTCTTGCCGCCAAAGAGCCTACGTGAATCATCTGGAAAATGACTGTACTGCTGAAATAAACCGTATCAAACGGTTAACGCTGAAAACGAAACATTTGTTTCGAGGGAGCTTCAGAAGCTTGTCACGGCAACATATCGGCAATGAACAAACGACTATCTATCAGCTCGATGAACAACGTAAACGACAGGCTTCATCCAGAATATCCAACATAGACGTTAACGGAGAAGAGGTTGTAGACCATCGTACAGTCGAACCATGTTTGTGACCACTATCGATCATTATTTTCGGCGGCAGATGTTGAGTGCTCATGAAGTGTTCAACCAGTTAGAACGATTCCAGAAATATGGCTGATAATAATGCTTTAATGGAGGCGATAACGGAAGGAAGCATACAACGCAATTAAATCAGCGGCAGCGAACAAATCACCAGGAAAGGACGGACTGACAAGGGATTTTTCATGCGATCGAACATAATCAAGGCAGAGTTCGTGGAAATTCTCAACGAGATGAAAAATGGTGCAGTACATTGAGGAACAACGAGAATCATCGTTCTGGTCAAAGAAAAAAACAGCTGACAACAGTATAAATTCGTATAGACCAATCTCCCTATTGAACGCAGATTACAAAATCCTTAGTCGCATTCTCAAAGATCGGTTAATAAAGTTACACAAATCTCTTATCGGACAACCAAAAATGTAGCAATGGTAGCCGAAATATATTCGAAGCATCTTGCTTGATTCGCGATGAAATTGGAGAGGCGTCGAGCAGGTCATAACAGTCTAATAATTGCTTATGACCTGAGTAATGCGTTTGACCGGGTAAGCCACAATTTTCTCCTATCGACTTTGAGTAAAATGAGATTAACGAAGATTTTATCAACTTTTTAACGCTAACTACGAGACTCTCAAAGTCCCAAATACTAATCAATGGCAAACTCTCAGAATCAATCAACATTAATCGATCTGTAAGACAAGGGGACCCTTTGAGCATGATCCTGTTTGTACGTGTACTACAACCGTTCATCATTTTATATCAACCATCAGCAACGATATTTCAGCATACGCGAATGATGTCACAATCATTCTGAAGGATCCATCGAAAGTGCCGAAATTATAGAAAACGCTTTTAGAGATTTTGGAATGGAGTCTGGTGTAGGCTGAATCTAAGGAAAACTGTCGCGTTACGAAGTCGGAAACAACTTCAACACACCTGAAGAGTTGCTGGTCCATGATCAGATTAGTATCCTAGGAGTAATATACAAAGATAGTCTCCAAGAAAGTATGCAACAACTGGGAAAAACTGTGGAGAAGCATAAACGCTCTTCTGCTGGATCAACCGATCGAGGACAATAGACATCAAACAACGGGTTTGGCTCTGAACACATTCATTTGCTCAAAGTTATGGTATTTGTCATCGATATTCCCTTTACCTGAATCCGTAGGCAAACGAATTAAGCAGCAGAATTTGCACTTTCATTTGGCATGAGTACAACATCGAGTGCGATACGAGCAAATAATTAAGCAGAAACGACAAAGAGAGTTTAGGTCTACATTGTCCGTTGAAGAAAAACAAATCTTTGCTTTTAAATCAGTTTTTAATAACAAAGATGTGCTTCCCTACCAGCAAGATTACATACGTGATATTCGCAGAAGAGATATGGTAGATGGTAGAATTTCCGCCGAATTAGGTCATCTAAAGGTGATAATGAAATTATGCCATAAAACTCCATCTAGAAATTCTTGCAAATGCGACCGCAAGGACTATACGAAAATTCACTTGACGAATTACCCGTTAACAGAATAGAGCTTAACGTAGATCGGAATTGGGTCAGGGTCTGGAAGAATATAGTACACAAAGAACTATCATCAGAGGAGAGAAAACTGTTTATTATTTACTCAGCAACGGAAAAATTGGACACAATGCTTTGGTGTTCAGAGAAAATCGTCTTAAATCCTAACTGTGAGGCCTGTGGAGCTGAGGAAACGATCGAGCATAAATTTTCCAGCATGCGCTGAAGTTTTTACCACTATGGCAACATATTCTACCTGAGTTGATGACTCTTAGGGGACGGAGAAACATCACATTTTCTATGCTTCAGCATCCAGAGCTACAAAGGAATTCATTAAGAATAAACTTGGGTAAAATATTGAAATGCTTCATACGATTTGTCATATATGTAACAGAATTTAGTTCAGAGCATTATAATGTGATAAATTTAAGATCTTATTTGCGATTGTACATTTAAAATGTAAAATTTCAATTTTCTGACAATAAAACAATGAGGGGAAAAAAAAAAAAAAAGGTCTGGGAAGACGTCAACTTGCTTTGGAAAACTTTCAAAGAAGGCAAACTGAGCGATATCTAAAGTGAAAACAAAAATAGCCGCATATGCTTCTGTTAGCCGGACTGCATTTTGCATTAAAAGCGAACGCAGATCAACGCAAAAGCATCCACAAAGAAGACGAATATTTGGTCGAAGAAAATAAGGCCACTCAAGATTCTGTAGCAACGCCAGGAAGAAATTATTTGTGATGTTGACGAGAATGAAGCTACGAGTTCTATGGATAGAATGCGTTTTGTCAAAATCATTGGACTTGAGCACATCCAAGAAACAATTCCACAGAATTCTTCCGTTAGCTTCCGCTGATGAACTTTAATGATTGGTTCAAGCAGCCATGGTGTGGAGCATCTTTAGCATTTGGATAATTGATTGTTGTTATTTTTTATTTATGCAGTATTTTTTGAAACAAAGTAATAATAAATAACTGAATAACCTGATTGTTTGAGATTTATTTCATAAAGCTTTCCTCAAACCGCCACAGCCACATTTTGTGGACCATTTTCCATGAATTACAAAACATGAATTTGATAAAGTCTACGTAGACTTTAAAGGGGGGGGTTGGTTTATGAACAGTCCCTAAGTAACTATTTGGAGTAACTACCACTACGGCAGTAGGCAATTTTCCCTATGCAAGTACTACATTTTCTTATGAACTGTACTACATGATTGGGAGCAGCGTACCAGACCTCACAGGGTTGAGTGAGCCCTTTGTCAAAAAATCTGCGTCGTTTATTAAAACAGTGCAACACAGTCACGCATTAAATGCTTAGAGCTTTCACTCTCTAATCCCCGGCATTTATCTTCAGAGCGGCATTTATCTTCATGAAGTTTACCGATGATTTTTAGGGGATACTGTTACTCGAGACAATGTCCTGTAATCACACCAGTGTATGTGCTCAAGTCGTGTTTCGAATGTTTAAGTAACTTTTGCGTATGAGAAGCGTTAGGCTTAATGAACTATTTGGATTGCCGGGCATTGGAGGTACTATTTCAGATAGCCTGTACTTTGTCCTTTTCTCAGTTCTTTAGTTCTACTTTTAAGGCGCAAGAAGATAAACCAATAAATGGTTCGGGCCCTATGAATTGCATGGATGACCCTATTTTCGCTATCTGATCAGCTTTTTCGTTTCTTTCAATTCCGCAATCAACAGGAACCCAATAGAGGTTAACCATGTTGCGACAGGACAATTGCTGTAAAACTTGTGCGCATTCCCACACCAGCTTAGATGTGAATGTTTTTGACTTTAAAGAATTCAGAGCTGCTTGGCTATCTGAACAAATGCATATGTTTGCATTTTTATAATTTCTTTTCATACAGATTGATGCACACTCCATTATGGCATATATTTCAGCTTGAAACACTGTGGGATATTTTCCCATTGCCACATACAAGTTTATCCCAGGACCAGTTATACCAGCCCTTACCAAACTATTTTGCTTTGAACCATCTGTATAGAAGACTGTTGAGCCTGAACGAAAACCCGGTTCTCTTTTACCCAATCAGCACGAGTAGCTGCATGGACTGTGAATTTATGATTGAAGTAGTTTCTCCTAAGCATACAATCTTCACTTATCAATTTTAAAGGATTTATCGAAAACTCTTTAAGGATACTCAAGTGTCCAATAAGATCTCCATCTAAGAAATTCATGGACAGTTTGAGCCTTTGAGCATTTTTTTCCGCATCCTGTAGTATAAATTGATCTAAAGGAAGAATGTTGAGTAGAGCATCTAGTGCTTTTGAAGGAGTACTATGCATTGCCCCAGTTATAGAGATAGTAGAAAGCCTTTGCAGCTTGTTCAGTTTCTCTTGAGCCTTTATCTGTTTAGTCTTCGGCCACCAGATAAGCGAGGCATACGTGATTCTGGGCTTGACTATAGTTGAATATATCTCAGTGAATCATGTAAGGCTTAAGGCCTCATTTCTTTCCAAAAGTTCTTTTACAGATCCAGAAAGCATTGGTTGCCTTTCGTATTTGTTGGTCAATATGACTGTTCCAGCAAAGATGCTTATCTAGAGTAACGCCTATATATTTGACCTCTGAAGATATAGACAGTTTCACGCATTATTGTTTAAGATCAGTGAAGGAGATTTTCCGTTTTTTAGTTAAAGGTACGATTGTCGTTTTTTTCGGGATTGATATTTAACCCCTCGGTTTTGCACCACAATAGTGTGTATGATAATGCTATTTGCATTTTCTCTAACATGATAGTATCGTATTTACCACGGACTATAATGACAATATCGTCCGCAAAGCCAATTATTTCAAAACCTTTAAACTTTAGTTTTAGAGGGATTCCATCCAGAATGTGCCGGAAATCCCAAAAATCATACCCGATCATCATTGATATGGATGAAACTTGGCACATGAGTTCGGTACGTTGGAAAAAAAATTCCACTGGTGTTAAGATAATTTGAGTTCAAGAGTAACTTTTGAGATGGGCGTATGTGTTTTCCAACATTTTACTTGAAAATCGTAGTTCAAAAACCATTACATTTAGAGAAAACTTTATATAAGGGAATTGTAGGGAACTAAAAGCCTTTCTTAAAAAAATATACACAGAAAAATAAATTTTTTTTCATCAAGTCTAAAAATCATAATTACTATTTACTTTTAATTTGTTGTATGGAAATTTGAGGAAAAAAGACACGTTTTAAAAAACTCTAGGATGGACGCTCTTATAATAAAAAGTTTTTCAAATAGCGAACTTTGGTGTATATTTCAAATTTTGGTTATTCATTCTTATAAATAAATTTTGATGTTACAATATGGTTTTGGAGATCATTACAAACAATAATGATTATAATGATAAACCACGTAAACGCATAACTGTTTTCAAGAATATTTCTGATTTTCTTTCAATAAAATTTCGAAACCTCAAAAAATACGCCCTTTTCATAAATTACTCGTGATATTAAAACAACAATAGCTAACGATTGTTTCTCTTGTGTTTTTAGCCTTTTTAAAACACATGTATGTGCCTCTTACTTACTCTTAACAGCTCGTCGATTGAAAAAGCTTCACTTAAAGTTATAAGACAAAAATAATGAATTATGGTTGGATTTATATTTATATATACCCATTTATTAGTCTCGGTCATTGATAATATTACATAAAGCATTATATAAACTATTGATTGCTTTTATATATATTATGAATCCTGCCTTCTTCGTCATTCGAAAACAGTTTTACAAAAACTTCGTTTTCTGAAATTGGAACGAATGAGTGGTACTTTTGTGTACCTGCAATCGTTTTAGTCTGTCGGTAAATTTCATTCCATTCTGCTACCCCCTGTTCATACTCTTCATGTGATACATAACAAAACGACATTTTTGTTAAACAATCATCACTTTTTGGTTCGCCCATTCGAATAACTCTAATGCACTTTTTATAGAGTGTTCATGTTGTACAGCAAGGCTTGCATATCTTGCCATTCGTTTTAATGTACCACCAATTGCATCGCAAGGTCCTTACCGTGGGATGTTGCGGAAAAATGCCATTCAGCATCAATATTGTATTTCTTTTTAAACTTACAAAGGCTTGCAAAGTTCTTCCTATTTTATATTGGGATGCTGCCCTGTCGGACATAAACGTAGCTTTCTTTACTTTAATTTTTGTTTGCAAAAAGCTTATTAGTTTTGAAATAAACACCTGCACCGTAATCGTATCATGTTTCAACACTTCTGAGATAACAATGAAACTGATATTTTTAAGTATTCCAGATTCCGTGTAATAAATGACAAAAGGGTGAATAGTGGCTTGCTCATTACTCCAATAACTACTTTGAACAGCATCTTGAAAAACAAATGAATAATTTTCGGAAAAATCACAAATATTATTACTTCGCCGTCTTTAAGACAACTTTTATAATCTCTCAAGAAACTAGACTGCTGAGATTTGACAAAATCGTGGGATACTAATTGTTCCAACTTTTCACAAAAATAAGCAATAAATTCATCAATTGGTTTAACAAGTGTCTCTAAACTACATCTATCAGTTGAAATCCATTGCTCAAAAGATATTTCAACTAAACCACGTTTTTCTAATTTGTCTGTTAAACTACTCTCAAATCTGAAAAGCCTGGACATCGTTCGCATTCACGGAGGTAACATTTTTAGTTCTAGTTGATGAGCTACATAATATTTCTTCAAAACACAATTTATAATCATTCTCGAATGAATATTTTCTAAGACCATGAAGACATCAAGTTAATGTTCTCGCATGAATGGTGCAAACACAAATAGTTATGAGAACCTGTGCTGCAAGTAATTTGCAATGCTTTGGTCTTAGTGCTGCAAAAAGCTAAACCCAACAGCATTTTGATGCATCTCTTGAAATTTAATGAAAGCTTCTCTTAATGAACAAACTAAAAGGCGCTTTTGAATATGAACCCTCTTACCTTCACTCCTCACTGAAACGTAGTCGTTCATACCAGGAGTTGCTCGTGTAATCTCATCACTGTCGTAAAATTGCAAAATTTGGTTTTATTTCCGGGTTCAGACCGTGTCCTAGCTTTTCGTTAGGGGCAGCTAAAACACCTTCGTGCTTTGCAAGGAATTTAGCTTGTGATACGATGTACTTGTTTGTTATTCCAAATTCTGCCATTACTCTTTGATTTGTCAAGATTGTGGTAAAACCGAAAGTATCCTTACTTGATCGTCCCTCGAAGTTTCTGGATCAGCATACCGGTCCTTTAGCTGCGCGATTGTTTCGTCATATTCGGCTGCTTTCACTTTCAATTGTTCAGGTCATCCTCCTCGCTTGATCCCCAAAATATGTGTCCGAATGCCGTTTGAAACATCTTTGAACTTTTTGCGGGCATAATTTACGTTCAGAAACTTTTAGCCGATATTGGCGAAACGTTGATTCCAGCTACGCCCTTGTTAAATAGCTCAATATTATGGCGCCTTGAATAATCTTGCACACTGCTATCAGATGGCACTGACATTAATGATATTGCCGATGGCGTTTCCTCGAGACCATACAAGTCTGCTTGCCGTGATGTAGATGGTTGTGGATCCATAATGTTAGTAATTGATGGTTTCTCACTAGGCTCCAGAATTGCAGCATGGGATTGTTCCGTTCTATTTAAATGCAAACGACAATTATCACAAATCATCAAAGAAGTGTCCAAATGTGTTTTGCCCATATAACTTGAGTTTTTGACATTTTGTTCGGTTAATTTACGAAGGTTTTTGAGCACCGTTTAGTGGAAACGGCATACAACACTTCTTCATGTTAAACTCCATTTTCAGTTCACTCAGATAGATTTCACTGATGAATGCGACTATGTATGAGCATATATATTGGCTGTGGTACCTTTGGAAATGCAGGTATAAAACATCTCTGGTAGTTTACAGGCAGCGTACATTAGCTGTTTTTTTTATGAGAAGATATACCTGAACTACGTTTTTTTTTTTAAACTCTTTATTTATTCCAAATTTTACATTGTTTTACATTCATATATTATCCTAAGTGATCCTGCTAAGTAATTAACATTTCAACCTTATATGCTATCATTAATATCTAATTGTAGTTAATATTATTTTACTTTGTCTATTCAGAATTTTTAACAGGTTTATTTTGCCTGCGTGTCAGAATTACAGTTGATTTCTTAAAACTCAGTTCTTATCTATGAGAGAATTGATCATTGCAATTGAAGATTGCAATGATTTTTATCTAAGATTATGAATTATTTTGTTGGACATTTCTTCTGAGTCTCAACGTTGAAATTCTATGTAATTCAATAGTACTGAACCAGGGTGTGTAACTCAAAATCATTTTCAGAACTTTGTTCGAATCTTTGAAGTGCTTTTTCCTAATTGCGCAACTAGACCATATATGGCACAGCATAAGCATATGCTGGTCATTCAAAAATTTGTTTGAATATTAGAAGTTTGTTCCTTAAACAAAGTTTTGAGATTTTCTGTTTATAAGAGGATACAAACATCTTATGTACTTATTACATTTGGCTTGAATGCCTCAATGTGATCTTTAAAAGTTAATTTTTGATCAAGTATCAGTCCAAGATATTTTACTTGACTTGACTCAAGAAATTGGAACTCCGTTCATAGTGACTATATGACTATTACTTGGTTTCAAAATGCAGCTCTAGGCTTGTGTGGAATATTATAAGTTGAGTTTTGAAGCATTAGAAAATGCTTCCATTTTGAAAATAATCTGTAAAATATCCAAGCTTTTTGTAGCCTCTGGATATAACACGAAGACTTTTCCTTTAGCGAAATGCCAGTGTCATCAACAAACAGATTTTTGACACCCTGAGGTAAATCAGGGAGATCTGAAGTGAAAAATGTTATATAGTATTGGCCCAAGTATGCTACCTTGAGAACATCAGCTCTAATGGGCAATTGAACAGATTTAGAATTCTGATAATTTACTTGCAAAGTTCTATCAGTTAAGTAGTTTTGAACTAATTTCATAATATAAAGCGGAAAATTAAACTTCTTCAGTTTCGCAATCATATCTTCATGCTGAACACTGTCGAATGCTTTTCTATGTCTGAAGAGCAACTCCAGTGGAGCAGCCTTCAGCTTTGTTTGAACGAATTAACTTGTTACTCTCAAAAGTTGATGCGTAGTGCTGAATGCCCATGAGAAACAAACTGTTCATCAGCAAAATTGAGTTTGAATTGATATGAAGCATCATTCTATTCAAAATTATTTTTCAAAAGCTTACTTATTGAAGAGACAAACTGATCAGTCGGTAGCTAGAAGCTTCAGCCGGATTTTTGTCTGGCTTCAAAATTGGTACGACTTTGCATTTTTCCATTTATCTGAAAGTATGCTAGATGAAACATCTGTTAAATAGTTTACCGAAAGAACGAAGTACTCTCAGGAGTTTTTTATGAGATATAGAAAATTCATCGATCACCTGGTGCTTTCATATTTTGAAATTTTTCAGTTATAGTTCTTACTTCATCCAAATCAGTTCCCAAAGATCATCAAAAATATTTTCTTGAGAGAAAATATTCGAATATCTCCTCAAAACCGATTCCTCAATAGGACTAGTAAGTCCCAAACTGAAATTATGGGAACTCTCAAACTGCTTAACAAGTTTTGAGCCTTTTCCGCATTTGTGAGCAAAATTTCATCACCTTCCTTAAGTGCTGGTATAGACTTTTGAGGTTTTTCAAGACTTTAGAGAGTTTCCGAAAGAGTTTGGAACTCGGATCTAATTTTGACACATTATTTTCGAAGTTTTTGTTCCTCAGGGCAGAGAAGCGTTTTTTAATTTGCTTTTGTAAATCTGCCATATGACTTTCATAACGGGATCACGTGTTCGTTGATATTGACGCCTACGTACATTTTTCAGACGAATCAAGAGCTGAAAGATCGTCATCAATTATAACTGAATCGAATTTAACCTCGCATTTAGGTACTGAAGCTGCTCTTGCTCTAACTATTGAAAAGGCCAGAGATTCAAGAGCACTATTAATTTCATTTCTTGTTTGCAATGGAACATTAGGATCAAGTTGTATTCCATAAATGTTTGATGTTGATCCCAATCAGCTCTATGGTAGTTGAAAGTAGAACTGATGGAATTAGAAATGATTTCCTGAGATATTTCGAATGTAACTGGAAGGTGATCAGATCCAAAGTCAGCATGGGTAATCAATTGACTACAAAGTTGACATGAATCAGTTAAGACCAAATCAATAGTTGAGGGGTTTCTTGCAGAAGAAAAGCAAGTTGGGCTGTTTGGATATTGTATAGTATAATAACCCGCAGAACAATTATCAAATAGTATATTACCATTGAATTGCTTTGAGCATTATTCCATGAACGATTGTTTTGCATTAAAATCACCAATAATGAAAGAATTTAGACCTATTACGGGTAAGTTTCTGAAGGTCACCCTTAAGCCAGTTCTTTTGCTGGCCAGTGCATTGAAAGGCAAATAGGCAGCTATAAAAGTAAATTGGCCAAATTTTTGTTTCAACTGAAATCCCCAAAGTTTCAAAAACTTTGGTTTCAAATGAAAGAAAGAATGTGATGTTTGATTCGCCTATGGACAATGATGGCAACGCCACCACCAGCTCCATTAAGGCGATCATTGCGGTAGACAAAATAATTTGGATCTCTTTTGACCTTATGGGCAGGTTTGAGATAAGTTTCAGTTATAACAGCAATGTGCACGTTATGAACTCTTAAAAATTAAATAGCTCGTCCTCGTTATCTCTGATGGATCGAGCATTCCAATTCAAAATATTTAATGACCTAAAATCCATTACTGAATTTCAATGTCATGACAATATTATTGGCAAATTTAATACCAGTTTGAATAGCATCAAACATGGAATTAGTTTTAGCATATCGGTTATCATATCGATTAACGATTGCTGTAAAAATTCTAATTTAGGAGCGGATATGCTACCTAAATCGAATTCATCAGAAGTCCCGTGGGAATTTTGGTTAGAAGTTCCGTGGGAATTTTGGTTTTGGTTCCTACCCGCTGCAACGGAAGCATAGGTAGGTCCATTTACATGTTGAACATTGTTAACTACACGGTTGGGTAAGAATGTAGGGTTTGCAGAATGAACCCTGTTGGTACCTGCAGGTATCGAAATAGTATTTGCTGCTCGTTGATCGTTTGAAGTTGCAGATGGAAAACCCTGTTCACTGTTTCTACCGACGGTTTGGTAGGAATTTGTGCTTGGCTGATCGATGTTAACAGCTGCAAAATGGGTAGTAGCTGGTCGGGAACGTATATTGTTTCCTACCTGTCGTTTAGTGCGCGACTGCAAAATTGCTTTGCGAGTCTTGCATTCCCAAAAATTTGATTTATGGTTTTCACCACAATTCGAACATTTAAATTTTTTAGGATCTTCCTTTACAGGACAGTTGTCCTTTGTGTGTGAGGAATCACCACAATTCATGCATTTACCAACCATATGGCAATGCTTTGTTCCGTGACCCCATCCCTGGCACTTACGGCACTGGGTGAGGCTTTGGAAGTTTGCTCCAGGCTTCTTGAAATGTTCCCAGTTCACTACGACATGGAGCAAAAGGCTTGCTTTTTCTAAAGCCTTAAGGTTATTAAGTTCACTTGACTTGAAGTGAACTAAGAATAAATCGTTTGAAATCCCTTTGCGAGAATCGCCAGGCCGGGATTTCGTTTTCATTTTAATTACTTGGACTGGGCTTGTTCCAAGTAATTTTATCAACTCAGTTCTAATTTCTTCCACAGATTCACCACTGGGCAGACCTTTCAAGACAACCTTGAAAAGACGCTCAGCTTTGGTGTCGTATGTGAAAAAGTTATATTGCTTCTGAGTAAGATACTCTAGAAGACGGTTGAATCCGTCCAAGGTTTCTGCACGCAAACGGCATTCACCTCGTCTGGAAATTTGAAGGGAATATTTCACACCTTCAACAAATGTTAAGATTTCCTTGCGAAAAGCATGGAAATCCGAAATTGTCACCACAATAGGGGAACTTTTTCCTTTCTCAATCGAGAAAGTTTATTCGAATTTTGTTTTGATGATGGATCACTCTCATCATCTGTGAGCAAATCAAATTGATTACTCACATTGATTTCATTTGAAGGCGAATCAGTAGATTGCCCTCTACGTTTGCGTTTATTTGCCATAGTGGCAGAATAATTTTCTCCAAATCGTCGCCCAAGCAGATAACTATAAGAATCCGATGGACCGAAGAGGAATTTTCCAATGCGATATCCAAGCCGGGTTACCCGAAGGGCCTAACAAGGATCGAAAAGGAATAAGAGGAAATCAAAAAATGTTGGGTAGTATTTAGCACTGAAAAGTGCTGTTTAAAATTTGTTGTAGCGTTGGGTAGCAATAG
Source organism: Aedes japonicus (assembly GCA_034211315.2). Lineage (NCBI taxonomy): Eukaryota > Metazoa > Arthropoda > Insecta > Diptera > Culicidae > Aedes > Aedes japonicus. The sequence goes on from JASCZW010001725.1 coordinate 46,197, forward strand.
CACTTCCTTCAGCAAATAGAAATAGAACCGCACGGCATGAGAGCACAATGCAGACGTACCTGACATACGTTATAGCTGCTATTTGTCTACCTACCTTAAACAATATGTGTTACTTTCATCGCTACATCACCGAACTGTTCGGAGTGTAGTTTTCACACACTACACCCGACCTCTAACATCGTTGGAGCTTGGCAAAATAGTCAGCAGTTCGATTAATATGCTTCTTCTATATGACCCTCCGCATAATTTCATCATCTGTCCATTTCACACTTGTCGCCCCTGCGACATCTATCTCGCTGTTACTTTCATCGCTTTAGCAAATTCGCTCCCTTCATTCTCTGAGCGGCCCGACCGATACAGCCATAAAACAATTATAAATATATTGATTGCAATATTAAAACAATAGTGCTATTTATCTTGTTCTTTTCAAATGAGTCTTCTTATCATCCTGATATCAAAAGAAAAGAAGACATTAGAGTAATGTGAACGTTATAATATGAAGATCTTGGAAAATTTATCATTTCTGGTGGAAATCTCGATTAACTTAAGAAAAGAGCGAATTTTCTGAGGTTTTTTCATTCTATTGAAATAAAATCCGAAAAATCTCGAAAACGGTTGCGTTCAGGTGATTTATCATTATCATCATTATTGTTTTTAATGATCTCCAAAATCATATTGTATAATTAATTTTCATTTATAATAATGAATAACCAAAATTTGAAATATGCACCAAAGTTCGCTCTTCGGAAAACTTTTTTATTATAAGAGCGTCCATCCTAGAGTTTTTTTCAAAACGTGTCTTTTTTTCTCAAATTTCCACAAAACAAATTTGAAAAACATTAAAAATTTGTTTTTTTTTTATATTTGATTTTTAGTATTTATTTTCGATTTTTCTTTATGAAAAAAAATTTTTTTTTTCAGTGTACTTTTTTTTTACAAAGCCTTTTTAGTTCTCTACAACTCCCCCATATAAAGTTTTTCTCTAAATGTAATGGTTTTTGAACTACGATTTTTGAAGTAAAATGTTGGAAAAAAAACATACACCCATCTCAAAAGTTACTCTTGAATCCAAATAATCTTAACACCAGTGGATTTTTTTTTTTCAACATACCGAAGACGTGTACCAAGTTTCATCAAAATCGAAGATAGTTGAGTTTGGTGACCGACCGATTTGGCGTGGAATCAGTCTTTACTTGAAGATCATCAACAACAAGATACCATAGGAGGGGAGACAAGACGCCCCCTTGAGGACAGCCCTTTACAGCTGTTACTTTCGCCTCTGACCCTCCAAGATTTGCTGATATTTCTCTTTTGGATAGCATTTCAACAATCCAATTAATTATTTTATTGTTGAAGCCACGATTTCTCATAGCTCTTATCATCGAAGGAGGCAGGAGGCATTATCAAAATCACCTTCGATGTCAAGGAACGCTGCCAACAGAATTTCCTTAGCAGTGAAGGACTTTTCTATTTTTTTTAACTAGAATTTGAAGGGCTGTTACAGTTGATTTACCTGTCTGATAAGCGAATTGTGCTTTTGATAATGGATTATTGGTAAGTATCTCAGATTTAACATATTCATCAATAAGTTTTTCCATTAATTTCAACAATATTGATGATAAACTTATAGGCCTAAATGACTTTGGTGAAGATTTGTCTTTTTTATTATTTTTATTTAAGATTTGAAGGGACTAAATGAGTCAATGGCCCATTCAATTTTTGAGTAAGTAAAAATCTTATATAATAAATTTCGTTAAGGATTTCAGAGCCAATGCCATGTTTATTTTGTACCGCATATGCTGTAGTAGCGCCACTTTGTATGCATTTTAGATCTTGTTGTTGATCAGTAGTAGGAAGAGACCCTGGGAAATGAGTATGCATCACTGGTATCAGAGTTTCATTAGCATTTTCAGTAATGTTCCCATCCATCTTTTTAAGCATACCGAGACCATTTGAGTGGTCTTTTGAGAGAACTTTTTGAAGCCTTGCAGTTTCAGGAACACTTTCTTTGTTTTCACACATGTTCCTCCAATCTTTCCTCTTGGATCTTCTTATTTCTCTATTATAATCAGTTAAAGCCTCTTTATATTGAGCCCAGTTTGATGTAATTTTTGCTCGATTGAATAGTTTACCTACTTGTTTTCGTAATTTTCCTAGCCTATCATTCCACCAGGAAACATCTCTGTTGGTGGAGCGCTCCTTTGATGCACGTGGTAAGCTTGATTATTTTTTTCCATTAAACAGTTAGCACCATCCTATAACTTTGGAATGGTATCAATATTGTTTTGTTGAGGATCATATTGACTCTTTAGGCTTGAGCTATACAGATCCCAATTCATTTTGTGGGGATCCCTATAAGTTTCCTTGAGTAGATAATTAACCATCAATTCAAATAAAATTTCACTGTGATCAGACGAAGAAATTTCATCCGATACGTGCTAATTGACAATTTGATCGGAAAGTGTTGGGCTACATAGTGTAAAATCTAACACTTCTTCCCTTATTGCATTTATGAAAGTAGGAGCGTCTCCTTTGTTACTTATATCAATATTATGCTGTGAGTTTAATTCAAATCAATACTCACCTCTTTTGCTCATTCCGCTGCTGCTCCATATCGTGTGACGGGCGTTTACATCACATCCGATGATGAAAGCCTTATTTTGGCTTCTACAATAGGCAACGAATGCTGCAACTTCTGGAGGCCGTGCATTATCCGTATCACCAGGAAAGTATGCATATGCCACGTAAAGCACCGTTTTTCCCTTCGTTGTTGGCACCTCTAGCGAAATTGCAGCAATGTCTCTGTGTGCAATGTCTTCTGTGAGTGGAGTGATTTTAGCGTTAATATTGACAAGGCGCGCAGCTCTAGGTGTGATCTCCGTATTGTCGTATATCAACCTACTCGATTGTGTAGGCATTCCTACTGTTAGGCGCCCATGGCTCTTGTAGAAAAGCTACGTCCAGTTTATTTTTAATGAAGGTTTTGTTGAGTATAGCTGAAGCTGCCTTTGCGTGATGAAGGTTTTGTTGAATAAAGACTGTATTCGATGAAATTTGGACACACGCAATAGTTCGTAACTTTTTGGCGTGTGGGTAAAAATTATTGAAATTTTAACTGAATGTATTTCATTGTATTGTGTCAATTGTGTGATGACTTTCGTGAAAATCGGTCGAGTGATTTCAGTGATGGTTTCAAATGAAGAAATAGTGCGCCAACACATTTTGGGCACTCACTTCGAGAACCTAAACGCTTCTCATCGATGGATCGGAAAACAGCTCGGAATCGCACATTCAACCGTATCTCATGTGATCGAAACGTTCAAGGACCGTAAGACGACCAAGCGGAAAAATGTAGTGGCAAAAAACGTGGCACATCAAATCCGGAGAAGGCCAGGATGGTATTGAACCAATTTAAGCGTTATCCCAACATTTCGATCAGGGATGTTGCGAAAAAGGCGACAGTTTCAGTTTGTTTTGTGCAGAAAACAATGAAACGATCTGGATTACATGTGTACAAGGTCCAGAAGGCACTGAACCGGAGCGATAAACAGAACTCGGTGGCCAAAACTCGTGCAAGAAAACTGTACAGGGAGTGGCTCACAAAACCGTTCTGCATTGTGATGGACGATAAGGCCTACATTAAAGCTGACACCAAACAAATGCCAGGACAGGAACACTACGTCGCCACCTCTAAGTTGACCGTTCCGGAGAGTGCACGGAAGAAGAAACTGTCGAAATTCACCAAAAAATTCCTTGTCTGGCAAGCGATCTGCGGATGAGGCAAAATGAGACAGCCCTTCATCACCTCTGGGACCGTCAACGGACAAATCTACAAGAACGAAGTCCTCCAAAAACGACTTCTGCCCTTCTTGAGATCTCACGATGGCCCGACACTGTTTTGACCGGATTTGGCATCTTGCCACACTCTTTAATCCACATACCCCTATAATACCCTATTGAAAAAATATTGGGCTATAATGAAACACGAATTTCGTAAGCATCCTAAAGTTTGTACTACATAACAGGAAATGTTGAAGAAATTGTTGAGAGCGGAAAAAAATGTCGGTTCCAGCGTTGTACAAAATCTTATGCGTGGCATTAACGACTGTTCCAGAAAGTATAAGCACACCTTATTTCAACGGCACTTTCAATAAAATGAAATACTTCAACATGTTTTGGCTTTCTTTTTGTTTGCACATTTCTGAATGACATAGCACCAAAAAAAGCTTAGTTTTGTGTTACCTATCAAAATGCGCGGTCTTACTCTGGAACAACGAAAAAGTATCGTGCACAAATGGTGCACTGTGAGCGGACTCTTCTTGAGAAAATTGGCCAAGGAAGAGGGTGGAAGCGTTGGAGCGGTACGATCTGCGATTCGAAAATATAGAGGACAGTGTACGTTTGAAGATGCACCGAAGAGTGGTCGGAAACCCGGTCCTGTTAGTCCGGATATCGATAAAACGATCAGAGATGCCTACAAGCGAAAACCAGCGAGTTCCGTTCGGGATGTTGCGAAAAAACCAGGGACCTTGTCGGGTGACGTCATGCGTGCGAAAGAAAGACTTGGGCTAAAAACATACCGGAAGCAGAAAAACACCCAAAAGGAACTCAAAACAGGCCGCGTCCGAGAATCCACGGGCCCGCAAACTCTACGATTCGTTATTGTTTAGAAGTTCTGGGTGTATAATAATGGACGATGAAACATATGTGAAACTAGAATACAAAACGCTTCCCGGACCACAACTCTATACTGTAAGCGAAGAAAAAGACATCCCCGAAACGGAGAAGGCAATTTTTACCGAAAAATTCGGAGAGAAGGTTATGGTTTGGCAGGCAATATGCGAGTGTGGTAAAACATCTAGTCCGTACATCACAACGGAGACGATGAACACTCAGAAATACGTTAAGGAATGTCTCCAGAAGCGATTATTGTCGATGATCAGGCAGCACGAAAGTCAAGTAGTGTTTTGGCCTGATTTGGCGTCATGTCATTACACAAAGGACTCTTTAGAATGGTACAAAAGTCAAAATGTATGTTTCGTGCCGAAAGACATGAATCCGCCGAACTGCACGGAATCACAGCCAATCGAGACTTTTTGGGCTTTAACCAAAGCAAAGCTTCGAAAATTCATAAAACCAGCGGACGACATCCAAAATTTTTAAAAAAATTGGCCAAAAGTGGTCAAAATGGTGTCAAGTACCACTGTGCAGAAAAGTTAGGAGTCTTGGCTATGATTAAATATTTTGATTAAACGAGAGTAAAATATCATATAAAACACAAATACAAATATGATTTGCCAAATAAAATTAATAAAACTAAAAAAATAATGACTTTTTTGTAATTTTGAAAGTGTTCTTATACTTTCTGGAATAGTGTTTAAGAAGAAAAGTTGGGCTTTTGGATTTGGTAAAGAAATACAGTAAAATAAAAATACCTAGAAAATACCCAAGATTATACATTGCAGCTTGTTTCCTGAATATATCATTATAATCGGTTGAGATACTCGTTTTTGAGGACTAGTTTAAAGTGATGCAATTCAACTGTGGACACCCTTTAGTTCTATAATTTCACTTAAGGGGTCTTCTCTTCTTACGAATTTTACTTCATACTGCACTTTCGTGACTGGGCGGACTGTGGCGGGTGGGAAAAGCCATGTCCGAACCACCAGCTGAGAGCTCGTGTCGAAAACTGAAATCTTTTCTACTCTGAATACTTAAATGTGTATTTCCATTGATTTAATGATTACATTTCAATATTTCATTTCAAGTGGTTAGCCAGAGGGGCTCTACATCTTTAGAAAATTAGTTCATTATGTTTTGTGTTAGATTGATAAGTGGCGTTTCTTTATAATATATGGCTTTCCTCGCGGGAGTGTGTTTAATTTTGAAAAATTTGATAACCTACATAATTACAATAGCTTAAATCTAGTTTATAAGCTGTCTGATGATTGGATGTGGTGACCTCAGGCAGGATTCTCTGAACCTTTCTAGGATTGCATTTTTCTCTTGCCGAGAGTCTGTAAACCAGCTAGGCGATGGATCTCAAAGATTCTGGTTGTTGGAGGACAGTTCAGAATCATCCGAAGGATGGTGTTTTGAATTACCTGGAGTTTCTGATGGTGGCCATTGGCTCAACTATTCCAGATTGGAAAACCGTACTCGGTTATGAGACAGGCGTACACAACCAAACTTTGAGTTAGTTATTAATATTTAGATTGGCAATGTGCATTTCTTATTTCATTTACACTTACGGAAATGTTAGACAAAGCGACTGTGACGACAAACGGAAAGCTTTGTTTAAAAACAAACAAATGTAACAGACAGCCGTCTTTACATTACAATACCGGTGCGCTATATCCATGGCCAACAAAGAAGAGAGGAAACATGGGCTCTCTCAAAAGCAACAGTGATGCCACAGCAGCCGCTCAACAGAGAAGCATTATTTATCGTTCGAGAAGAATGATTTGATTATGAACCGCAAGCTTGTTGTTGGTCGATAGAATGAACTTTATGTTGATCAGCGGATACAGAGATCTCAATAAGGTTCTACACTTGTTTATGTGACGATCGGAACAACAAATTGCTATCTAGGGTAAGACCGAGGTAGACTACTTCCCCGGATTAATCGATCTGAGTGTTACAGAGGTGGACTTTGACATCTCGTAGCGAAATGGTCAAGGTGACTTCGAATATGGAAACAGAATCGTCTGGGTTTTAGCCGAAATGACACAAATCCTCTAGCTGTTGAAGTAATCGGACAGAGCATTGAGGCCCCCCTGAAGTTTTCTAGTCAGAGCACGTATCACTCGACCCTTATAGATAATGGAAGTGTTGTCCGCATACATTGATAAAATACCACCACCCGGTAGGAGAGGAGCATTTGACGTGAAGATGTTGAATAACGTTTGCATTAAAAGAATGGACTTTTTTTCGGATAGTGATAAAAAAAGCTAAGGCAGATAATTGCTTTTGATAAATTTTCCATGGAAGGTAATTATTTAGGCTTACTTCAAAGAAAATTCTACGCCCTTGTGAACAGCCCTCCGGCAGTTATCCGGAACATTCGCCATGGCGGACAAAAACATGCGTGTGGGCATGTTTTGAAGTTTTTTCTTCGTTTTATTTATCAATTATTCCTCAGTTTTAGCGACAAAATTGTTGGATTGGATCTTACGTTTCAGGTTGGCTCAATTCTCGATGGGTCGCAGCTGAGTTGGGCACCACATCGATATTCAGCCGCTCCATCTCCTCTAACGATCGCTTCGAGTAGTGGGCCGAAGCCAGATCCGGTCAGAACACCGCGTATTCGCCCTTCTGCTCTTTCTTGATGAACGACGCAACTTCCGGCAGGCATTTCGTATCATAAATTTCCCCGTTCATGACCATTTCGGAGCGAAAGAAGAGCGGCTTTGACATTCCCTTCTCGCAGATTGCCAGCCACAGCAGCACCTTCTTGGGGAACTTGGTGTGTAAAATGAACTTCACTTCGGAGCTGGGGGTTGCAAAATACGAAGTGCCCTGGGTCACGAGTTAGCTGTACTTGGCGTACAGTTTGAGTTGTCATACCAAATGAAAACGGACAGCATGTCCAATACGGTATATGCTTACTGATGGAATGAATTCCGTTTCGTATATTTCGGGTACTTTTTATAGGGGTGTTTACAAGGTATCTTAAACTAGGTAGAATGATGTTTTGTCGTTGAGTTCGCGGTCAGATAAAAGGTAAAACATGGAAATGACATTGGATGCGGCAATGCATCCGCATCGCTTGCTTTTTGCGAGATAAACAATGGTTGTTATTTAGTGCTATGCTGATTTGGAAAGTTCTTGAAGGGTTTACGACTTGTGCTGATTGGAAAGGTTTGTGAAAGCAAATTTAAAACATGTAAATTAAGGTAAAAAAAAGGTTTCTGGGAACTTTGGATCTGTTTTATGGAATTGGGCGTACTTGGGATTTTCCGGGATAGTTTTTACAGTTTTAGGTAGCTTTGGGAATTCTGGAGATTTATACTACACGAGTCGCCGGGAAAACCGAGTTGACCATCTTAATCAGCCGCTGCTGCTGCGTCATTGCCTGCAGCTTCGAAACCAGTGGGTGCGATTTCCGCTTCCTGACATGTATGTTCATTTTCGCCAGGTACTTTTTCACTGTCTGGCCGGTTGAACTGACCTCCCGGCCAAGCGCACGCAGTGATGCAGCCACTTTCCCTCGGTCTTCCTCTTCAGCATTCTTTGGAGCTTCTTGTCGCTCAGGGTCGTCCCATGAAAAATCGGCAATGTTTGCCCATTTTTGTTAATGCAAACGTTATCATAATCGACAGAGCCGTCGACACATCGCTGGAACAGTTCTTAGTTGCCTCAGTGATAGTTGTGCCTAGTGATAGGGTGCCGATTCACCGAGAAGTCAACTTCGACAACCACCGGATAGTGGTCCGAACAGAGCTCCTGGCATACGACCGGTTGAGCGATGTTGTTTGCCATGTTGGTGAGGAAATTGTCTAAGATTGAGTGAGTCCCGGCAAATTTTCTCATTCGTGTCGCGGTACTGGAGCTGCGTGGAGCAACGAGCCAGTATGGATTGGCAGCAGGCGCATGGCGATGGCATGTACCCTGGAGGGTGCACTGGTTTCATGTGGATTTGGCAGCTGGCGGTGGCAAGTACCGTGGAAGGTGCATTGGCGACCAATCATTGGTAAGGGAGTTGATGGCTAAACAGGCTGTTGGTAGCTGGCCGTTGACTAGGCAACCGTTGCTAGGCAGCCAATAATTGGTGTGCTAGACAGTCGATTACCCAAGCCGGTGATGATTTGTAGCCAGCCGGTGGGCGCAACCACGAGAAGCGAAATAAGAAGGGTGCTTGTGTGTGTGATCTTGTTGGTAGCCATTTTGACGTAGGACTTACGTCTCTCTTTTCTCTTCCTGTATAGGGACGCCGTTCTAAAATTTCTGAAATCAACTGCGTTACGCAGGTTATATCACAATAGATCTAAAAAATGGTCACAGTGATGAAAATACCCGACAAGGAATAATACGCAGGTTTGGAGATTCTGATCCTCTCTGGCCAACAGAAATTTCACGATAAGTATTCCATTCAAAAGGTAGAGAATCAAAGCTGGATCCCTGTTGCTAACTTACTTCATAACATTTCTTTAAACTAATTAAAAACTACTTAAAAGGAAAATGCCTGAACGCACAAAGCTATTGGTCGAAAATGACATCATGTTTGCGCCACGCTCTGATTGGTTAATACTGCCACAGTTACCGTGCCAGCGATGATAAAACATATGGTGACGTCCGACCAACCATCAGTTCTCGCTGTGCATCGCTGCTCTGAAACGGCAACTACACAGAGTGCGTTGTTGCGGGTACTCTCGTCTACCTAGCTGCGATGATAGAATACGTGACTAAGGAGTGTATCGAATATAAGCTATCCACATACATTTGCGTTGTACGATGGTTTTTTATGCTCTGAACACTGCATGCTGTGCGTTTGACTGTCAGCTTTCTTTTGTTTACTTGTTTGTGCGGTTCAAATTCTGCGTTTTCAAAATGTCGCGTATTGAAAAGAAAGTGAAAATTAAGGTTCTGGACACATGGCTAAGTGAGAAGGATATTACTATGCGAAAATTGGCGAAGCGGTTTGGAATTCATCATGCGAGTGTTAGAACCATCATTAATAAGTTTGGGGAACACTATTCTTTGGATGAGCTACCAGGAAGAGGCAGAAAACCCGGTTCTTCCAACCCGAAACTGGAGCAGAAAGTGGTATCTCTAATCATGAAGAACAAATCAATGTCAATACGTGATTTGGCCAAAAAAGCAGGAACGAGTGTCGGAATGATCCAGCGTATCAAGAGGCGAAACCACCTGAAGACCTACAAGAAGCAGAAAATCTCGAAACAAAGTGCAGAACAGAAGAAGCGAGCAGCAACAAGGGCCCGGAAATTGTATTCGCGTCTTTTGCAGCGTCCGGATGCATGCGTTTTGATGGACGATGAGACCTATGTAAAGGAGGACTTAAAAATCCTTCCAGGTCCACAATACTTTACTGCCGTCATTGGGGAGGATGTGAGCGATGCGGACAGGTCGATTCAAGTGGAGAAATTCGGTCGAAAGGTACTGGTATGGCAAGCAATATGTTCCTGTGGTTTGAAGTCAACTATTTTTTACACTACCGGAACTATAAATGCGGAAATCTATCGATCTGAGTGTCTCCAGAAGAGATTGTTGCCTTTATATAAGATGCATAGTACACCTCCACTGTTATGTCTGGATTTAGCCTCGGCCCACTAAGCCAAAACCACTCTCAATTGGCTTGCGGAAAAGGGTATAGATTTCGTTGAGAAAAATATCAACCCACCAAATTGCCCTCAGCTTCGACCCATCGAACGTTACAGGGCAATCGTGAAGAGGGTCTACAAGAAGACTGGTAAGGCAGCTGGGAACATGCAGGAGTTCAAAAAAATTTGGGCTCAAGCGTCCAAAAAATGCGATGCAACACTTGTCCGGAACTTGATGAAGAGCATTCGATCCAAAGTTCGAAAATTCGTGAAGGAATAATTTAAATTTCATCCGGTCTTCATTATGTTTAAGTTTAACCTCGTACAATAAAGGATCATTTTTTTGTATGAATAAAATATCGGTTATCAACATAATTTGAAAGAAAGTTTGTGGATAGCTTATTTTCGATACACTCCTTACTCAAATGCCTTTGATAAAAAGAGGACCAGCATCATCCCACGCCACCTGCAGATGGCCGTTCACAACGACCAGGAGCTGAATAAACATTTCCGGTTTGACCGTTCTGCAGCCAAAGAAGACCGATAAGAAAATTTCAATCTTGAACCGTGTACCCTCCGTAAAGTTTCCCTCCGATTTTTATAAATTTTCACCGAGAAACCTACAGTAAAGCCTCACACACTAATAGCATAGGGTTTTGTGGTTCTTTAGACTGAATAAAATATAGTAGAAATTTATCAATTCGATGACCTAAATTTCTTCACATTTACAAGCAGTTCTACGTCAATTCAGCATGAACATGTGGATTTCACTTCTGAATTCCAGCTACTATTTTCATAAAAAAAACTGGCATGCGATCATAGGCATTATGTGATTGTGTTTGAATAAATTTGTTTGGTGATGTTATGGTTGAATGGGCCATTTGATTCAGGAATCATAAGGCCGGGCTCTTCGATCACTTATACTGCTGTGCTTGGGGTGTGACTGGAGGAGTGTAGGGAGGTTTTTTTTAAAAAGATGTCTTTGTTGCTCTCCAGAAGGGAACTTCATGCGTCTTTTTATTGCAGATTTTGTCTGTGAAAGAAGTGATCTACTATGTTTGCAAATACCTAAATTTTCTGTTCAGTAACAGACCAGTGGATGTCCTGCAAAATGGTCGACAACTGGGATGGAGCGACGCTTCATTGGAGCGTGCGTCACCGCAACATATCTCTTGTCCTCACAAGTTCCTATTTCATGCTTCCCCGGGTCAAACGATGACAGGGATCGCCAGCTAGGGGTTGCGTACATAGCTGGTAGTGCAGCCTGGGCGCTGTTGTCCTTCTGACTTCTGCTAGATTGAGGAGGTGCGTGGTCGAGTGTCTGTCCTCCAAGGAGTTGCGGCTCAAACAGCGTATGTCTGTGCATTCAGTGGCTGAGTAAGAAATGCTGTATAGTGTCACCTTAATTTTTTTTCTTCAATTAATTCACAAACTAGCATTGTTTATGGCCATACATTTTCTGTTTCACAGACATAATGAATCATTAATGGGAAACAGCAGTTGTCACAAATCTCGAATTTTTTTGTATTTATTTTTAATTTTAATTTTTTTATTATTTGGATTTATTAGGTTTCCGTTTTTGCATACACATCATACTTATATAAAATGTATTTCGCATTGTTGTTTGCTTCAATTTTCTTTGCTGTTCTGCTGGGCTGCCGGGTGATCGACTTTACTTCATAATATCCAGTTGGAGTTTACGCTATTTTATAGTTTCAATCATGTAGCACCGGGGCGGATGAGACAAATATCTGCATTTCATTATTATAAATACTTTGTTTTGTAATTCTTTACAACAGCGTTATTTTTTCATCATATCGTGACCTTCACATTTTTTCACAGCACAACGTTTACCAAAACTTGTCCCGCTGCCAACGCAACCATTTTATCCAACATCCCAGTGATTTCTCGTGGAAGTGCAGAGGTGTTCTCGGCTTGCAATAAAGCGAATATCACGTCAACATATTTCTTCCCATTCCCTACTTGACCTGCATTCGGGCGAGGCCGGCGCCGGTATTGCCTTAGTTTGAGATCACCAGTTTTTACACATTGAGGATGTATGCTAGTCCCAAGCATCATCTTTTGTTCTTTGTGTAAGAACTGCTGATCTGGGAATAACGGGGCAGCAACCTCGGGCGGTCAATCATGCTCATGCTCATGCTCAACAACCAGTCCTATGTCAACTTTGCAATTTTGTCACTGACATAACTCCCCTTTCGTTTTTGATTGACTTTGGATGTTGACATCTTGCGAAATTCAATGTATTCCGATCGCTTTGGGCATGGTCGGTTCGACACATTTGCACAAGCTTCAGACGTTTTGCCAACCATGCAGTTCAACTGGCGATGAATGATTCTTTACCAGTTAGTGGTAGATTGAAACAAATTTTTACATTTTTACCATACAGATATCTGTATGTAAAGATTACAGATGTTTGTGACAACCAAATATCTCTAAGATATTTGGCAATTGCTCGTCCACTGAAAGAACTCAAATTAAAAATAAAATGTACATATTAGAATCTTACCCTTAACCGATTATGCTTTAAAGGGTGTCCACGATGAAATTGCCACACACAAAATTGATTCGCAAAATTCGAGTTTTCATCCGATTGCCATAAAATTTTCAGGGATTGAGAAATAACTAATAAACTTCATTTTACCATTTTTACTCGTATTTTATTGACAGTCCATACGCAAATGCCCGCACCTTGGCCTTAACTCCGGCCATAAGATTCTGCACAACCTGTGAATCAACCGTTTTTTGCATGTAAACCCATACTTTCTTCAGTTCCTCGACTGTCTTCACTACCTTAGGTCGTTTAAGAACGTGCTGCTTCATAATCGTCCAGTACTTCTCGATGGGGCGGAGCTCTGGAGTGTTGGGAGGGTTGAACATTTTCGGCACGAAATTGACCTTATTGTCCGCATACCACTTTAGCACGTCCTTGGAGTAGTGGCATGAGGCCAAATCCAGCCAGAAGATTGTTGGGACGTTGTGGGCCTTCAGGAGAGGAAGCAGCCGCTTCTGGAGGCACTCTTTTATGTACACCTGTCCGTTCATCGTGTCCTGGGTCACGAAAGGTGCACTCCGCTTCCCGCACGTGCAGATGGCTTGCCAAACCAGGAATTTCTACGCAAATTTGGACATCTTCTGAGTGCGGACATGCTCCGGAACGCTGAACTTATCCTTGGCCGTGAAAAACAGGTTGCCGGGGATCTGTTTGAAGTCGGCCTTCACATATGTTTCGTCGTCCATGATGCAGCATTCAACTTTCGTCAGCATGTTGAGGTACAACTTCCTGGCACGGGTTTTGGCGGACTTGTTCTGCTTCTCGTCGCGATTAGGGGCCTTTTGTACCTTGAACGTTCGAAGCCCAGCCTTAGTTTTCCCTGGACAAAACTTCGGCTTAGGTGCAGCTTCTTAGCCACATCCCGAACGGAGGCGTTCGGATTTCGGTTGAAGGCCCCAACTACGCGGTTGTGGTTTTTGGTGTTGTACGGAATACTTTTTCCTTCACTTCTGGGCTTCCGATCGGTGGTCAACCGTTCTTCGAACCGCTTAATCACTCGCGACACCGTGGAATTCGCGATTTCCAACGTTTTAGCGATGGAACGATGCGAAAGATCCATGTTCTCGTGATGAATGCGCAAGATTTTATCACGCACGAGCTGTTCTTTCGACTCCATTTCCGCGAGTTTTGATCATGCAGGACTTTAAAACTTGCAGGATGTAAATAATGCACTATGAACTAAATCCACCAAAATTTTTCATTAAATTCTACCCAACGGTTAAAAAGTTAGAGCAATTTCATAGTGTGGCAATTTCATTGTGGACACCCTTTAAGTGTACCATGAAGCAAAAGAATACAATTGACACTGACAATACAGTCATGGTTGCCACATACACAGATTTCTTTGGATTGACTCTGGTTTTTACGTATTTTTATTACAGATATCTGCATGCTAAGATTACAAATTTTTGAGATTAGCCAAGGTGCTTAAGATTTTTGGCAATTGCGAAGTTTTCATTTCTATCCGAAAATCTTTTAATCAGCGGTTACATTTTTTCTGTTTTTAAAGATGCTACGAAAAATTTCGAACTTTTCTTGAAATATTTCTTCTGGTGTTTCTATGGGCATTCTACAGGAGTTTGTAGACATTTCTTCGAGGAATCTTTTAGGAGTTTCTTCTGGAATTTCATCGGCAGTTTTGAAAAACTTTCTTGCAAAAAATGTTTTGGAGGAAACCCTGAACATGTTAAGTTTCCTGAAGGGAAGACTCCTGAAAGAACTACTTAAAAACTATAAGGTATTTGCTGAAGTAATTCTTCAAAAAAATCCTGAATTATTAGAGGAATCTAATATGAACGCATTCCATAACCTCATATTTTCCGCTGGAGAAGTGTTGGCTCAGCTGATTAAAGTATTGTCGATATTGTTAATTTGAAACACAAATACTTTCAAATTTTATAACGCTAACAAAATTACTGATATTGTTGACTGAACCGTAAAGTCAAGTTGTATTAAATATTACAAGTTCAGCCCTTTTTTTGAGTTATCTCCAAATCAATTGGAAAATATAGTTGCCCATTTATATCATGAACTTTACCATAATCTAGTCATCCGGTGAACGTTCTTAAATGTTTCAAATTTTCTTGAAAATAAATCAAGAGGAGTTACAGGAAAAGGTTGTGTTTCTCACCGCATTCTTCGGAGTCCATTATTTAAAGGACGTCAATAAAGTGAAAAAAAAAGTTTTTCTGAAATATCCTAAAAGACACCTTGAAACTTTATGTGTACACATAAAGGGTGTCCCATATCACATTGCATCACGGAAAAAAAACGCCGTAGAAAATTACCCATTGGATATGTTCTGTTGAACATTTGTATAGAAGTAGTTTAGAGTGTTTTTTGTGGTTGAATTTTTAACGCTGTCAGTTTTACGAAAATTGAAAAAATTAAGAGCGTAGGGAAACAGATCATTATACTTAAGCTCTATTGAAAAGTCCGTTTTATGTGGGCTTATCAAAATAAGTGTGTATTGATGAGTATATATCTGCTCTACTGAATTCTAAATAATTATAAAATAGAAGTGCATAAGCGTTAAGGCAACTGACATATTTTTATTTTGTTTTTAGAACAAAAAGTTTGAAGTAAAGATTTTTGCAGTTTTAGACAGATAAAAAAGATTTTTGTGGCGAAAATTGAAGATGGGAACGAAAAATAATGTGGCAACCCTGACTACAGTGACAGATGACAGTCTGAAAGCCAGTTTGTGTGTGTACGCTGCGAATTGCTATGCGAAACTTCGTTTCTTCCGTTTTGAAGTCATTGTGGACAATCATTTTTCTAGCTGGTCTCTTCGTTAGTCGGATCAGTTTCTAGATTGGTTGCCTCATCCCGTGGTAGTGTGTTGGCGCAAAGTTGCTTCTGTTGTGGAGAAAACTGGTCATCTGGTTTCCAGAAGTCTTCCCAACCTAACCTTATTAAACATTTGTTAACTTACCAGACAATTCAGCTTGAACATAAACAACCATCACGGTCAAGTTTTCTTCGTTGATGTTCTTGATAACCAGCTCCGACATTTGCTTGTTGTTGGGTATAACAAGGGGAATGGCCCATATCCCGGAAAAATGAGGGATCAATTCCGGGAAATGAGTCATTTCGGGAGTTGGCTTATCAAGATGTATGAGATTTTACAAATCTTCGCTTTCGAGAACTGGAAACGAATGTTTGTTCTTCGCATTGAAACGAGTTCAACGGAACCTGGTGAATTAATATTGCAATATTTCGGTTCTAAAGTTTTTGCTCATGACTGCTGCTGAACTCCCATCAGCTATTATGGATGCTTATGTCCGAGACTCCTAACATGTCACCGGAAATTGAAATTTCAAGACAACCATCGTAAAATCCCTCACACGCAAGAAGATAGGGTCAGTACACATATGAAAATCACCCAAGCTAATGGTTTAATATTGTCCCAGCGATGGTCCTTCCACTTTGTCGACTAGGAACCCAAAGAAACAGACAACGGACGGATGATACTTCATTTCTTCTGGGCAGCGTAGTGGCTCATAGAATACCATCTCAAGAGACATGTTTGGTGGAGCAATTTGAATTTCCATTGTGATGCAACATTGTACCTGCTGTGTTCCTTTTGCCCTTCTATAGTCCAAAACTTTATTCCGAAACCCTCCCCATGAAAGAAAGATTAAAGACACAAGAAGGACCATTCCCGTTTGCGGCTGGAATGGAACATTTCATTTACTTCTTGTGTTCACGTGGATGTAGATGTATGTATGCTTATGTTGACCTGCTCTCCTAAAGAACGTGGGCATAGTTTATTTTAGATCCCGTTAGTCCAACAACCAGCAACCTTGCATCTCCCGTTTTCTGTGTACTCGAAAGCAGCTGTAGAGAAAATACTCCTTTCATGAGCACAAATGAAAACAATTAGTGTTCTCCATGTTAGGGGACCGAACTGTACTGACTTGGAGCACCAGATAGCGAAGGGCAGGTCTCTGTTGGTTCGAGCGTTTCTTGTGTACGTTTTAATCCCCATTTTGAGGGTGGTGCACAGTTGTTAATTATTGAGCTTGCTGCCGAAAGTAAAAGGAAACAAGTACGACCATATGAAGCAGAAGAAATTGTAACTTCGTCGTGGCACATGTTGTCGCCCAGTCTGGGAGCAATGCACAACGGTTTCGGCGCTGTATTTGGGATGGCAAGATTGCTTTGGGGAGAAGTGTCTTTTGAAATGTATTCCTTTTTTTTTAAGTTTGGAAGAATTTTGCGATTTTGTGATAATAATCTTTTTGCTGAAGATTAAGTGCTATTCATTACATCGAAAAGCCACGACGTTTCACATTTGAACGCAGATTTAAGTTCTCTAAGTAGATGGTTGAAGTACAAACAATTGATATTAAAAATAGGAAAAAGTAAATTCATGGTATTTTCACGGAATTGAGTAAATGAAGACGTCTCTGTTAAAATTAATGATGAGACAATAGATCGCGTTCGAGAGATATAATACAAGATTTTGAAATAAGACTACTTTTAAATTTAACCAAGAAGGCTCCATCTATCCATCAAATCAGCTAGACAGAAAGTCATATGGCAGACAACTTGATCCGCCTACTGAGGATATTTCAAATTATCCAAATTTAATTGTTTTCCGACAAACCCAAAAAGAACAAAAATCCGACCATAACAACTTAAAGGAAGCAGCTTAAACTTTTTTGACTTCACAGAAATGTCAGCGAGACCACTGTGCAATCTTTCTTCCGCAATAGAACAGCCTCTGTAGAGAAAGGAAACTTTCAGTCTGCTTATGAAGTTGCAGCGGTTGAATTGGTTGCAAAACGATGGGTCGCTCTGTACCGGAGGCGATAAGGAAGTTGTTTTCATTTCGGTTTGCTCGGAAGTACTCCTGCGCTCTGCCATCCTATTCATACATATACATGGTGTCGTTTTAGTTAGATATTAGAAAATAAGTTTAAAGATATTCGCTTCATAGGTGTAAATAAATGTCGTTAAATGTGGTGCTAGGCTAGCGTGTGATGATACGCTCTACTAGGTTTTTTGCTAACCGCTTTTTCTGATTTTCAGCTGATAGGACAATTCATTCACACGAGAAGCACGAGAACGTGTGCTACGAATGGTCTGGTTGGATAATAATTACAAATGGGCTGGAGAGGTGTCTTTTTTAGTTGGGCGGCTCAATGTCAATAAATGGTAGAATGTTCTTGCAGCCATGTCTCGAAGATTGTGTGTCGCTCGGTCGTTTGGCTCTACACTACATGGGTTGGTGTTCAACCTTAAATTCCGTTTACATTTGCTGCAGATTTGCTCCTGCTCAATTAACCTGGTTTTAAGGGTTCTTTTTCTTCTTTGGAACAACTGATGTAACTTCACTATGATCATAAATGACATGGACTTTGTGGTCAATAACAAGAAACCAGTGAAACAGGCGGCGATTAGCGTGAGTAACTGAACTATCGTCACAAAGTGGTCCCTTAGGAACATGAGAGATCATGATCGATGGCAAGTTGTGCTTTATTAAACTTATAATCCAATAAATATTCAGATAAAGCGTGCTTAAAAAAACGCGACTAAATGTTCCAATTTTTAAGGTGATTACCCTGCCACATGATGGTCAGTCCACCGGTCAGTAGTCAATGTATGCTAGTTTCCTACACTAATAAAAAAGGACACATATTTATTGGCGGAAATCTATGTGGAATTCCGCATAACATTTATGTGACCACTCATAAACGGAACCCATGAAGAAGCACAAATAAAGTTTATGTGCCAAATGAAAAATATGTAGAGTTTATGTATGTATGTGGATTCACACATAGATATCATTTGAGGGTCAAATTGTAAAAATTTATGTGTGGGACACATAAAATTTACAATTGCTTTTTTATCAGTGTATATAACGTTTGCATTGGAAAAAAACGGACAAAAATTGCCGATTTTTCATGGGTTTGCCTTCACCCGCACTGACAAAACTACCCATGCAACATCAAGCATAGTAGCCCATGAGTCAGCAGACGACATTTGACAGCTCTATCAGTAGAGTTAGAACCGTGATGACAAAAACAGTGAAGCAACTCCGTTCAGAAGTGTTCGCGTTCAAAGAATGGCACCCCGCCACGTCAAAAACGGATATCGTGCGGCACATAGTGGACGCCGGATACGCCCGTTCCGGCATCTACAACATCTTGGCACTATTAGACAACAATCAGAGCATCGAAAGAAAGCCTGGTTCCGGACGGCCGACGACCCTGAGCGACAAAAAGCTCCAAAGGATGCTGAACAGGAAGACCGAGGGAAAAGTGGCTGCATCACTACGTGCGCTTGGCCGAGAGGTCAATTCAACCGGCCAACCAGTGGTCCAAAGTCGCGACGACGAGACCTATACCACCCTGAATGGCAACGACTGGCAGGGCACTTCGTATTATACTTCCCCCACGATGGAAGTGAGCTCCGAGGTGAAGTTCATTTCACACACCAAGTTCCCTAAGAGGGTGCTGCTGTGGCTGCCAATCAGCGAGAAGGGGGTGTCAAAGCCGCTCTTCTTTCGCTCCGAAACGTCATGAACGGGGAAATTTATGATACGAAATGCCTGCCGGAAGTTGCGTCGTTCATCAAGAAAGAGCAGAAAGGCGAATACGCGGTGTTCTGACTGTATCTGGCATCGGCGCACTACTCGAAGCTATCGTTGGAGGAGATGGAGTGGCTGAATATCGATGTGGTACCCAAATCGGTGAACCCGCCCAGCGTCCCCCAGCTGCGTCCCATCGAGAATTACTGGGTCAACCTGAAGCGAAAGATCTACTCCAACAATTATGTCGCGAAAACTGAGAAGGAATTGATAAATAAAACGAAGAAACACGCATGTTTTCGTCCGCCATGGCGAATGTTCCGGTTAGCTGCTAGAAGGCCGCTCGCAAGGGCGTATAATTTTTTTGCAAGTAAGCTTAAATAGTTACCTTGCATGGGAAATTTATCTAAAGCAATTATCTGTCTTTGCTTTTTTTATCACCATCCGAAACAAGTCCATTTTTGTTAATGCAAACGTTATTCTTATTCGGTGTACTCGTTTGCGTCACTTCCATTTTCGTCATTGTAAATAGTTTCCGTGAAGGTTTCAATGTGTAATGGTCGAGGAATATGTGGATGTTGAGTACCGGACGCGCCTCCGGATCTTGATGCGCCTCTTGATGACCAACGACTTACTTCGCGGTTGTTTGCTCATGGTGCATTTCTTGTTCCTAGACCACTTACTCTCGTTTGTATGATTAAATTTAGAACAACACAGCGGAAATTCAGGTTCTGAGCTTCTGTAAATGATTCAATAAAAAGAAGGGTGCTTTCAAAAATGCTCTATCAGCATTCGGCTCGGATGGTACAGGTACTGGAATAGGAGTTTGCATGAATTCGATCAACGTGGATTCCCGATCATTTCTTCGTTTCTTTGAGCTAGGATTGTCTCGTGGAGGACGGTTTGGAGTTGGTTATTCCTCAGAACCAAAGTAGCTATCTTCAAGGTTGCTTTTATCTATATTCATATGACGTGAACCTCGATTTGGCTGTGCTTCTAATCTAAACATACTGTGCTCTTCACAATTAGGGTATGTGTCCCTTAACTCAGCCCATTATGCAATGATCGATTGCATTTTTTTATAACTCATACACTTTTTAGCAGTAAGCGAGATTCAACAAGTTATACACTTGCTAAGATAAGTTTGATAAGACGTTTGGTAGTATGTTTCACGAAAAGTTACGCTACCCTTTTTATAAAGTCATAAACTCTCGAGAGATATGGATTTCATGTCGGTCTATAGGCACCAAATTGGGTCTATTCATGGATTCAACTTCGTCCCATTCGATGGATTTATTACTAAAAGCAGTCTTTGTACGGTTTTTTTCTAATTTTTTGAATTAAAACATTGCTTGTTTGATTCGTACAACATTTCACAAAACAACCTAAAGTAAAAATGCCTCGAAACACTTTTGGAAGCATCCATAGAACAAAATATTTGTCTTATGGATGTTCTACAAAACATGACGTAAAAGATGTTCAGAAATGCCCTACTTGGGTAAGGTAGATACCAAATCCTACAACGGTTGAATGGACGTGGCCAGTTGAGCGATTGAGAAGTGTCTTCGTGGAGACTATTGTGAGAAGAACCGCAGTAACAATTTTCTTCCAAGGTGACTCTATCCCCGAGGTGAGCAAACGTCAATGGAAATGCTGAAATCTTATGCCAAAACTTGTGCACTCTTTTATTTTATTGTACAGATTTTATGTCCCACGATATCAAAAAAAGGAGCCGGTTCTTCATAAATCTGGTTCAATCCTAAATTAAGCTGTTAGAATTAAGTGAATACCCGTCAGCGTCAGCCGCCATTTTTGCAAGTGAGGTTTCAACTTTAGTAAATTCAAATTAAATTTTTTTCATTATTCAGCTAATGGAGCAGATCGCAGTGGCAGTGGATACGGTAACGGACCGTAAATTGAAAAGCATTATAAATTTTGTTCTATTTTCTTTTAAATATCCAAAACAATTCCATTCTCGAAATCCGACTTGTTTGACTAGCAAAAGTTAGCCAACCACTGGGTTCTGGACACCGTGAAGGACTATTCATAATCCACGTAGACTTTTCTGGGTGGACGGAGGGTGGTTGGCCAAGGTCCACGTTCCATACAAAATTTCAAATAAATGTATGGAGAAAAGTCTACAAGGAGGGAGGGCGGTTTTCTTGGGATTTTCAAAAATGAGTCTACGTGGCTTATGAACAGGCCCTGCCGAGTTTTGACGAAAATCAACTGCTGGAGAAGAGTTACCCTTTATTGTATTCGCTGGCGGGTGCCGTGCAGGGATTGGCTACTATCTGGTCAACTTGCCCGCTGTATTTTTTTTTGACGGCATTGAAAATCTGCAACCATACACCTGAAGAACTGGAAGGGGATGTGGGTGCCAACTCCTCGACCCACTAAAAACCCACCCGTGCCTAAAGTCCTGGACCCTCCCCGGACCCCCTTTCGGTATTACTTCGAGAGGGAGCTATTGTGTTTGTTAAGCACCCACTATGTCTTTCTACTTAGGGCTTCAGTAGTTAGGTGGTCCCTGCGACCTGTCGTTGGTCCTTATTCCATTTTTGGTGGAGATCAAGGACAATCTGGAAGGCTGATATGCATACCGAATACCGCATCCCAGATGTCCCGGTCTTGGCACATCCTCTGGACCAAGTTATCCGGAGTCGTGTCGTGACCGCAAACGGCTATCATGCCGGATCTCGCGCAGTCGAAGTGAGGACATACGAAGTACACATGTTCCACAGTTTCCTCAACTCCCGCGCACTCGCTGCATGCGGAGGTCTGCGCAGATATTGTCTAAAATGGTCTTCCGAATACCTCTTGTTCCACGTTGTTCGAAGCACTCTACATAGTCTTTAATGACAATGCCTATTGCCATCATCCCCGCTAAGACGAAGAACGCGTCGCGTGATACCGTTCGGTATGCACTAACCTCTTAGGCACATCAGTATGGACAGGGCGACACTAGCCAGGAGTTTACGCTTAATCCCTTGCACCGACGAGCTATTAGACATCATGCGGGATAATGCTTACATAGCCATAGAGGTTTTCTTGCAGGCGTAATCGACGTGACTGATAAAGGAGAGTGTCGATCATGACCCCAAGATACCTCAAGAACCTCTTCGATTCAATTGTGCAGTTACCTGCACTGATCGTCGTATGTTGCTCCTATTTTAGGTTACTCTCCACCCTGACCTTAGTCTTATGGTGCACTAGCTCCAGTTTCCTGGAACTCATCCATCTTTCCAGAATGCTAATGGAGTGCGATGCCGTTAGCTCGACTTCTTAAATGGATTCACCACATATCTCCGCGAACTCAACTATCTTCACCCCGTTCGGGTGCCGTAGTACCTCATCGTACATCGTGTTCCATAACATAGGACCCAGGATCGAACCTTGTGGGAAGCCTGCGGTGATCTGGACATGCTTCTGGCCTACCTCTGTGGTGTATACCAGTACGCGACTCTGGAAGTAGTTTCTAAGAATCTTGGACAGGTACCCAGAAACCTGAAGGCGTTGGAGCGAGTTGGCGATAGCCACCCAACTGGCGCTATTGAACGTATTTCTCACGTCAAAGGTGACCATTGTGCAGTAGCGCACTCCTCGCCTCTTGCGCTGGATTGCCACTTTATCCGTCTTGGTGACGGAAAGAATGGAATCCACCGTCGACTTCCCTTTACGGAAGCCAAACTGGTTTTTAGACAGACCGTCTATACCCTCCGTTTATTTTATCAGTCTGTTGAGGATTACCCTCTGAAGCACCTTACCTATTGTATCAAACAGACATATAGGTCTATATGGCGATGGATCTCCTGGTGGCTTCTCTGTCTTCGGTAGCAGCACTAGGGTCTGAATTGTCTAGGCAGACGTCCGCGTCCAGACACCTTTGCATCACCACCCTGAACATTTCGGGATCCAGTAAGGTAGCTGTCTTGATGGCCAGGTTCGGAGTACCATCCGGTCCCGGCGCTTTGTTCACCTTTAGCGACTTCACTATCGCAATGAGTTCTTCGTTTGTCACCGTCGCCTCGTCGCCAGCCCCCGTTATGCCGTTGTTAATGGCCACGTGTTCACGGGTGTTTGACTGAGGAGCCGCCCACCCTTTCATCGCTATAACAGCGTAAATGTTTGGGATATCTTGGTGGCACCTGCTTCCGATGCCGTGGCACTTCTGTAAGTGTCGGAAATGCCTGATCCCCCCGTTTTACGCGGTGGGGACCTCACTAGGCCGCTTTTAGCGAGCTGATGCGCTTTCTCCTGGGATTTAATCGTTATTGAGGTATTACCCTTCATTTTGTTGACACCGGAATACTGTAAAATTTCACCGAAATCCGGTAAATCGGATTACCACACGTTCAGCTGTTGAAAGTTCGGTAAAAAATTACCGAATATTGTAAAATTTTTCTTAGTGTGTACAGAGTTGACAAGCTATTTTTTCCAAAGCATAAAAATGAAAAAGCCTAAATATAGCAGCCTGAGGTTTTTTTTATTTCAAAATTCTACCCAATTTCCATAAAAACTACATTTTATAATAATGGCTTGAACTAACTCAAACCCAAATAAATGGTGGGTTTACCCAAATTAAGGTTTCCACCCGGTTACCCAATTCTTAGTAGTTTCATTTTTCTTAATGTTGGTTTACCTTTACTCAATTTTGGGTTAATATGGATGAGCGTGTAAAAGGTAAGAAGAAGGTTGAGGTTGACGTTGAGATTGACTTTTCATACGCATCATATTAACAGTGTACTAGTTGGACTTTTGCTCGTCAGGTAGCGTTATTCGTGTCTCCTGTGAATGGCAAGAGTCTTGTATCTTTTTGCATTATGTCATCTTTGCTAAGTACCTAATGTTAGATTGATGCTGCTTAACACGCACAAGTACTACTCATATTCGTTTATGTCTAATGAACGCACTGAAGAATTGATTGCGCTGTTGACAAAGGTAGCCATGAGCAGTACCTTCAAAAGAATCTTATGTTCAACAGTTCTGTAAACATCTCGTAAAAATTTCAATAACAATAAGCTTTCAACACTGTCTTTGGCTCTTCAAAACTCATCAGCCATCTTTCAGAACAGATGCAGTTTACGATGTGCCAAGAAAGAGTTTCCTCATCTGTTTGCTTCGTCTCCTTCCAAAGCTAATCCTGCATCTGGTAATGATGACCATTCGCACGTATCAACACTGGTTCCTTGTTGTTTCGGCTCACCGACGCCATCGAAACAGTCCACATTGAGATGATGACCCATTCTGTCAAGATGGCTGAGTTTTTATGGAAATTATTCCGTTGAGCATCCCGGTGTGGCCTGAATGAACTTTTGGCCTTTGCGGTGTTTGGTTGTTACGGCCAACTGTGGTGTTTGATAATGTAGCCTCAGCCAAAAACTTAGCTTCAACTAATGGTAAAACATTCATCCGGGCCGTTATTGTTATTCATTTCGCACAAGTCAATGTTGGTCGAAGGATCGGTTCCCAAGGGGAAAAATCCGGACCTTTAAACAGGAGCGGCAGGGCGAATCCGGCACGGATTGTTATTCGAATAGCATCCTTTCCTACAAACGCCTACTCGCCCGATAGTATATGCTAATGAGCTGCAATAAATATTAATCAAGTTCACCCCCGCAAGAGTGGTAAATATCGTGAGCCATAAATTAATGAATCCCAGAGTGCGAAAACAGAGCGCTTGTTTTGTGTTTGCTAAATAATGATTAGCGTGGTTTCGATGGGGTCAGTGGGTTCGGTTTCGGCATTGTCGCCGAGAACTACGACAAAGGCTGCAACTGGACAAACGATGCGGGCGGCCGCAAAGTGACACTCGGGCGAACGGACGCGTCCCAGCGGTGTGTTTGGCCAATCACCTGGGAAATTATAGTTTCATTAGTCGGTTGAATTTGATTGAATTATAATTAATTGAAATGTGAGAATTTGATCTGTGAATTCCAAATCTAGTTTGAGTATAAACTCCTAGAACTGTACTTCGCAAACGGTCATAAAAAAATCCTAAATCCACACTTTAAGGTTCCCTCTCCAGAGAAATAATTCACCATGAAGCTCAGCACTTACTTAGCACTCGGTGACAAATTTGCTCGTAACATTTAAATTTCATCCCATCACAGTTACAACACCCTTAGCGGTGCGGCCAAGTCCTAATCTGTGAGTGATTACTGTCACATCATACTTACCAGATGTGAGCAGCGCACAGTCGAGTAGGCAGCAGTCAGGTGAGTAGTCGCAACATCCAACACCCAAACGGATTTGTTCATCCTTTACGCTTTTTATGCTCGGTCGGGAAGATGCCGGAGGAATGAAAAATGTATACGCTACCCACCAATTCCACCAATGTCACCAGCATATCATAAAGCATAACGAGCATTTTTCATTAGAGCAGTATAAGTAAGTGTCATGTGGGAGAGCGATCGTACGCCAACGCAAACTTTGACTTGAGTGTGGAGCGCTGCCGTTGCGATAGTCATCCCCTTTTATTCCCCACTTTTGGGCTCAAGCTCAGTCGTCTTTTCACAGATGGGGACTGCTTTTAGAGTTAATTTTATCACTGCAGTAGGGAGGACCGGGTAAACTTGGTCCCCGGGGAGACTTATCCCCTCTTCAAATTCCAAAGGCAGGTAAGGAAATTTCAGTTCAATATTCGAGGAAAATGTACAGTTTATCCTTAAGTTAAATTTCTTGTACGAAATATCACACAAACAAATGTGAAGATTATTTTTTTGCAGATATCCTAGAATTATACTGTATTCGATGAAATTTGGACACACAAACTAGGTCCCCACAAATTTTCCTTGAGCCCGATTCTTTTCAAACTTTTTGGATATAAAGTACTACTAAATGGTTAAGTTTTGACATCATTGGTTTATTGAACCTCTTCTCCCAACCCAAATGCCCGCACCTTTGCATTGACCCCTTTCATCAAATTTTGGGCAATGATAGGACCGATTTTAATTATTTTGGCACCGTTTGATTCCAAAACTCATTCGCTTCAAGGGTATCATCATCAATGACCATTTGAATTCATCTGGTTCCCGTAAATCCGGGATATCGGGGCTGTGGTCCGATACGGAGGCACTATTTGGAAACATCTATTAAATTTCCGAGAATGGATGTCAAAATCTATGGAATTATACCAAGAAACTATTTTTATTCCATTGTGGGCCATATACCGACTTGTTCCTGCAAGGGCCATTCTGTAACAGGTTTCCGTAGGGTCTAGAGTGGCCATGAACATATTTAGAAGGAAACCCTGGCGATATGGGTATCCAAATTCATGAAATTTCTCCAGTAGGCTATTTTTTAACGTTGTGTGGCCATTTGAAGATTTGTCCTTGAAC
Organism: Aedes japonicus; assembly: GCA_034211315.2. Taxonomy (NCBI): domain Eukaryota; kingdom Metazoa; phylum Arthropoda; class Insecta; order Diptera; family Culicidae; genus Aedes; species Aedes japonicus. Next base: position 72,927 of record JASCZW010001725.1, read on the forward strand.
CGGTTACTCCGGAACAGGTTCTCATGGGGCCTAGAGTGGCCATGAACATATTTAGAAGGAAACCCTGGCAATATGCGTATCAAAATTCATGAAATTTCTCCAGTAGGATATTTTTCAGCGTTAAGTGGCCACTCATAAGTAGCCTAAATTTGCATCTGCATGAAATCCACTATTTTACATTCAGCATTTTAAAATTTACAGACGCCGCATACGATAAAACAAGATTTCCATAAATAATTCTTAAATTCTAGGATCTGAATTTTGAGTTTTGATGTACTGTTCATTTTAAAATTTTCCTTCAGATCGTTATTCAAACTCATCAACAAAATCATTAACATGGAAATAAAAAAGTGGTCTGATTGTTTTGTCGTAGATCGTGCTCTGTAGCTTCTGGAAGTGGTGAATGAAAAATTAGGAATTTATTGCACATGAATTCAGGTTATTTTTAACTGCTGCCAAAATTTAGTTCAATTGCTTCACAGGAAAATTATAAACTGAGCCTCCTAAAATGACCTTTTGTATTGTCCGTCACTGTATGTACTATACATGTTTTTGGAATGACCATATTCATTTTTAGATAGAAACCCCTTCAATACAATATCGTAATCAAGATGCAGATGGCCATCCTGGAATATTATAACTACATAAAAATGTATCCCCAGCAATACTAGAGTGGAAATAGTCTCAGAATGTGACGCTGGAACTTATTCGTTTGTCGTCTGGTGTCCAGCTTTTAACTATTTATGCACGGGTAAAAATCCTCACATATTGACAAAATTTATTTAAATTTAATAAATCCATGTAAAATTCCACATAGCATTCATTTGTTTACATATAAATAGAATTCTCTGAAAAACATATATGAAGTTTATGTGACAAATGAAAAGTATGTTTAGCCTGAGTGCACCGCCGGAAGTCAATGGAACTGAATCAACTTGCTATTCGTGCGTGAAGAATATTGTGAGCAGAGAATCAGTATTGTATGAAAAATTATCAGTGAATGAGAAAACTTGCTTGTGCAACTGAATCTGTTTTGTTTACATTCGCTCGTGATCGTGAAAAGCTATTATTTTATGTTCTGTTTTGAAAAAGGTGTTTGGGATAGAAAGTAAGAAAGCTGTGTACAGACAGCAAGAAGATCGGCATTTGTTTTTCGGTAGCAGGAACCTGAATATGGATCCGGAGCAGATTACGCTAGATGAGGATTATGGGATGGGTCTACTGATGGAGCCTATGGAGAGTACTATTTCATGCAACAGGAACAGGACGCACTGTCAGTCAGCACGACACCTTTAGGGTTTCCACAGAAAAGAGGGCATGTTGCCGCTCAGCAAAAAATGTATTCTAGTGAAAATATTACCTGTTTAGGCAGAAAAAGCGATCTCCAGCGTTTTGGGAGTGCCGGACTATTCGAGGAGCAGTACTGACTGGTGTTGCTCGTTGAAGCGGTCCTGTTCTTTTGATGGTT
>JASCZW010001726.1:0-166728 GCA_034211315.2 Aedes japonicus
TTGGGTAACTAAGTATGATGTATAATGTATGATATGTACTCCCACCAATTGTAGTACGGAAACTAAGTCCGACAGCAATGGGCTCTCGTCGCTGTAAGACTTGATCAAGCTTTAATAATCACTGATTATCCTCATCATGCCATTGTAAGAAGGACCAAAAAGGGGTTGGGTGGATCAATAGGCAACATCACTTATACGTTTCCACAGGGATATAAAGAATCTCCTTCCAACAACAATATTGAACAATTGGTCAAAAGAGCAAGCCGTCTAACATGAGGATGCCCCAATGGGCGGGGAGAAGATCCCCCCCTCTATACACAAACTGTTAGCAATGGGGACCTTCCCACTCTCCCGATCCAGAGTGCTTCAATCGGGTATCCTGATGATCCCTTCTATATCCATGAAATATTTATACAATTGTGTACATACAGGGGATAGACAAAATGATCGGAACAGGCACATGTTTGATCAACTTTGTAGTGCTCTGCCTTCGTGAAATATTATTCGATTTCATTTCGCCAACAAGTTTTCGACTTGAGAACTAATGTTGTATTATATCTTGGCAACATAATTGGCCATGGCCCTCGGACACCGGAGTTGTTCCGGGTCTCCGGGCTATCTTACATGTTGAATTTGTGATGAGATTTTGTACAAGATGCCGTTGTCAATTTTTTTAGTGAGCACATGTAAAGACAGAACATTTACCAAGCGAATGAAATGTCGATTGCCCATTACGAAAGCTGAGCACTACAAGACCATATTTGATGAGCAGGTATTTCAACTGTTGGTGCCGTACACTATAGGACACTTTATCGTAACCTATTCCAAGGAAATAGCTATATCTCAGTCAATTTAAGGCCAATTTTTGTAACATTCCATTCGCTTGGGAAATGTTTTGTTTTAGCGTGAGCTTACTAAACAAAATTTGACAACGGCATCTTTACAAAATCTCATCACAAGTTCAACATGTGAGATAGCTTCTTCGAAAACCCGGAACAAATCCGGTGACCGAGGGCCATGGCCAATCAAATTACCAAGATATAATACAACATTAGTTTTCAAGTCGAATGCTTCTTGGCGAAATTAAATCGAATAATATTTCACGAAGGTAGAGCACTACAAAGTTGATCAAACATGTGCCTGTTCCGATCATTTTGTCTGTCCCCGGTATTGATGAAAATGAAAAATACTTCAAGTGTTTGCATCAATTACAGGGAAGCGGAACCTATGCTCACCATAGTACATATATTCATCACATTCTGCAGTCATCCAACTTCAAACGTAAAAAGATGTTTAATTTCTCCAATAAATGGACGCAGTAACCAAGAATATATAATCCTGGCAAATAAAATTAGGTCTTGAATATAATTAAAAGCTACAAAAACGTTTCAGAGACTTAAATTTCGTAAAAATAATGAGCAGTCAGATTTTCAACACAATTTCTTACCTTTGCACTACAAATTCGTCGTATTGATCTAACCGTACTAGGGAATATACTCGAGCCAGACTCCAAGTTTTCTCTTTAATTGCACTATATCCTCACACATTTTCGTTGCGTAATTGCACAAACCATAAAAATCACACTTCACTTATTACACTAGCCACACGAGAATCTACGAATACGTGATAAAATACTAGAAAACTATGGGATTAATTTTCACAATAATTTAAATACGCTTGCACCTATTCTGAACCGTGTTTACAATCGACGTAATCGCTTGATGTTGCCAAACTATTTTATTATGACTCTTATTCGAATGAAATGGGTTTGGCAGTACTTCAATATCACCTTTTTTGTGGGAGTGCTACAAATCGCCCAAAGTTGAACTATTTTATTTTTCCATAGATTAAATAAATAATAACATACTTCTAATTGTAGATTTTTTCAATATTTACCGAGAAATAAAATTCCACATTTAATAATATTTTTCCATCTCTGTTGAATTTGGCGGCACTGCTCACATACTGTATAGCATACACATCAACGCTAGTGTGCGTGTTCAATCATTCATAGAGCATTCTATGCCCAACGTTATGGTGAGTCTTGTTGTCAATATTCTCATGGAGGAATAACAAACAAACCCTTTCATTTTGTCTTGGTTATATGCATGCTACCCAACACACGTGAAGTGCTGTCAAATGATCTACTTCATTTTTGGGTGTAGTAGTGGAGAGCGTTAACTTGTTTATATTTTTTCTTGATTAAAATCAGTACGATTAACATATGTACACAGATGGGATTAATGTTTTTCGTGATATTATTAAAATAGATACATAGCAGTGGCAACTTTTCCGTATTAAATTGGAAGAAAATTATCAGAATCGAATGTTTTGTATGTTGCTAAACGATTAACGGTATAGAACGAATAAATTGTGAATAACTTGTGTACTCAGTGCTCGAAAGTGTTGCTTATTGAGCTCAAGATAGTTCCGCTTCCATATATGATCTTCATTTAATTGATCCTGAAATACGTGAAATGTTTTAAAGTATAGAGTTCTGTGGTTCCGCGCTTACGCACATTTTCGTTCGTTTTCAGCGATAGCAGCAATTCACCAAAAACTTGATTTGAGGTATCCTGCAAAAGTTTGTTAAATAGATTGAAATTCTACAAAACTAACGTTTATACATTTTAATATACTGTTGCCATGGTCACTTTTTTCTGCTTGATTCTGATTTATCCACAGCAATCCGCTTTTATTTTTGCTGGCCTAATAGTAACTGCTCCTGAGTTAGGAAAACAGGGAAGATTTAATTGAAAGGAAGTTAAAGATAAAAGGACATTAAAAACAATAAGTAATGTTTAAATCAACTATGAAGTAAAATAAATAAAACAATATCATCAAATTTAATGAAATTGTGAATTAGGACAAAGTAAAAAACTGTAAAATCAGACACTGTCAAATGGCACACAGCGCTGTATGATTGAAAATGAAAAATACAATACAATACAAGTGCAAAAGCGTATCAGAGATTCAGTTATAGCTTCTTGTATTCAAGACACTAGATACTTCTCAATCATATGAGGAGAAGAGACGATCAAAATGATAATTCGACCTATAAGACATAATTATTAAAATTATGTATAACCTATTATGTAAAAAATATAAAACTACTTTTATGTTAAATTGTTATGATGATGATGATAAAGATGAATGGTTACGGTAATGAATAAAAAACGTCATACAGTCATACCTCGATATAACTTAACTCGATATAACGTAACTTTTACCTCTTTATGGCAGTTCAAATTCTTAACGTGATAAATCTATCTAAACACAGGGTGTTCGGTTCCCTAGCACAAATATTTTCAGAGGCGATAGAGGATGATATTTGAAGACAAAAATTGTTCTACGCATATGGTCAAGTTTTAAAGTATACGGAGTTATTGTACTTTTAATTTTTTGGTACATGTAAGCTTTTTTTTATAGCTTTATTAGAGTGGCTTTCAGCCTCCTGGGCTGGTTCGCCACTTAGTATATGTCAGTCTTAGACTGGCTGTAACTAAAAAAAATATGTTACTTAGCTTAATTCTTTACCTCCATTCGAAAGTTAAGAAAATTTCCTATATAACAGTTCATTTAAACTTTCAGTTATCATCATTTAGTGTCGTTACAGAGGTTAAAAATGTTTTAATCATCTCTTTTTTCTACAACTCTCTTTTTGACAAAAACTTTTTTAATTGCCTAGTTTTTTTTTTGCAGTACTGTTATGAATGCGACATGTTGTGCTTCCAATTAGCAGATATTAAAATCACGAATTCAACCCTTGCTGCGGTAATGTCTGTGCGCATGACGCACAGCACCCTTGATCATCGCGCTGTTTAACCAAGCAAGGTGAAGAATGTCATACCTATTTTAAAAACGGACAAATGAGCGAAATTGGCGAATCTGATTTTGTAAACAAACATTTAAATCAACAATTTCTCACGAATAAAAGCTAAATTTCTTAATCTAAGACCAAAATCGGAAGGAGAATAATGGCATAACTTAAATGTTTTCAAAACAGTACTCACGGCTTCCAGGAAATAGCTATGTTTTAGGCAGCCGATGCCGAACAACTGGCGTAACTGCAGCAGAGATGAATAAGAGACACGCTGAGCATTGGTGAGAAGATAGCACAGACCGAAGAAAACGGCGAGAAGGATGCCGAATTCAAAACGCTGGACGACGATGAGATCATTGCAAGAGTTCTTCATGCTGGCGAAGACATTTTCTAAGACGGCGACGACACAATGCAGTCAAAGTCAACGCAGAAAGAAGCATCACAATCTTCGAGTTTTGCATATGTTGACGAATATTTAAACATGTCGGATGAAGCAGTCTTAAATGGGTTCGGTCAGTTAATCAAATACACGTAAGAGAACAACTGGCCACTGACTACACAGTTCTCGCTGCGCCAGATAGGAAGGTGTTTATGTGGTTTAACTAATCTGTCATAACTACAATCGAATACTTATGCTTACTGGCAACTATGGACCATTTTGACTTTTAATCCATGCACAGTCATAAATCATCTGCGGCATATCAGTGCCAGCGAGAGGGAAACATATCAGCGAGAAAAAAATAACATGAATAAAATTGATTTTGCGTTAATTATTTTATGGAAAAAAAAGGCTAAAACAAAAACCCTCTAGGATTCAAAAATTCTTGGAAATTTTTTTTTTGGTTCGATATAACGTAATGAAAATAAGAATTAAGTTACGTTATATCGAGGTATGACTGTATTTATATATAGTGAAGGTTTATTATAATATGAACTGAAAATTACATGTGTGCCAAGTGCTGTATTGTTGCAATTTTTGACAAACTTCCGCATCCATTATGAACCAGAAAATTTATACAATGTATGACAGCCATGAGAGAAAAACAAAGAATTTTAAATTTTGAATTATTTTACACCACCTGATGACCTGGAAGACTTGAAATATATCATGTAAAAGACAGTACATCCCATATTTCGATGATCTGAAACCAATTTATATGCAATAACATACTATCATTTCATGATCGATCGTAGCGTGCGGTGCTTGAAAGAATAAGCAAAAAAGTTTCTGTTGTCATTTTTGCTCAGTTTCATTCATTTTTTATATGAGGGTTTTACAAGTGAATTTGTGCAATTTAAGAACTTTTTTTTATTCCTTTATTATCGAGATTTTCAGCCCTGAGCTGGTTCATCTCCCGTCGTAGACACTCAAATACCTTTTGGATACTTTCGTAACTGGTCCGGGAGTGAGATTCGAACTCGAGATTTTGGCGTGAGAGATATGGATGTTAACCACTACTCCCAATTTAAGAACTTCAAAAGACCAATCATGAGTCGTAATCTAGTGTGATGAACCTGCATTAGATAAAAAATGATTGAATTTAAACTCCATAAAGCAAAATTTAGCCTCATACCCCAACGATAAGGACGGCACCGGAATAGACACGAATATAACGGGTCCAGAACTAAATAGAAGGGATAACGCATGTACCATTGGACATTTCAGAAGTGTATATTTTGTTTAGCTGCTTTAAATGAAATTGATTTGGAAGTGGAGCACTGCTAATTAGAAAAATATCGAAACTCGGACAGGGAAATCCTGCTGTACTTCATTCATATAATTTGGCTAACAACTCAACTCCAAAGATTTTTGAAACTGTTTCCAACTCTGACACATCCGTTTGTAGATCGATCTTTCTACGAGGTCAACCGTCGACGGAAGCTGGCATAATGGAGGAAAACTCGTACCCCCTTTTTCTAGTTCGACATCATCAATGCTCTTCTTTCTTTTTCTATTCAGGATTTTGTTGCATCTTCAACATGCTACAGCCATAAATTTCTCCTGTCTATTATCAGTTCGTGAAATGACTGCATCGTTGAAAGCTATTTAGTGTCAATGTGTTGCTTGCCTTGTAAACTAATGAAAAGCTTCATTAAAAGTTAAAGTTTTACTTCAAGAGGAACAATGCGAGGTCTTACAGAAGAAAAGCGAAAATAGTTTGTGACCAAGTACTGCACTGAAAAGGGAATGTCGCTAAGAAAATTAGCAAAAGACGAAGGTGTTAGTGTCTGTCCGATTCAAAATGCAATCAACAGGTTTGTTATGCACAACACATTGAAGGATTTACGCGACCGTGGTAGCAAAACAGGTGCGTCAAACCCAAATTTGAACCAACAAATTTGCAAAATTTTTGAAGGAAAAAAGAAGGTATCCATCAGAGATTGTGCAAAAAAGTGTTGCACGACGATTGGAGTGGTCCAACGCACAAAGCAGCGAAATTTTCTGAAGACGTACCGGAAACAAAAATGTCCAAAACGCAACCAAATTTAGGTGCATTCTGTGAAAACTCGGGCTCGGAAGCTGACCGACGACATTTTGAGCAAAAATGACATGTGCATTATCATGGATGACGAGACATACGTCAAATTGGACTACAGGGCACTTTCAGAGGCACAGTTTCACACCGTGAAGCGTGAAACGGATGTTCCAAAAATCGGTTCTTTGCGAAAAATTTGGAAAAAAGATGTTGGTTTGGCAAGCAATTTGCCATTGTGGTATGAAATCGACACCTTTTATTATACTGCAAATATGAACACCGAAATGTACCGAAAGGAATGCCTGCAGAAACGAAATCTGCCACTTATCCGAAAACACAAAGGTTCGACACTGTTTTGGCCTACTGCCACTATGCGCGTGCCACCTTGGACTGGTATGAAGAGAAAAATTTGTGGAAAAGGTGATGAATCCTCCAAATTGTTCGCGAATAAGACCCATTGAGAAATTTTGGGCATTGATGAAAGGAAAGCTGCGACAGAAAGCTAGAGGAGCAGATGACATTAGGGGCTGTTCATAAACCACGTAGACAATTAAGGGGGGGGGGTTTCGAAAAAGTCTACGTTTGTCTACGATGGGGGAGGGGGGGCTATACCAAAAGTCTACGTAGACCTTTTTTTTCTCTCTACAAAACGGAACGCAGTGAAAAATACCATTATAAAAAACAAATTCTAGGTAAATCCAAACATAAAATAAGTTTATTTTGGCCGCAAACATAAACTTTCTTTCTAACATATTCTATGTTTAAAACCAATCCTAGTAGCACACTTGTTGCCATTCGGTTGAGATATCAGACATATGACTTGCTAAGTCATAATCAAGTTACTACAACTAATAAAAGCCGTAGTGTGCTACATGGAAAGTGACATCGATGTTTGAAATTAAAATCACATTATGTTTATTTTCCACATATTAATAATACGATTAAACGTACAAATTGTGGATGCTACTAGTTGCGTTCTAAATTTAATTTATTTATTCTATGAATCTTAGTTATCTTAGTCTTGGATTGAGCTTAAATGCTAAAATGTTCCAGTTTCAAGAAGGTTGCTCAGAGATGCACACAGTGTCGAGCCCTGAACATTGTAAAAATTGAAGCAATACATCAAATCAGTATAATATGGCAGCTAATTGAATAATGAAGCATAACATCCCGTTCACACTACAACATATATAACGTGATATAGACCATCTTCATACTAGCATCTATGCATCTAAAGACTGTCTACGTCAAATTTCGGACATCAAAATAATAGTAGTAAAACAAAAATTACACATAATTCAGAAATATCTGATGTTTATTTCACAATAATAGATTGATATCTACATAAGAAACAGTTGATTAAAGGGTGATAGGGTCAAAATTTGGTCAAGGGAAAACGCGTGTAAATCGGTGAAATCGTTTATATAAAAAATCAAATTAAATTTCTTTTTCAAGTTCAATTAGAATAAAATTCAGGAAAAATATTCAGTTAGGCTTCCGCTTTTCCAAATCCGAATTGCCGGGCCTTACGCTTGACCCCTGCCATCAGATTTTGTACAGCCACCTTGTCCACCTTCTTCGCCGCAGAAAGCCAGTTTGCCTTGAACTGCTGCTCGTCTTTAGCAGTTTTTATGGTCTTCTTTAGGTTCCGCTTGACAATAGCCCAGTATTTCTCAATTGGGCGGAGCTCTGGCGTGTTGGGAGGGTTCTTGTCCTTGGGAACCACCTGCACGTTGTTGGCGGCGTACCACTCCATGGCCTTTTAACCGTAATGGCAAGATGCCAAATCCGGCCAAAACAGTACGGAACAACCGTGTTTCTTCAGGAAAGGCAGCAGACGTTTATTCAAACACTCTTTCACGTAAATTTCTTGGTTGACAGTCCCGGAAGCTATGAAAATGCTGCTTTTCAAGCCACAGGTACAGATGGCTTGCCAAACCAGATATTTCTTTGCGAACTTTGACAGTTTCGTGTGCTTGAAAATATCTGCTACCTTTCCCCTTCCTTTTGCCGTATAAAACTCCTGTCCCGGAAGCTGCTTGTAGTCGGCTTTGACGTAGGTTTCGTCGTCCATTACCACGCAGTCAAACTTCGTCAGCATCGTCGTGTACAGCCTCCGGGATCGCGCTTTGGCCGTCGTATTTTGTGTATCATCGCGATTTGGAGTCACTACCTTCTTGTAAGTCGATAGTCCGGCTCGTTTTTTGGCTCGATGCACGGTTGTAGACGATACACCCAGCTTATTTGCGGCATCTCGGAGAGATAGGTTAGGGTTTCGCTTGAAACTACCGGCAACTCTCTTTGTCGTCTCAGCGGCTTCCGGTTTTCGATTTCCCATCGATCCAGACTTCCTGGCTGTCGGCAAACGTTCCGCAAACACTTTAATTACATTTGTAACGGTTGATTTGGCAACTTTTAGCGTTTTTGCCAACATTGCGTGCGAGTAGCTCGGATTTTCGCGATGCGCGAGCAAAATTTTGATACGCTGCTCTTCTTGCTTGGACGGCATTTTGACAACTGAAGAGTGAATTCCAAAATCAAAATAAGAGCAACATTCTACACACACACACCTTCAAAATGAGGGGTGTTCAGGTTTTTTAAATGCAAAATTGAAAGAAATACGTCAAGTTGATATTGACCAAATTTTGACCGTATCGCCCTTTAAGATGTTCATCCTTCCTTCTGTTAAATTCTCGAACTTTCTGAGGTACACCCGCGATCAGTTTCCCTACGGTATGCTCTTAAACGCCCACCGTGAAGATTCTCCATCTTCTCTTGAAATCGTCGGTGCCATTTGCTTTCTTCTTAGTTTCGAAGAGTTTCTGCTTAACTAGAGCCCAGTACTTCTCTATTGGGCGAAGTTCTGGACAGTTTGGTGGATTGGCCGTTTTTGGAACGTATTTGACCTCTTGAACCCTTTAACATTTCAGGACGGATTTCGCATAGATTTCGCAAAACAGACTGGAGTTTCTTGGCAGGATCAAGTACCGATAAATTTGTGTTTCGCTGCCGTTCGTTAAAAAATGCGTGTCCACTTGATTCGAAGCCATTTTACTGAATGTAATAAAAATGTAAACATGTTGTACCACGAAATAAAGTGGAGAGTTTGAGCTGTCACATGAGTGAAACGTTTCAGCGATCCGTGAAATAATTCAAAATCTACACAGAAATAAAAGTGTCCGAAATTAACGTTGACAGGCTTAAGTTTTCACTAAAAATAATTTGCGTGGCATTTGATATCAAGATCGTAATGTAGGTAACAATGTGAACGGGGTTTAATGCTACACGCTAAAATTACTGTCTCTTATTATCTTTTCGAGAGGAAAAAAAGAGATAACAAGAGACACTAATTTGAGCGTGCTGGTTGTGTTTCTCTATTTGTTTTTTTTAACATCGATGGATCGAATGCATGGTATCAACACAATAGTAAGTTTATGATGTCAACCACTCAAGCAACACATCTCTTTTTGTTTTCCTTTATTATCGAGATTTTCAGCGCTGGGTTGGTTCATTTCCCATTGAAGTCGCTCAAATCCCCTTTAGGTATTTTCGTAACTTGTCCAGGGGTGAGATTCGAACTCGTGACTTTGGCGGGAGAGGTATGGATGTTAACCAATACGCTGGGGTCGCCCTCACAACACATCTCTCATAATTGGTTGCAGAAACTTGATTGTGACTTAATTGAGTCACATATCAGTTACATCGACTTAATTGCAACAAGTGTGCTGCTCGGGCATTAAGTATTATCATTTATACGTGAAAGAGATGATATTTGATAGTTAACTTGCTCCCATTTGACAAACATTTAGTAGACGGTTTGAAAAAGTCTACGAAAGTCTACGATGGGGGAGGGGGGGGTTTGAAAGTGTCAAATTTCAGTCTACGTGGTTTATGAACAGTCCCTTATCAAATTAAAAAAAGACTGGGTAAACGTGAGCAAAACCATCGACGGAATGGTTGTGCAAAACCTCATGAGGAACATCAAGAAGAAGGTGCGAGAGTTGGCTAGATCTTCAAAATATTAATTGAATACTTATGTAATGGGCTTTATTGATGGTCTATAAACAATGTAAATGAATATGAGTTGCAAAATAAATAAAACATATTTGTGTGAACTTACAAAATCATATGTGCAACACATTTTCATGTATTTGTCTGTTATTAATGTGTGTGTGTGTGTGTGTGTGTGTGTGTGTGTGTGTGTATGTATGTGTGGTGCCATCTACAAACAAATCATATACTAGGGTTACGGGATGTAACGTAAGCCTAGCTCCTTCATTCGGCCTATGCCTCAAATATGTTATTAATTCGGCTATATCCAACAAAATCACGTTGCTATCTGGATGATCGATTGCTCCCGAAGCAATAGAAAAATTATTTATCAACTAATTGTTCACTTCCGCGTAACTTTCGATTTCCTTAACGTTTTAGACATCACGATTTCACTGCTTAAGCTCACGATCTTCTACACGATCTTTGAATTGAATGATCTAAGTTTGGTTAAATTTAAACAATAAACCGAGTAATGCAGTTTTGATGTACATAAGATAGTCACATGTGTTCACATAGGTAGAATAACAATGATTTAACAAGAAAACCGTAGACACAATGTTAGGGACATATTTTTTTCTGTGTTCCCAACTATGGCTTGTTGTATAAAAAGCATATTGGAAATGTTGTTATTGGTAAAATTTTCAATAAAAATTTCTGAGTGTCGGTTACATGTTTTCCAAATGGCTCATCTAAACATAAACCAAAGACACAAAATCTGCGTAGAGTGAATTATTATGATTTGATTATCGAATGACCGAAAAATCATACATGGAAACCACTTAAGTGTTTCTACATAGCTTAATTACAGTTTGTTCTGTGAAAATTTGCTTTGGGTAAAGCGAATACAGCTGGCAATCAGAAATAAGCAGCCATAAATCAGAAAATCAGAATAAAAACAGTACAAAGACAGCATTTAACAAAAAAAATTGTCGAATGGTACTAAGTTGCATCCATGAATAGATATCCCGGTCCTGACACATCCTCGAGACCAAATTGTCCGGAGTCGTGTTGTGACCGCTTACGGCAAACATGCCTGATCTCGCGCCGTAGAAGCGAGGACATGCGAAGAACACATGTTCTGCAGTTTCCTCAACTCCCACGCATTTGCTGCATGCGGAGGACTGTGCATGCCCATATTTGTGCAGGTATTGTCTAAAACAGCCGTGGCCAGACAATATCTGCGTTAAGTGGAAGTTAACCTCCCCGTGTCGCCTACCGACCCACCCGGTTAATTCCGGGATTAGTCGGTGGGTCCACAGACCTTTGGTGGAGTTATTCCATTCCCTTCGCCACTTAACCATGGAAACGGCTCTAGTGGTCTTTCGAATACCTCTTGTTCCACGTTTTTCGAAGCACTCTACGTCCTCTTTTATGACCATGCCTATTGGCATCATCCCCGCTAGGACGCAGACCGCGTCGCGTGATACCGTTCGGTAAGCACTAACCACTCTTAGGCACATGAGCCTGTGCGTACTCTCTAGCTTACTTACGTAGCTCTTGGTACTCAAGGCGATGATCCATGCCGGCCCGCCGTACCTAAGTATGGACAGGGCGACGCTGGCCAGGAGTTTACGCTTACTCCCTTGCACCGCCGAGCTATTCGACATCATGCGGGATAATGCCGATATAGCCATTGAGGCTTTCTTGCAAGCATAATCGACGTGACTGACAAAGGACAGCTTGTCGTCGATCATGACCCCAAGATTGAGGTAACCTCTTCGATTCTACTGTGCAGTTACCTGCACTGATCGTCGCATGTTGCTCCGATTTCTTATTGTTCACCACCGTGACCTCAGTCTTATGGTGGGCTAGCTCCAAGTGCCTGGAGCTCATCCATCGCTCCACAACGCCAATGGAGTGTGAGGCCGTTAAATCGACCTCTTCGATGGATTCACCACATATCTCTAGGGTAATGTCGTCTGCGAACCCGACAATCTTTACCCCGCTCGGGAACTCAAGCCGCAGTACCTCGTCGTACATCGTGTTCCATAGCACCGGACCCAGGATCGAACCTTGTGGAACGCCTGCGGTGATCTGTACACGTTTCTGGCCTGCCTCTGTATTGTATACCAGTACGCGATTCTGGAAGTAACTACCCAGGTACCCAGGAACCTGTAGGCGCTGGAGCGAGTCGGCGATAGCCACCCAACTGGCGCTATTGAAAGCGTTTCTCACGTCAAGGGTGATCACTGCACAGTAGCGTACTCCTCGCCTCTTGCGCTGGATTGCCACCTCAGCCGTCTTGGTGACGGACAGGATGGCATCCACCGTCGACTTCCCTTTGCGGAAGCCAAACTGATTGTCCGACAGACCACCTGTACCCTCCGTGTACGTTGTCAGTCTGTTGAGGATTACCCTCTCGAGCACCTTACCCGCTGTATCCAACAGACATATAGGTCTATATGCCGATGGATCTCCAGGTGGCTTCCCTGTCTTTGGTAGCAACACAAAGGTCTGAATTTTCCAGGCGTCCGGGAAGACGCCCTCGTCCAGACACTTTTGCATCACCACTCTGAACATTCCGGGATCCAGCAAGATAGCCGTCTTGATGGCAAGGTTCGGGATACCATCAGGTCCCGGCGCTTTGTTCACCTTTAGCGACTTTGCTATCGCAATGAGTTCTTCATTCGTCACCGTCGCCTCATCGCCGGCCCCCGTTGTGCCGTTATCAATGCCCACGTGGTCACGGGTGTTCACGTCCACCCTTCCGTCACTATGACAGCGTTAAGGTCTGGGATACTGGAACGCTGGTCATGGGACAAATCTACGGCGGCGGGGGGCCATGGACTCGGGTCGTGGGTCGGAAAGAGTCCCCCAACGATCACCTGCAGCAGCTCTGATGAACGCTCGGTTGGAGCCGCCGATCCTTTGGTTTTGGCCATTATTACCCAATAGGCGTCACCCCACGGGTTTGCATTGGCCCTCTGACATAGACCCTCGAAGCAGGCTCGCTTGCTGGCCTTTATCTCCCTCTTTAGTGCGGCCTTCGCGGCGACTAGCGCCCCTCTACGCTCGATTCTCTCGGCGTCTCTTGGTACCCACATTGGCTAGGTCTACGTTGAGCCTAGCCAAGGCCTCTAGAAATATTTGGCCCCTAGGGTTGGTAAGGCGGCTTCCCCACTCGAGCGCCCAAGCGTTGAAGTCCCCCGCTATTACCAACGGGGTCAGGCCAGTTAGCTCCGTTGTCATCCGATCTAGCATATTGGTAAACTGTTCGATCGACCATCTTGGCGGTGCGTAGCAGCTGCAGAAGAACACTCCATTCACTTTTACAACCGCAAAGCCTTCGTTTGTGGTTGACACAACCTCCTGAACCGCAACCAGTTTCCGTTGCCGGGTGGGATGCGGTATGGGTCGGAAATAATGGCGATATCCGATGCCGACTCGCTAACTGTCTGACACAGCAGTTGCTGGGCGACCTCACAGTGGTTCAGGTTTAGTTGGGTTACCTGCATTACTGTTGTCTCTTTGGTATACCCTTAGCGGCCGGGCACTTGCCCCCCCCCCCCGCTCCCCCATGAGGTGCTTATCGTCTGGTTTCCCGGCGCACATCAAGCATTTGGGGGGACCTTTGCAGTCCCGCGCCTTGTGGCTAGTGCTGCCACACCTTCTGCACATGTTGCTACGATCTGGGCCTTTGCATTCCCAGGACATGTGCCCGCTCTCTAGGCATCTGAAACATGCCTTTGGCGGCTGGTGTAGGCTTAGTGGGCATACTGACCATCCCACCTTCACCTTCGCCACCTTCAACGCCGCGTCCGCGTCGACTGCCGCTACCCTCATGGTTGCAACTTGGGTCCCAAGTGGACCCTTCCTCAGACGAATGTCTGCTGCTGCAACCTCGACCTTGCACTGTTCCTTTAGTGCAGTGGAAATCTCGTCTGCTTCGGTGATCTCATTCAGGTTTTTACACTGGATCGTCACCTGCGAGACGAGGGCGCGCACCTCACCTAAGGCCTGTCTTGCCGATCTCTGTACGCCGGGCTCTTTAGCGTTGTCGTCTTCTTTAGCTCCAGGAGCATCTCGCCGGTGCGGGTACGGCGTATACTCCGCACATCGGCACCTAAACCTGCCAGTTTAGCGTCCCCGCGCATCGCTTTCAAGACCTCCGAGTACTTGGACACGTCGGTCTTCACGATGAGGGCCTCTCCGCGGTTCCACTTGCGAGCCACCTGTCGCTTATCTTTTTCTTTTCTAGTCCTATTTCCCTTTTTTCGGACCTTGTTCCATTGGCTTTCTCTGCCACGTCTGGGGTCGTCGCTCGTCCCCCTCTCCGCACCAGCGTCTGCCTCCGTGCTGGTTATCGCTGTCGTGGTCGGGGCCCCGCCGTTCGGGCCCCCTTCGGCGCTTGAGACCACTCTCGAGCTGGCCGTCGCCGTTGAGAGCGTTGGGCTTAGGTGTGCTCATTCGACAGGGGTGTATCTAGGGCTGTTGCGGCGAACAAGAGTTATATTCCGTTCATCCAATGCAGATCTGACATCTGATGATTTACAATTTGTATAATTTGCTGCATGAAACGGAATATTTCTAATTGACAAATGTACACACGTAGAAAAAATCATTTAAATTTAAATATAGCTGGATGAACAGAAAATGAGCGGTCCATTGATGATTATGATTTGTAATACTACCATCTATTGTAGCAAGGTAACTTTCCATAGCAGTGGAATAATCTGAAAAGCAATTTGAACAGTATTCTTTTGTTGTTCGTGATCCTCAAGCTCCTGTATGAAGGACCCGTAAGCAGAGACACTTACGCGATACCCGCGAATATAGGGAAGCACTAGTCAGCACTAGAATCGAGCCCTCGATTGACAGAATAAACCCAATATATGGGTTCAAAGAGCCCGCCCTCGTTCCGCAAAATGTGAACAATAGGGAGCAGGCAGTCCCATTCTCCCTATCCAAATCGTTTCACTTGGGTGCCCTGGTGGTCCCTCTCTTTCCCCATTGTTTGTTATTTAATGTAATGTTATATATAGTACAGTTTGTTGGGCTCATTTGATTGCTTACTTTGTGTTAGAGAATTTGGCTGAAAGTAAAAGTTGTTTATTATTCTTTATTATTGTAACTGTCTGTCACGACCAAGGATAACATTGTAATAGTAAAGTTTGTCTTTCTGTGCGGTCCGTTAGGCCAAAATTTGTGTCTGATCTTAAATTTACAAGACAATAAAAACTCGAAATATTAACTTACATGACATGACGTAAAACTAAGTTGGGGTACACAAAACGATGTTTTCCAAATGCTGCTACTGTTAATGCAAATATAAATGCTTCTTGATGCCTGTTTTTGCAAGGAGCTAGTTCTAGTTAACGTCAGAAAAAAAATAAGATTCGGCTCTTTAAGATCATAGATTGTAGCGGTTAAAATTAGCTCTTTCTTATCTTGTAGGGTTCAATTTGTTCCTGAATCTCCGTTCCCGGTCATGTAAATTTAGGGCTTGCTAATCCCATTATCCAGTCAAGTGGCTATTATTTAAAGGGTGTATTCGATAAAAATGGCACACACATATATACTCATCAAAATTAAACTGATTATCGGATTTTCTTGAAATTTTCAGGGAATGAAGAACTACTAATGAGTTTTGATTTACAACATTTGTTTTATTCAATTTCGTCTCCCATCCCGAATGCCCGCACCTTCCTTTTCACTCCATTAAATTTTGTACAACCGATTTTCCCAGTGTTTTTGTTGTTTTTACCCAAATTTTCTTCAATTCTAGCTCTGTTTTTATAGTTTTGGGATGTTTGCGAAGTTCCGTTTTCATAATTGCCCAGAATTTTTCAATTTAACGAAGTTCCGGTGAATTTGGTGGGTTCATATCCTTTGGCACAAAATTGACTCCGTTGGCTCGGTACCACTCCAATACGTTTCGAGCGTAGTGGCAGGATGCTAGATCAGGCCAAAACAGAGTTGATCCTTTGTGCTTCTTAATGAATGGCAAGAGACGCTTCTTAAGGCACTCTTCCGTGTAAATCGCACCGTTTATTGTTCCGGAAGTGATGAAGGGAGCACTGATTTCACCACATCCGCAAATCGCCGGCCAGATTAGAAACTTCTTTGCAAATTTCGATAGTTTCTTCTTTCGAACATCCTCCGGAACATCGAACTTCGACTTGGCAACGAAATATTCTTGCTCAGGAAGTTGACGGAAGTCGGCCTTGACGTATGTTTCGTCATCCATCACGATGCAACCGGATATGGTGAGCAACTTCGTGTAAAGTTTCCGGGCGCGGGTTTTCGCAGTGATGTTTTGTTTTTCATTCCGGTTTGGGGCTTTTTGCACTTTGTAAACATGTAACCCAGCATGGGCTTCATGGTTTTCTGCACAAAACCGACTGACACCTTAGACTTTTTAGCGACATCTCGAACTGACATATTTGGACGGTTCTTGAATTGTTGTACGACTTTCCTGGCAATTTTACTGTCCATTGGACCACTTTTACGACCACTCCCTTCCTTCCTTTGGACACTCAGAGGCTCCTTGAAGGTTCTTATTACACGAGACACAGTTGTATTTGCAATTCCAAGCCTTTTAGCAATCCACCGGTGGGACGCCCCTGGATTTTGATTGTGAGTGCACAAAATTTTCTCACGGACAATTTCTTGTTTCGACGACATGACTGGAACTACTGAATGTATAACTATGAAACTTGGCAGATGTAAATAATACACTATGGATAAGATCTACTCAAATTTCTAGGTTTTTTACTCATACGATTCAAAAGTTACAGAAGATTTTCTGTGTGCCATTTTTATCGAATACACCCTTTAATGCACAGATAAAAAGAAACATTGAATTTTATGCGTTTTCTAATGCACATAAAAGGAATGCTAGATTTGGCAGAAACTAATGGGATATTTCATGTAAATTGAGGTCAGATAACGCCTGCATCTAGCCTGTTGTATGACAGATCACAAATAATGTTGTATGGTGCAGGAAAAATTGCGTACAACTTCGTTGTTTACGCCTCCTTTGGGTTTAAATTAAACGAGAGGAAATTTTACGCGCATGTTAAAATTACTTATTTTTTTCTGTGTGCCTAACAAATTTAGATTTGATGTAACGTTAGGGCCTGTTGTAAATTTAGCATCTGAAACGTAACTTTGAGTGTGTCAGTATTTGTCATTTTGGGTTTCAAATTAGGATTTAGCAACACCTCAAATGTAACACACAATTGAGTGATGTTTATCTTTGAGTCTCAAAGTATTTACGTGCAATAAAGTAAAAACGTAAAATTCATTATTTTTAAGAGTGTATCTCATGTAACTGAGCGTTCGACCGCCTCGTAGTAAAACAATTGTTGCAATACCTGCACTCAAAAAATCAACACGTTGTTTCCACGTGAAATGCACCTAATGTTCCTTCACTGCCAAAACCAGTAATAAACACGTGGAATTCACGTAAGAGCTACGTGATTTCCACGTCAATCCACATTCTACGTGAAAATCACATAAATGTAACGTGATTTTTTAAGTACAACTCACTGGCACGTAATTTGGTTACGTGTCCAGGTAAAAGTTACGTGAAATTTCACGTGAAAATGACGTGTTGATTTTTGAGAGTGTGTGAATCCATTAATGCTTATTTAACTTTCTTGAACAATTTAATAGAATGAGCATACCAGTTGCAAACCAAATCAGCAGCAATAGAGTGCGAGTTATAAGCCAAACAGACAGCTGACACGGGAACCTTGTCAAACAAGCGCGGGGTATTTGGGATGCACCCGAACCCCAGAGGGACCAGCAATTATCGCTAATGAAAGGCAAAATATTAATTTCGATAATGATAGGCCTCTGGAGCTACCTACTACCTTTATGTGGGACTGCTTTTGACGGGAGGTTGCCAGCAAGGTCATGAAGCCGCGCTAACGTGGACCTATTTATTGAAGAATCGTGCCTGCTAATCGTATGTGGTCCAGTCCAGGTACCTACTTGGCCATATTTTGTGTGTGTGTCTCTCTCTCTCTCACTAGTAGAAAAGCAGAGCAGTGAAAACAGCTAAACGGAACCCATTCATTAATTATCTTGAACGATTTGTTGAAATTAGAAATTTGTACAATTAGGGCGGTCGGTGATTGATTTCCCTAATGAGATGATTGATGGGTTCGGACACGGTAATTCATTAGCTCCCTATGGAGAGCAATTTTCACCAGAGTTCAACTTTTCTGGAAAGAAATATTATGTAACCATCAGTCCCACGAACTGGCGTCAAAATCTTAAGTTGTAGCGAATGAAAGTTTACAAATTCAATTTTATTCATAATCAGAAAAGCATAAACCAAAAGTAATCATCTTTTTTATTGCAATATAAATATTGTTTATATGTACACATACAGAGAGAGCATTTTTATGGCACTCGGTTCGCACTCTTCCATGGTCTCTCTGGGCCAGGACAACACACGATTCGCGCTTCCAACAGCAGCAGCAGCCCTTCGTCGTTCGCTGGCTGAGTGAGTGGCTGATTATGGCGCCTCGGTGATCATTTATTATCGGAAACATCATTTGCTGTCAGAAAACAGCATCAAGTAAAAAAATCCAATTATATTTTTCCGATGTTCTCCCTTTTGATTTTTTAAACCATGCACGGAGGAATCCTTCCTTCGAGCCAATATAACACTTGTGTATGCTGAACATTGTTCCTTTCGAGCTGGGACACTGAAATCTGGCATGGCTGTTTGTTTCTGTGTGATTTTCACTTTTTGGCAAACAATATTGAACAATTAATCAACTCGTCAAGCTCAGGCTAAGCCAGATTGAAAATCAGTGCAAAATTCTTTCTCCGCCTGCCGTCCTCCCCGCAAGTTGGCAGACTCAGATATCATGAATGATCTCTAGACTTTTTGCTTCGTTTAGGCAGGCAGGCATCCTGTATGCTTTGCTGAAAGAAATTAAATTTCTGACAGGCAGATCGTGACCGAAGCTGATTTGGTTACGTCTAACCGAGTTGCCCCACGAATTATTGGTTATAAAGGTGGAATGGAAGCTGGTGGTCACTAATTGATTCTAATGGTAATTAACTGAAATATGGATAGGAAATTTGAAGGCATGCTGTCGTCGATTCATTAACAATGACGGTTGATTGATTGCGCACGTGTTGTTCTCCGGCTAGACGGGTGGAAATTTGGTTTTGAAACTGGAAAAAGGAAGTATGAGGATAGTTTTTTTTTCCTGATAGTTAAAGGCTTATTTAATAATTGGGATGGGGTCGTTCTATGTCTAGCCTCTATGTCAAGTTAATCCAAATTTATTTGACATACAGCTACCTCATGTTCACACAGCACCAGTATATAGAAACATTATACTTTTTAAAACGGGATGTTAGTTTACATTGAACTGCTAACAGAGCTTAAGTATGCACACAAAAATAGACGCGCAGCTTCGTTACCGGATCTAGGTGAGCTCGATGGAGCCCTTCTTGAGAACTACTGGAGTACTGTCAAAGCAGCTATAAACAACGCAGTTGAGAATAGCGTACGGTACGTAGAACGGAGTTGATGGAATGATTGGCTTGACGAGGAGCTTAGAGAGATTTCGGAGTAGTACACAGCGTGGGCGGTAAGGCTGCAGCAGGGGACCCGCGAGCCAAAATGTGCAGGGATGTGGATGGAAGCAGCTTGACGAAACATGAGGCGATTGAAAAGTGGAGGCAGCGTTTCAACCAACACCTGAATGACGCGCAGGATGTGGACAGCGAGTTAAAGGACAGCGGAAGCAATGACTACATCAGTACGGCAGGCATGAATGCATCCTATGGATGAAAAATTTAATTAATAAAAAACAACAACAACAAGTACGGCAGATAAGGCTTACGACCTGCTCCCACGCTGAATTTGGGATGCCATTCAACAACTCAAAAACAATAAAGCAGTTGGTAAGGATGACATATGGAGTGTATCGAATATAAGCTATCCACATACATTTGCGTTGTACGCATGTATTTCTGATGGTTTTTTAAGCTCTGAACACTGCATGCTTTGCGTTTGACTGTCAGCTTTCTTTTGTTTACTTGTTTGTGCGGTTCAAATTCTGCGTTTTCAAAATGTCCGGTACTGAAGAGGAAGCGAAAATTAAGGTTCTGGATACATGGCTAAGTGAGAAGGGTATACTATACGAAAATTGGCGATGCGGTTTGGAATTCATCATGCGAGTGTTAAAACCATCATTAATAAGTTTGGGGAACACTATTCTTTGGATGAGCTACCAAAAAGAGGCAGAAAACCCGGTTCTTCCAACCCCAAACTGGAGCAGAAAGTGGTATCTTTAATCATGAAGAACCAATTAATGTCAATACGTGATTTGGCCAAAGAGCAGGAACGAGTGTCGGAATGATCCAGCGTATCAAGAGGCGAAACCACCAGAAGACCTACAAGAAGCAGAAAATCTCGAAACAAAGTGCAGAACAGAAGAAGCGAGCAGCAACAATGGTCCGGAAATTGTATTCGCGTCTTTTGCAGCGTCCGGATGCCTGCGTTTTGATGGACGATGAGACCTATGTAAAGGAGGACTCAAAAACCCTTCCAGGTCCACAATACTTTACTGCCGTCGTTGGGGAGGATGTGAGCGATGCGGACAGGTCGATTCAAGTGGAAAAATTCGGTCGAAAGGTACTGGTATGGCAAGCAATATGTTCCTGTGGTTTGAAGTCAACCGTTTTTTACACTACCGGAACTATAAATGCGGAAATCTATCGATCTGAGTGTCTCCAGAAGAGATTGTTGCCTTAATGTAAGAAGCATAGTACACCTCCACTGTTTTGGCTGGATTTAGCGTTGGCTCACTATGCCAAAACCACTCTCAATTGGCTTGCGGAAAAGGGTATAGATTTCGTTGAGAAAAATATCAATCCACCAAATTGCCCTCAGCTTGGACCCATCGAACGTTACTGGGCAATCGTGAAGACTGGTAAGGCAGCTGGGAACATGCAGGAGTTCAAAAAATTTGGGCTCAAGCGTCCAAAAAATGCGATGCAACACTTGTCCGGAACTTGATGAAGAGCATTCGATCCAAAGTTCGAAAATTCGTCTTAAATTTCTTCCGGTCTTGATTATGTTCAAGTTTAACCTCGTACAATAAAGGATTTTTGTATGAATAAAATATCGGTTTTCAACATAATTTGAAAGAAAGTTTGTGAAAAATTGCAAAGGACCTAAAACTTAGCCTCCTTAGGCTACGCATGATAGTGCAGGCTGCATGCAAGGAGAGAGAAGAGCTGGAAGCCGAGCAAAGTGCCAAAGAGTAGGCACGGCTAGCAGCCACGGAGATGGCAAGGGAAATAGCAAGCAAGCAATTGAAGCACACGCAGACGGAAGAATCCGACTCCGTGGGAGACTCCACCCCGTCTACCATGGGAGTAGGGACCACCAAGCGGGCAGTCACGCTTGTCACTACACCACCGGCGCCGGCAAGTCGTACTTATTATGGGCTCCATAAGAAACTGCGGTCAAAAACGATTCACTCCAAACCACCATGTAGAGAACACTTGTAAGACCGGTAGCTCTCTAAGCACGTGAGACTTGGACAATGGTCGAAGAAGACTTGCAAGCACTTGGTGTATTCGAGTGACGCGTACTTAGGACAATTTCTGGTGGTGTGCAGGAAAACGGTGTATGCCGACGAAGAATGAATGACAAGCGCGCTCATCAAGTATTCGGTAGGTGGCAAAAGTTGGAAGGATACGCTGGGCAGGGCATGTTGCGAGAATGCCGGATATCAACCCTGCAATGAAAGTGTTCACTTGAAATCCATCTGGTACAAGAAGGCTTGAAGCGCAGCGGGCTAGATGGGTAGACCAGGTACTCAACAATCTGGCGACTGTATGGCACACGCCACCAGAGGGAGTTTTCGACAAATTCGTCAAAAGTCGGCTGGATTATCCTTGGATGGAATATGATTCCAGATCACTCGCGTG
The DNA here is from genome assembly GCA_034211315.2 of Aedes japonicus. Lineage (NCBI taxonomy): Eukaryota > Metazoa > Arthropoda > Insecta > Diptera > Culicidae > Aedes > Aedes japonicus. Next base: position 22,267 of record JASCZW010001726.1, read on the forward strand.
ATAAGCTCCTGAATCTCAGCCACCCGGTTGGCCTCAAATGTCTTCAATGTTGCCGCTGTTGCCAGTCCAGGACGATGGTGGATTCTGTTCACAGATAAATTGTGGCAGAGATCTCGATACAGTCCATGGCATACATGAGGAGTTCGGAAAACAGCTGAGCAGCGCATAGCTGGAGACCTTCGATTTCGACATGAGCAGTCTTGTAGTTAGAGCAGAATCCATCTGAGAAGATGGAACGGAGGTACAAACAGGCATCGTATGCAACTTCTGAAGAGTCGTTGAAGCCACGTGAACTTCCATGCTCTTGGAAATACCAGCCAATTACTGAAGGAACTGATAAATTTCATTCAAGCCTTGAAACAGACCTTCCACAAGCCATGAAACAGACAAGGTAAAAATCGGTTTCGCAACTTTGTGGGAACATTTACGAATTCTTGGTGGTGGAAAAAGTCCAATTGTGTGAAGAATACGCCGCAAAGAGAGACAGAAAATGTCTAAAGAAGCGAAAATGATTGATGAATAGCATCAGAAGAAGCAAAACGTAGTGGACTAGGTGGTATTATTGAAACTCTACGTGAAGAATTCCAACAAGGAGACCCAAAAAGCGTATTTAGAGGCTTGGGTGGGTCTTTGCAGGTAGTAATATTTAAATTCACGTGATATTGAACAACTCTGTTGTAATCATCTGAAGGTCCTTGACAAAACCATTTGTCTGGCTTGTAAAGATTTTCACTTTGAAAAATTTTACTGAAAACTGACGAAAATTTGCACAAAGAGAAATTACAAACCAACAAACTCATTAGATAGGAAAATCGTCGCCCTGAAAGAGCAGGATTTCAGATGGTGAGCATTGTCCGTGGTTAAACAATTTTGTAGTTGTGATTTTCGGGTTACTTCTCAGCAGCCTTCTCAGCTGCCTAGAAACCGGTTGCCTAGCCACCAATAGCTGTCAATTTGCTCACATGTGACAATCATATTTTTTTCCTCGTCGTTGCACCTAAGTAGTTAAACAGGTCATCAACATTTCTTAAATTGAGACAATATTGCCTTGAGAAAAAAACAAGACACATATTCCAAATGAAACAACAAACAATATTATCGAAAATGTTACTACGTTTTTAAGGGTAACCAATTAAAATATAAAACCATAAGTTCAAATAGGCAATCTAAATATACAAACATTTAAGTAGTAGCCTTAACGACTGGCTGTAAACTAGGCTAGGCTACCTAGCTTGCTGGTTCAACTTTTCATTACGACCGCTGCTGTTGAGGATAGGAAACCGTATTTAGATTTATTGAAGTTCAACGAAGTAACACATGCGGTGCGTTTCCAAAAGTAAATCACGTAAATCTCAATAACTATCAAGATTGGAGCGTAGAAACCGGTGAGCTCCGACATCAAAAAGCTATGGCCCTGCAGCAGCAACATCAATCGGAAGTGGAAGGATGGAACATGCAGGAGACAGGTCTGCAGCATCACCTCCAGCGCCGAAAACATGAAAACGCTTGCTTAAAGATCCAAATTGCATCACTGAACGAAGAGATGAATCGACTTCGCACTTCGGAAGGAATTTGGCAAATCTTGCTCAAGGAGCGTGATGACGAGATATTAGCTAAGGAATCGCAAATAGAGACCCTAAATAAGAAGTCCGTTAAGGCAACAGCGCAGATGCGCACATTGGAAACAGATTTGCCGGAGCAGCGCCTCTTACGCAACCTAGAATATGAAGTACTGGAACTACAGCAAGCAGAGCTGGATACTTAAATTTCAGGGTTTGCGTATAACGGAACAACAGTTGGAGAAGCAGATAGAAGTGAGCCTTCAGTGTGAGCAAGAAGCAATCAGCAAGCATAATGAAGCTGAGGAAGGAGTACTGGGATTTGCTCGACGAGGTACAACAGTTCTCCTCCTCCCTCCTCCTCCTCCTCCTCCTCCTCCTCCTCCCTCCCTCCTCCTACTCCTCCTCCTACTCCTCCTCCTCCTCCTCCTCCTCCTCCTCCTCATCCTCCTCCTCCTCCTCAGCCTCCTCCTCCTGTTCTTTTTTCGAGCTCGGCTAATGATGGTTTGGTCGGAATGTATGGTGGGAGAATTCCTCTAAGTCCACTCTTCACGAGCGGCCATGTAGGACCATCCCCACACCAAATATCTGTTAGACAGGTGGTTACAAAGGAGTTTCCAATATTTTCAGGGGATCCGATCGATTGACCAATATTCATCAGCAGTTATCATCATTCGTCGGAAGCTTGCGGATACTCCAACACTGAAAATCTTCACCCTTGACAACGTAGCCTGAAAGGTAGTGCAAAGGAGTCAGTCAGCAACGTTTTACTCCACCCGCCAACGGTACCTCAAGTCATGTTCACTCTGCTGCAGTTGTACGGGCGACCGGAACAAATCATGAACAATATGATCACCAAGGTTCAAGCAACCTCCCCTCCGAAATCCGCCCGGTTCGATACATTTGTCAGCTTTGGGCTGGCAGTTCAAAATTTGTGCGGACACTTGAAAGCGGCTGGACATAGTCGACTGCCTTAAGCGACATCACCGTTTACTCCATTTTCATCCAAAGACGTTGGTGAAGATTAATAGTGCAGTTGTAACCGTTCATTGTCAGGTATCGTCATCAACACTCATCTGCATTCTTCCTGTTACCCTGTACGGTAAAAACGAGCAGTTTAACACCTATGAATTCCTCAACGACGGATCATTGGTGACACTCGTAAAGTGGTACATCGCAGAAGCTCTCGGAGTTAACGTCGAGGTGGAAACGCGTCATGTAGAATGGACTGGAGGTGTCAACAAGACTATTGCCGGAGCAGACGTCGTATTGATGGACATATCCGAAGTTGGCGGAAGCGGCCGTTACAAGCTTTCGGAAGTGTATACTGTTGACAACCTTGGCTTGTCACAACAGACCACGGACTAGGCAGAACTCGTTACACGATTCGAACATCTTGACAAACTCCCAGTGAAAAGTTGCAGGTCCGCTACAGCAGGAATCTTAATTGGACAGAGCAATTGTCACCTGCTAGCTACATTAAAGTTGTGGCAAGGTATATTGAACGAGCCGATTTCAACAAAGACCCGGATAGGATGGACGGTATGTGGTAGTCTACGGAGGCCACAAGTCAGCACGATGCATTAACAGCTTCACATGTGTACTTAGCCAAAAATCGTTTTTCTTCACGAGTATGTTTGGCATTTTTTCGACTTCGAGTCTAGGTGTTGCCGTTGTACCAGCAATGAAAGGAGTCGACGAAGAACGTGCCTGCAAATCAAGCGGAATATTTGAGGTAGAGCTACTTTGGAAGTATGACTACATTGAGTTCCCTAACAGCCAATCGATAGTAGAACGACGATTTAAGTGTATCGAGAAGCGTTTAGCCCATAATCGTCGTCATTGTGAATAAACCCGGGCGAGTGCGAGTTATCTGGGACGCGGTGGCCAAGGTCGACGGGGTATCGTTGAACTCCTTGTTGCTTAAGGGATCAGATCTTCTTACACCGTTACTGTTTGTGCTGTTTGCGTATATAGAGCGAGAAGTGGCAGAATCAGCAGATGTTACAGAAATGGTTATGTAGAAGCTAGTCGAGGCACAGGATCCCAGTGCGTTGCTGTTTCCGTACTGAAGTTCCCCTGAGCTACCGATGAGTACCATGATGTCTGATGTGGCGATGTTCGGAGCTGCTTGCTTCCTAGCGCATTCGCAGTATGTAAAAAAATTGAACGCGACCAAACAAGAAGCAGAGGAATGTTTACCGGAGGATTGGATGGAGGGAATAGTGTGTCCCATGTAAAAAAGGGCGACAAGCTGGATTGCTGCAATTATCGTGCAATCACGCTGCTGAGCGCCGCCTACAAGTTGCTCTCCCAAATGTTATGCCGCCGCCTGTCACCAATTGCAAAGGAGTTCGTGGCGCAATACCAAGCGGGATTCATGGGTGCCCGCGCTACTACGGACCAGATTTTCGCGATTCGGCAAGTGCTGCAGAAATGTCGCGAATACAACGTGCCCACACATCATCTTTACATCGATTTCAAATCAGCGTATGATACAATCGATCGAGAACAGCTATGGCAAATCATGCACGAATATGGATTTCCAGAAAAACTGACGCGGTTGATCAAAGCAAATATGGATCGAGTGATGTGTGTCGTCCGAGTATCAGGGACGCTCTCGAGTCCCTTCGAATCTCGGAGAGGGTACGGCAAGATGATGGATTGTCGTGTTTGTTGTTTAACATTGCACTGGAGGGTGTGATCCGAAGAGCTGGGATAGACACGAGTGGCACGATTTTCAGGAAGTCTGTCCAACTATTTGGCTTCGCCGACGACGTTGATATCGTAGCACGTAACTTTGAGACGATGGCGAAAACGTACATCAGAATTGAGGCAGACGCTGGTAGGATTGGGCTTGTGATTAATGCGTCGGAAACAAAATACATGAAGGGAAGAGGCTCACGAGAAGACAATGTTAGCCTCCTAGCACGAGTGCAGATCGACGGTGATGAAATCGAGGTAGTAGAAGAATTCATGTATCTGGGCTCATTGGTGACCGCCGATAACGACACCAGCAGAGAAATACAAAGGCGCATTATGGCTGGCTAAGATCGAACAAAGTTCGCCGAACCACAAAGTTGACGATCTACAAAACATTAATTAGACCGGTAGTTCTCTACGGCCACGAAACATGGACATTGCTAGTGGAGGACCAACGCGCCCTTGGAGTCTTTGAACAGAAGGTGCTGCGTACCATCTACGGTGGAGTGCAGATGGAAGACGGAACGTGGAGGAGGCGAATGAACCACGAATTGCACCAGTTGCTGGGAGAACCTCCCATCGTACACATCGCAAAAATCGGTTGACTACGATGGGCATGTCGTAAGAATGTCGCACGACAGCCCTGTGAAAATGGTTCTCGAAAACAAACCGACAGGTACAAGAAGAAGAGGCGCGCAACGAGCAAGGTGGATCGATCAAGTAGAAGGCGACCTGCGGACCCTTCGCAGTCAGCGAGACTGGCGAGTGACAGCCATGGACCGAATAGAATGGAGACAACTTCTGTGTACAGCAGAGGCCACATCGGGCTTAGTCTGATTGGTAAGGTAAGGTAAGTGTTCGCCATTGAGCTACGTAGATCGAAGCAGATCGTGGTGTATTCTTCTCCTTCATATGCCGTTTTCTACGTTAACCGCCAAAGATGGACCTGAATCCTCCTTGAGCGTTGCCCACCTCTCACGACCGTAGAAAACTAGCAGTCTCATCAGTGTCTTGTATATGGAACAATTAGAAGGAAGGTCCGGAAGGTTTTCAGACCGCGGGGTCTTGTGGAATCCATAGTTAGCACACCTTCTTACACTAATGCGTATTTGAATTTCTCTACTGCAGTTGTTATGCAATGTCAGCTAGTGAGCTGAGGTACACAAATTCATCCACCACCTGGACACCACCCGCTTGTCTCAATTCCACCAATGCAATACTTCAATCTTATTGTTTTGATAACGTCCACCCTTTAAAAAAACTTCACTGGCCTTGCTCGGTCCCGTTAACAAAGCTGGCAATTACCAGGTATTAATTTTAAAAGGCAAACCATTGAAGACAACAGCACCATCCCAGTTAAAATCCAATTTGCACCGACCTTTTGAACTCGTTCACTTTTAATTACTCGATGCAGCCATCTGAGCTGAGCTGAGCGCTCCCATGAATGAAAGAGTGCACCCATGGATCTGACAGTCGAGGCGTCATTCGTCTTTTTAATCGAATAAGCTGGGCTCTGGCCCCGGCAACAGAAGGGGCGTACTCCAAGTCATTTTCTAGACGAAATGCACCCGAGACTTGGAGACCATCCAGCAGCCAGCAGTCAGCACCTCGTCAGTCAACTTTTTATTTTTCACGAGGTAGGAAGGTAGGTAAAAATTCAATTAAAAAACTACTCCACACAAAGATTACGACGTGGCCATTTGACGTCGTTACGTGGAGGCCACCGTGTCAAAATCAATCTTTTGCCAAACGAGCAGGTCGGGTCAGAGAGACGAGATTAATTAGATTTGGTCATGAGTGTAATTTGTTTGAACAGAGATGATCGCTGCGTTTCGGTCCGGCGGCCAGAAACGTCAAATTTTCAATTAAGCAAGCTTCTATTGAAAGGAAGAAATCAATTCAATTAAAACAAGCTCACCCGTTGCTCTGGAATTCACACCCGAATGGGTACCGATGCATACGGTCGTCGTCGTCGTCTGAGAGCTAAGTTCATTCTTTTCGTAAATGAATTGGACCGCCCATTTTCATATTTGATTAAGAATGCCTAGTGGTCTCGCTCGCTCGCTCGTTCGCTCACATTCGGTTGAGTCATTCGCCATTCTGGTTGAACTCTCCCCATCCGTATGGGATAATTTATTTTCCGTAATCTCATCTCGAGCGACTAAAGCTGCAGTTGCTGCACCGCCGCCCAAAGTGGCACTAGAGGGAGGAGTGGAATTGCATCTCGGCTGCATACGCCAAACAGAGCTTCTTGATTTTTATTTTTTCCAATCTCATTCGCAGCATGCTCCGGACGTCATTTATTTATCTTCATTTGTTATATTTATTATTGTAATTTATTGGTTTTGTTAATTAATTTCTACAATAAATATTCGTCTGGTTTGCCGACTGTGGGTTCGGGCTGGAAGTTAGAGTATGGCATTGGCGATCGATGGGAACGATGGACCTGAATTTCTCCGCGCTCAAACTCTGGAAGTGTGGACGATTTTGGTATTTTCTGAAAACCACATAATAAATATGAAAATCAAAAAAGCAATAAATATGTTACGGTGCTAAACTAGCCATTGTTGTTGAAAATCGCGGAAATTAAGAAATAAACAAAATCAATGCAAATGTATGTTTTTCTTCTATCAAGAAAATGTATGTTTTTCTTCTATCATCATTCTATCAAACGAAAAGTGCTCGTTTTTTGGTTTTTACTAGTTTTATTGCATAAGGTTAAATTTACCCACCATAAACTTTGGGTACAGTTACTCAACTTTGAGTACTATGGCATATACTCAAATTTGGCTTCCCGCACGGAACTCAAGAGTTGGGTAATATGAACGTAATTTTGGGTAGTTTTTTTCTTCAGTGTAGAAAACGAGAGATGACATTAAACACACAAAACTGTAAAACAGGATTTTTGCGTAAATAAACCCAATTTTAAAGAATTTTTAAAAATCTATAGTTCGCACACATAGAATTCATTCTCAAAATTCGAGTCCTAAAATCCTAAGCACAGAAAAATGCAAACTTTTTTCAATGTTCCTTACAGACACTTTGAAAAACTATCTGGCATCCCTGCATTAAATTAGTAAAACGTTGGATAACTGATGAAGGTTGTGGGTTCCGGATTTCAAAAATGAGGTTCAAAAATCCTGTTAATGACGACGTCGATTGTCTCAGCCTACATTGGAGAACATCGAGCTATGATCATCACCCTGTGCTCCGCTTCACAACGAATAGATCATAACTCGCAAGCATAACACTACACGTGTATCACATAATGTTGCTGGAATTCGTACATAGTCGTCTGGTCAGCGGTTGAACTAATGATTGATTTATTCTTTCGACTTGAATGTTGCACACAGCTAGCTAAGTCAAACTTTGATTTCTTGTTGTCAACTAAAGCCGTCCAAGCAGAAATAATTTAGCTTTAAGATTATTTTTTTGCTCTATTTCTGGACACATCAAAACAACATCCTCGAACAACTACTGTCGAAAGAAAATTTCAAAACAAACACCCAAACCAGGCGGTGTTGTTGATCGATTACACAAGCATGGCATATATGCATAGGTTTGTCGGCCGTTTCAACGCAGCTATATCACTCCTAGGCACCGAGCATATGTCTAGTTGGTACAACTGAACAGAAGCAACATCAACTAACGATGCAAAAAGAGACCTTAACCTTGTCCTCTGGGGCTGGCTAGATGGGCGTGTATTGTATGCTAGTGTTCAGTGGGGTAAACATGCCCGATCCCAATCGAGCAATCCATTTCTATGTTTGGCACAAAAAAAAAACGTTTTTAATGAATATATAAATCTGTGTCAACTTTTCATTAGGGTGAATTTAAATTCAATTAAACCAGTGTCGAAACTTACTATCATACGCAATGAAAAGCATTTCGGGTCAGTTTAGATTAATTTTATTTGTTCTGAAAATCTCAGATGTCAAAATCAAGGGACGATGAACAGATCAACTCATTGTGCTTCTATGACTACTCGATTTGTTATCACTCATTAAAGTTTAAGTTTTCAGCTCAGCTTTGTTCAAATAGCGAGTGATCATCAAACATCAAAAAGTCATTTCCAAAATTCATCCAAAATGATTATTTTGAATAGTGTCAATCGCAGAGTCTTACTGCCCTCTGTTATAATTACAACTTCTAGCAATTGTAACCTATCGATCTGAGCCTAAAAAATTACACGTCATGTTGTATATCAATAGAAACAAATATTGTTTCTTCATTTGATACTCAAAATCATCCCCACCTAGATGAAATTGACATTGACATCACAGGCGACAATGAACATCCATCGACGAATGAACAAAACCAAATAATGACTTCGAAACTCAGCGGTTGCTCTGGTTAAGAGAATACTGTCATCACAAAATTCAAATTCACGAACACAGTGGTCTGTCCGTTAAGTTTGTTTTCATTTTCCGCTCATTTGAGAGCAGATGTTTTTTTACCGGCACTGATCTAAACAATCGTTTTCGTCGTGGACTTCTCTCGAACATATAAAGTTACTTCACTCAGCCGAATTGCTTATTGTGGATCCTCCGGGCATTAGTTTATCGAAAAATATGCCTAACATTTTTTATCAAAAGTTTTTTTTTTCAATTTGTACGCCGGGATCGAAAATCAGTGCAGGGTAGAAAATTTGCACGTTTACCCCGCAACGTGCATGTGCGGAGAATTGTTTTTTTCTTCTATTTACCCAACAGTTTTTACGACTCCTCGAAAGCTGTCGGGCAAATTATTCCAGCACGTGTGCAGTGTTGATTATTATTGTTGTTATTATTGTGCAGTTGATGGCTGTGCCACCATGCGCCATGCTACGGATATGTTTTGATGTGCTATTTTATTATGATCGGTTATTGTTTCTGATTCGAACACGAAACGATTTTGCATTTGACGCAAGCGGAATGCTATCCAAAAGGCACGCTAAAGGTTTGTGACACGGGCATACATCGGATGTCCAACAGACGGTTAACTCATGTTTCGCCCGATCAAAATTATTCACTAGACACACTAGAAAACAAAGCAGATGTCAAATTCGCAAACTCAGTGTTTATTAGTTTGCTATTATCAAAAAATAACTACTGGAAATAATCATTTGAATGTTCGTTATTCCAAATTGAAAACAAAACTAATCTGTTTCATTTAGTAGGTTCTATAGACTGTTTCGAAAAATATAAATACGCTTTCTCAAATAAGAAATACGATACTGTGATATTTGACGATTATTTTATTCTCAAACATGGTAAATAACTATGTTTTCTTTCCTTCTTCATTTGAGTTTGCTTGATTTTTCGTAAAGAACACTCATGAAAATAAACTTAAGAATTTCACAAGGTTCAACTTATAAACGATGCCTTGGAATTTCATAAGGATGGATTTGGTTTTTCACGACTTTGCAACGCGTTGTTCTTGTACGCCTTTAAACTTTTCTAATTACAAGTGTTGATATATATTAGTGGGCAAGTCACAGGTCCCATAACCTCAACGTTCAAGGTTCGAATCCAGGTTGCTCCTAATTTTTATTTTTTCATCGTTATTATTTTTTACAAGACAAACTTATAAAATTCATATTGATTTCTCATAGCAACTAACTATACAGCAATCTTATGAACATCGAAGGTTTGTTCCGCTGAGTGTAGGCGAGTTCTTTAAGTTTTCCCTTAACACGACTCATAAGCTTCTGCACAGTGCTTTCTCCTACCATTTTCACCACTTTTGACCAATCTTTCTTAAATTTTACAACACTATCCGCTAGTTTCATGGGCTTTCTGAATTTCGCCTTCGTCTAAGCCTAGAATGTTTCGATAGGGTGAATCTCAGGACAGTTTGGTCGATCTCTTTTGGTACAAATACGAATCATGGCAGGAAAGAAGCCCAGGCCAAAAGATTGTAGGTTTTTATGCTGTTTGATCAAGGGTAGCAACCTTTTTTGCAGACACTCCTTCACGTAGATTTTACCATGCATTGTGTCTGTCGTCGCTTTAAATGGAACATAAATGACGATTTTGGCTCAATATACGGCAGCTTAACTGCAATGCTATGATAATGCATCATAAATGCTATTTTGCATTCGAATAGCATTTGAAATCCAAGTTTACAACAGATAGCATTCAAGATGTATGTATGTATGGTAGCCACCATCCTCTCTAGCCCTTGGCTTGGATGCAGCTCCACTTAATAGCAAGATCAAATTGGGCCACCGATCTGAATTCGCACTATCGCTGTATGAAGGGCCAAAAACGGAGGGGTGGACCCGTAAGCAGAGACACTTACACGAAATCCACGGGAAATTAAGAATCTCCTTCCAACGATATGATCCAACAAATCGAATAACACAATTCGCAATACTCATTAAGCTTTCTACAGGATGGCTTGTTAAGAAGGGCGCGTCACTCTCCCTGAAACTGTTGGAGTAGAATTCGCAGCACCACACTCGAATCGGTAGGATGAGAAATGATACTGTTTGTTCCCTCCTAGACTCAGGCAGTCAATCAAACCATCGTCCAGTTTCAGCTTGAATGATACCCTGGTGCTCCCTCCCAACCCATTATTTATTATATTTATATAAATATAGATGTAATGTAATAATAATATGTTATATATGAATATACAGTAGTGCAAAAAATTATATAAGGATATTTAGTTAAAATATGTAATAGTTGGAGTTCACGAACCCTATGATAACCATGTTAAAATAAATTAATTAACCTGCTGAAATAATAATATTAAGGCAATAATAATAATATGCAGCTTCGTACCACTTTGTATCACTGATGGGTGACTGTATCTCTGGAATGTGAAGGTCATCTTGTTATTCATTGAGGTATAAATATCAATAAAGCATTCAATTGTATATAAAACCATAATATTATATTATATTTAATCATGACATATAGATATATAACCTTCTGGAATGAAGAGCATTTATTAATTTTGATTATTATTTGATATAATGTAATAAAATAATTATACCGGCCGGATCACCAAACTGAAGCAATTAAAATTTTATTAATTATTTTATTACTTCTTCCATAATATTATATTTATGATATGCAATTAATAATGATGAACAGCTGTGTTCCTCTGAACCGCTCAAATAGTAGTTGATGATCGTGTACTGAAATGTTAAGGTCATATTACGCCATTTAATGGAAAATATAATGAAGGAATTAAAGGTTGAGTGGTCGAGAGAGTCGTCAACATTTCTATTAATGAAAATATGCTAGAGCTTGTAAAAAACATGCATCATATAATAACACATACTAGTATCTACGCATCTATATATACATCCATTGCTACTTTCGAGAAGGCAACTCCGACGGTGCTAGATACAGCTGAAAATTGATCCCCATTCTTACTGCTGCTTCTACCAGGAGATGATCATCCTATAACCGCAAGACCTGCTCTCCTAAACTGTATGGTACCTGAGAGAAATTTACCTTTCTGGCGTAATAAATGTAGATCATATTGAAACTAAATAAAACATAAAACATTTAAATATACATGAATCAATAAAAATATGTATGTATTCTTGAAATATGGATAATAAAATACAAACATATTCAGCAGAATTGAGCATTTATTAATTTTAATAAAATCCAATGATCTAAATTCAGTGGCGTCTCGTCCATATGTGCACCTCGTGCACTGCACAGTCTAAAATTGTATATTTCATGTATTATCAAATTCATCAATTTAATACTCCGTTAATACTCGCAGACTGGGCATTTCAAATGGTGCACCAGATCCTGTATATACCACACGTGGATCGTTTGTAGATGTTTTTTTTTTTTCTATAACTTGATTGCCGATGAGTTAGTGTCTGTTTTGTGCACTTTGTGGTCTGCACAGAGTAGTTTTACTCACTGGCTAGTTGCAATTTTATTCTGTTGTTTCGGGACATTGACAAGGTACTTTTTGTGGCATATCACAAGAGACTAGGCAAAGGAGGAACTATGGAGCAAGATATTGTTGTCAAAATTGACCTCCGGGTTCGAAAGAAAGTGCAAAACCGGTTAATTTTCTCACGAGACGCCACTGTCTAAATTAATATAAAAACATCTTAAGATACAATTCAATAAAATATCTGTAATATCTGGAATCCACTTTCTTGTAACCTTGAAGTAATGAAATTTAATTATTTTTATTTATTGTTTTCATGCACAATTTGCATGCAAATGCAAATGCAAATGCAAATTTAGATCATGATTGCATATTATTATAATCATATTATTATAATAATATGCAATCATGATCCAAATTTGCATTTGCATCTTGAAAAATAATATTATAGAAAAAAAAGCAACGATGATACACATACAATGATAATACAACATTCAATATACAACTGTAGAGATTTGAAATAGTAAACATGTATGTACAAAATACATCAGACATCCATTGGTTTCTCTCTGAAAAGAAAAATCAGGTAGGCCCTCATATCTCAAATGTCCTGGAAAAGCTGAAAGACAGGTTAAATCATCACCATTATCATAGATAATATCATATCATTTAATATCTCAACATAAAATAAGAATCTGACGTTATAATGTCAAATATAAATACGAGCAAGCCAGTAAACTATAGTAGAATATATATCCGTAACTTAGCTGGTCATCGAAAGACTTCCGCTGTTGCAGCTTCGATAAAATTAATATCTATTAAGAATTTGTTTTCACAGTTATAGTCATATAACATAATAAGTGTAAGTATAATATATATCTGTTATCCACTGGTTTGTAACTGAAAAAACAAAGATTAGATATGTTTTAATATCCTAATAGTCTTGGAAAAGCTGAAAACAGCAAACAATTATGAGAAATAAATTTTACATAAGCATGAATAATGCCCAAAAACGTAGATTAAGTAGAACCAGACAAAAAAAAAAGTCCGATAACTCTTATTGGTCTGGATCTATAAATGATAATGGGAAACAGGAAAGCAATGATTATAAATTATATAGTTTTGGTGAATAAGGGAAATGCTTTTTTGAGTATAATTAGTCGTGTATAATGCTTCCTACATTTTTTTCAGTGAAAATGGCATAGAATATAGATAAAATAGCGAAGGGTTGTTATAGTATAAAATGATAATACCAATTTTAATTGTATTCACATATCTACAGATTGTGATCCTGCTGCAATTGTAGACGGGCCCGCTCATGCACTACTAACCTTAGATAAATTATCACAACCACCGAAAAAACAAAATATATTTAAAATTATTTAAAAATACTTAGGAGTTCCTTGGATGACCTGAAATTACAGAGAATGCTATATCTACAATATCGATGTGCTGCTGCTATAGTGGAAAAAATAATTGATGTGATATAACCACAATGGAACTGACTCTTAGCTTCGGGTCCTAGAATCCCTACTGAGCCCTTGCGGCACGTCAAGCCGGCCAGTTCAGCGCAAGGGTACAACAGATAGCATTCAAGATAATGATATAATGCTAATATAAAGCTAGTAGCATCTGAAATGAAGATTAAGGGTTGATTTACTGCATATGCCAATGCTTATTGGTTACCTGGGTTCTTTACTTTGTGGTTCTAAAGCTTTTGTTTTTGTTCCGATTCGGTGTATTATTTTGGTAGAATATTTCAAGGATTATTTATTGGAAGTTATGTTTCGGGTGGTGTTTCATTTATTAATTTGGATTGAGACCGATGTGCTGGTACTTCCTAAGTAAAAAACTATTTTCTTCTAGACCATCCAGTCACTGCTATGGCCAGACTCCTTAACAAAAAAACACCAAGCAACATTTTACAGCATTTTTCAATTTATTTTTACATCTGTTACGGGTAAATCTTAACTATTTTTAAGTTGTGTACGAGTGTTCAATAAGTTCGAATACACTTTGAAAATGTGTTCAAAAATGAAAATAACAGGTATTCTTTTCTAGGTCAATTTTTATTGAAGCAATGCTGCAATTATTGAGAACCTTTGCGAAACATTAGCTTGGAAAAGCCATCGCCATGTACTGTATGACGAGCTTGAGACGTTTCTCAAAAGAATCACACGCGGCACGCACCTGGTCCATTGGCATCTCCTCTCAGATCTTGGAAATGAGCTTCTTAAATTGGTCCATAGTGTTCACTTGATGTTCGCTCTGCTTGGCCGGCATGTACGACCATACATAAAAGTACAGGGGATTAAGGTCCAGGGAGCTGGGAGGCCACAAAGTCTTATCCAAAAAATCAGCCAAATTCTCCCGACACCACACTTGGACGATATTTGCCGTATGGGCTGGTGCGCCGTCCTATTGAAAGATGTTATGATCCTTTCAGAAGAGGTCCTGAAGTGCCGCGCCAGTTAGGAGCTTCACACGCCTGGATACGGCCCTCCAAACCATCACTGACGCGGCACTCTGGAACATCGGGATGGTTATGTAGGACGGGAGGATGCTGGCCGACGTCTGCGCTCACAGCCGATCATTTTGGACATTGAGCGGCTGTTGCAAGACAAAGAGTTTCTCAGCAGAAAACCCGAACGAGCGTGCCGCGAAAGTATCAGTTTAGCTCTGTCCAGCATTTTCTTCGATGTAGCTTCCGATACCCCGTGAACCTTGCGTTCTCTATACGGCTTGTATCCCAGGTCCTTCGTCATGATGATGTGGGCAGTTCCGATCGATACATCCAGCTCAGCAGTGGTCTTCCGGATCAAGCGGTTCATTTTTCGACGAACCCGCTGCCTCATCATCTTGATGGCCAAGCCCGTCTCCAGGTACCGACGAAGGGGGTAAATCTGAAATTCCGCTTCACCTTGTGGGATTCCAACGGCCGGAATATGTCGCCGGGTCGCTCACCTCTCGCAAACAACTTTACTACAACATAGCGATACTCCTTCATCGTGCGCTGTAAACAAACAACAAATGACAGCCAGAAGAGACCGTGCGCGTCGGTGAGCCTACATATGAGGCTAAAGCTGACACCAATACACAGAATGCACATGGTGCGCACCTACACAGCGATGAAAAGTTGTATTCGAACTTATTGAACACCCTGTACATGAAATATCCTACGATTTTGTGCCAAATCTAGCATTCCTTATGTTTGCATTAGATAAAACAGCAAATAACATGTTTCTTAACTGTGCATTTATTTTCACCTTCTGTTAAAATTCGGATAAAACCTGCATAGAATGATATTCGACTATGATGAAATGTTTAAGTTAAAAAACGGCTTCAAAATTAAACTTATTAAAATGTTGCAGACCAAATTCGTCTAGACTGCTTCAGCCTTGAAATATATTTTTAATCGAAATACACAGCACGAAAATGTACATTTCTATTCAATGTCATGCACATAGATGGAGAGTGACATAAAATACAACTTAACGTTATAAATCGTATGAGGTATATTTTGTTATTAAAGGATTAATTAAAAAATAAGAAAAGTATAAGACTGTTAAAATTTTACCTGTTAAAACATATGGCTCTTCTACAGGACGGGCTCCAATTCATGTTAATAAACATGCAATAATTACTATATTTCAAAATAAACTTTGATTTAATGGGTAAAATTGTAATCCTCGGAATTTGCTTATGTAAGTGAAAGGCTAATGTGAGTGAAAGACAGAAGTTGTCTCCATTCTATTCTGACCATGGCTGTCACTCGCCAGCCTCGTTGTCTGCGGAGGGTCCACAGGTCGCCTTCTACTTGATCGATCCACCTTGATCGTTGCGCGCCTCTTCTTCTTGTATGCCCAGCCCATCGTAGTCGACCGATTTTTGCGATGTGTACGATGGGAGGTTCTCCCAGCAACTGGTGCAATTCGTGGTTCATTCACCTCCTCCACGTTCCGTCTTCCATCTGCACTCCACCGTAGATGGTACGCAGCACCTTCCGTTCAAAGGCTCCAAGGGCGCGTTGGTCCTCCACTAGCAATGTCCATGTTTCGTGGCCGTAGAGAATGGATAGGTCGGTGCGATGCATAGAGAAGCACTTAAGTCACAGTGACAAAGCGACGAATGCGACAAAATTCGTTATGGTGTAGTTTGTGACTTAAGCCCATTTCGTTAAATAATATATAGCAGCAATTCGCTGCAATTCATATCATGTTATGTACAATTCATGTTGAGGAGTCCCAAGCTATCGTTTCGTGAAAAAAATATCATTTTTGTTTACATTGTTGCTTACGGCACATTGAAAATTTGCTCTAGAATGACCAATACTGTACCAACAACAGCGCAAAAGCTGCCGGGGACGTCGGTTTCCAAGAGAATAAGAACCATCTTTTGCATCCACCCTCAAGTTGTTCACCGCAGACAGTAAAGAAACTACTGACGAACTTGTCGCGGCCCACCGGCTGCAAATCCAATTAGTAAGGGTTGTATCAACGAACATAAACTTGACAGGATGGCAAGGCCATAGTGAATAGCAATATTGAACGTCACTCATACCCTGTGCTGTAAATAGTCATTTAGTTTCATTTGGATAAATTAACCGATAACTTGTTGACAGTTCTCAATACTGATTGCTGTCGAAAGCAGGTATTCTTGCTGTTAGTTTCATATGCTGTCAGCAGCTAGAAATATTTCATTATTATAGTTTAATTATGGTTAGTCAAAGAGAAATAATTCACACAACGTAGGGTTAAAAGAAGATGGATAGCAAGAAATATAAATCAGTTCTAATCGAAACGCCGATTAATAAAGTTTGAACTTAAAACGCCTAATAAAGTTACAGAAGTTTGTTTGAAGTGGTGAATCTGTGGTGCCCAGTTTCCGCCGATAGTGATCGGCCCGTTAGTGTCCGAATTACCCGTGTGCGACCCCATTACCTGTCGGAGATCACGATCCTGCCCTATCATATTTGGTGCCGTGACCAGGAGCAGGTTTCCTACCGAAAAACCGCCATCGCATTACGGACAACGACGCTATCTACCGCCATAGTTCCACACCATTGTGTGCCCTACTGGCATTCATAAGATCGCCATCTTCCCCGAAGCCTATTGTTCCATCGAGAAAGTTCTTCGGAGTTCCTGTTTTAAGTAATTGATACAAGGCCTAATTCATTTAGGCACTCGGTACGTATAATTCCGAAGTGCGCAGACGTTTACCGCGGGTGCCTTGTGATTTTTCCCACTTTTTCTCCACTCATCGTGACCGCTCCGGAGGTCATCGAACCATCTGGAAGCGTGACCCGCCATTCAGATACAGCCGCTATTGTGAGAGTGACTACGCCATTGCCATCCGTCTACCGATATTTCATCGGTAAGCCACCTTGTTGGTCACGCAAGCAGGTTCCAGTTTTTAAATAAATACAAGGCTTAAACCTAGCCGGAAGGTTATACCGCCCAACGTATCTACTCCGCCACCGGGTCTTTCTTTGTACCGTCCATCAGTGCAACCAACGGCATCCCGATACCGCAATGGCTGACGAACGTTCGAGACAGCAGCTCATCAACCGACGTACCACTTTCATCGCTGCGCTAGGGCGAGCTGAGCAATTCGTCGAGAAATACGTGGCGGAACGGGACCGAGGCCAGGTGCAACTACGTCTCGATAACCTCGATACCGTGTGGATGGGACTGGAGGATGTGCAGACCCAGCTGGAGGACACTGAACTATCCAATCAAGGTATGGCACAGAACCTAGCTTTCCGTTCCCACAATGAAACCCGATACTTTCAAATCAAGGCTGCTCTCCAATCTTTCCTCCCCAATGTTCGTAGTAGGTACAAGCGCAATCCCTCAATTATCTTCTTCCGGGCTGTCCGGTATCAAATTGCCAACTATCTCCTTGCCGGAATTCGATGGAGACTATAACCACTGGTTAGCTTTCCACGACACGTTCGTCGCACTAATTCATTCCAACCTCGAAGTTCATGACATCCAAAAATTCCACTATCTCCGTGCTGCTCTGAAAGGAGAAGCAGCTCAACTCATTGAGTCGATCGGTATCAGCTCCGCCAATTACGCCATTGCTTGGCAAACACTCGTCTCTCGCTACGCTAACGACTACCTTCTTAAGAAACGCCACCTACAAGCCCTCCTCGATTGCCCCCGAATGAAGAAAGAATCCGCCGCTGCATTACATTCAGTCGTCGACGAGTATGAACGCCACACAAAAACCCTCCGCCAACTTGGTGAACCCATCGACTCATGGAGCACTATGCTGGAGCATCTTCTATGCCTCCGACTCGACGATGCTACACAGAAGGCATGGGAAGATTTCGCTACCACCACTGAAGAACCCGACTACGCTTGTCTCATCGAGTTTCTCCAACGACGCATCCGTGTACTGGAATCCATGTCCGTAAATCACCAAGCGCAACCACCATCCAATCAGCAAGCATCTATGTTGCGCCGCCCACCGTTCCATAAAATCGTTTCCCATGCCGTTACCGAAGCTACTCCTCGAAAATGCCACTGTTGCGACCAACATCATCCACTTTTCCAATGCCCGAGATTCGAGAAAATGTCCATTCCCGTACGGCTGCAAGTTGTCAATGACCATCACCTCTGCCATAACTGCTTTCGCCAAGACCACTTCGAGCGCAATTGTCAATCAAAATTCTCGTGTCGGCATTGCAAAAAACGACACCATTCACTGCTCCACCCTGGCTATCACCCACTCAATGCCGAACAATCGTCCACCACATCGCAGACAGCCGCATACACACCGAAGCCCATCGTCAAGCAAGATGCCATAATACACAGCATCAAACGATCGCCCACATCCACGAATGCTGTCACTGCTCAGACAACCAATTCATCACAAACATCGAGTGCGAATGTTTTGCTTTCGACGGTCGTGTTGTTGGTTCTCGATTGCAATGGACAAGCGCACCCTGCACGAGCACTATTGGATAGTGGCTCGCAATCAAATATAATTAGTGATCGATTATGCCAGCTTCTGCGACTAAAGCGGAGAAAGATCAACATCCCAGTGTTCGGTATCGGTGAATCCGCCTCCAGTGTGAACCATTCCGCCTGTGCGACCATCCGATCGAGAAACTCTGACTTCGAAATCGGACTCGATTTTCTAGTTATGCCCCGCATTACGATTGACTTGCCTGTAGTGTCCTCTGCAGCCGAAGACTGGCATGCCCCGAGGGATCTTCCCTTGGCCGACCCTACCTATAACAAGACCGGCGCTATCGATATGCTGCTTGGAGCCGAGCACTTTTTCACCTATATTAACCCTGGTACCCGAATCGAAAAAGGTGAAAATCCCGTCCTCATTCAAAGCGTTTTCGGTTGGATTGTAACCGGTAGGAAGCAGAATCCACTAAAATCTCCCCCCGTAGCATGCCACGTCACCCTTTCCGATCCACTCCATGACGCGCTGGAACGCTTCTGGCGCATTGAAGAAGTGAAAAATCAACCGAACTACTCTGTCGAAGAACAGCAGTGTGAATCCCATTACTTCTCCCATGTTTCCCGCACTTCAGGAGGAAGATACATGGTTCGTCTCCCTCGTCATCCAAATTTCGACCACATGCTCGGTGAATCGAAGTCCGCAGCCCTTCGTCGCTTCCATTGTCTGGAAAAGCGGCTAAGTAGAGAGCCACACTTGAAGGAAGAATACCACTCGTTCCTGTCAGAGTACCTCCTACTTGGCCACATGAGATTTGTCCCACCTACTGAAGCCGAACCACGGCAGGCACACTATCTGCCTCACCATGCCGTCCTAAAAGGGGCCAGCACCACCACAAAAGTCAGGGTAGTCTTTGATGGATCAGCCAAAACTTCCACCGGATATTCTCTCAATGATGCCCTCCATGTAGGCCCAATTGTACAGGACGAATTACTGACCCTCGTTCTCCGATTCCGAAAGTACCCCATAGCACTAGTCGCGGACATTGCGAAAATGTACCGTCAGGTGTTACTTCATCCCGACGACACCCCACTGCAGCGGATTCTCTGGAGGTTTCATCCGAATGACCCAATCGACACCTATGAGTTGGCAACAGTGACATACGGGTTAGCTCCATCGTCTTTCCTTGCCACTCGTACTCTGCAACAGCTGGCTGCGGACGAGGGAGATGCCTACCCACTCGGTGGCCCAGCGCTCAAGAAAGGATTTTACGTGGATGACTACATAGGGGAGCGAACACTGAAGAGGAGGCGATCCAAACCCGAGAAGGAGCTAGATGAGCTTCTGGACAAAGGAGGATTCCAATTGAGAAAATGGACATCGAATAACCCGAACGTATTGGAAGGACTGGACCCGTCACAGATTGGTACCCAACCAACTCTTAAATTTGATAACCATGAAGCCACAAAAAGCGCTGGGCGTAAGCTGGGAGCCTGGAACTGATCAACTGCGCTTCGACACCACTCCCGATCTTAGCAGCGAGCCGCCCACAAAAGGTCGATTTTATCAGCCGTTTCCAAGCATTTTGATCCACTAGGACTCACTTCACCGGTCGTCATACGGGCAAAAATGCTACTGCAGGAGCTCTGGCTGCAACCCTGCGGCTGGGACGACGAAATTTCCGACACCATACGAGCAAAATGGGACCACTACCGTATGGAATTGCCAAAAATCTCCTCCTACCGAACTGACCGCTTTGCCTTCTTGCCAAACGCCTCCGTTCAATTGCACACATTCGCGGATGCATCCCAGCAGGCGTACGGCGCTAGCATCTATGCCCGATCTACCGACCACGAAGGGAAAACGAAGGTTCAGCTGATCGCTTCTAAATCGAAGGTGGCCCCCTTGAAGAGAATCTCCCTACCCCGATTAGAATTGTGCGCCGCCGTCATCGCTGCACAATTGCACCAGAAAGTTGTCGTCGCACTGGACATGTCGATTTCCGCTTCATTCTTTTGGTCTGATTCGACAGTCACCCTAGAATGGTTACGATCACCCCCTACACCTGGAACACCTTCGTGGCAAACAGGGTCTCGGAAATACAGAGCACCACGCAGGGATCCTGTTGGCATCACGTCGCTGGCAAACACAACCCTGCGGATCTTATCACCAGAGGAATGAAAGTGGACGATTTTCTCAACAGTAATCTGTGGCACCGTGGACCATCGTGGCTGGAACAACCTGAAAAAGAGTGGCCCATTACAGCAAAGCACCCAGAAGCACATGAGGATGTCCTAGAACGGCGAAAGATGGTGGCGGCGGTCCAAAACAAACCCATAGCGAACCCGATTTTCAACACGTCATGCTCCTACAATCGACTAATACGAGTGACAGCATATTGCCTTCGCTTTGTCAACGCATGTCGCCGCAAAACGTCAATGTCGCCGCAACCCAAGTTGGAATTGGAAACAAAATCAATTTCTGTGGAAGAAATGTCAATAGCCCGAAAATTAATCATCAAACTTGCCCAAACCGATGCATTTTCCGAGGAGATTAGGTACTTGGGGAAGGGAAGTCCGTCTCAAAACATTCGAGCCTGCGCCTTTTGAGCCGCTTTTGTCGACCCGGATGGAATCGCTTAGAGTAGGAGGAGATTGCGCCTCTCTGAGCAGCCTTATTTGACCAAACATCCCATCCTCCTTCCCAGTTCCCATCCACTTACACGGTTAGTTGCCAAGCATTACCACCTCAGACTATTCCACGGTGGCGGCCGTGTGACGCTAGCAGCCATGCGCCAGGAATATTGGCCTATACAGGGCCGCCGATTTGTCAACAGCATCATGAGAAACTGCTTCCGATGCGCTCGTGCCTCACCCGTTCCCGCCAAGCAGCAGACTGGCCAGCTTCCTGCGGAGAGAATTACCCCAAGCCGTCCGTTTTCCGTCACCGGTATCGACTACGCGGGACCGGTCTACATCAAAGCTATTCACAAGCGAGCATCACCCACAAAGGCGTATATCAGCGTGTTCGTCTGCTTCGCAACAAAGGCTGTACACCTGGAGCTTGTGAGCGATTTGTCAACACCAGCATTCATCACAGCTCTCCGGAGATTCATCGCTCGCCGAGGTTGTCCCGCACACATCCATTCCGACAACGGAAAAAACTTTGAAGGTGCTCGCAATGAACTTCACGAACTGTATCAGCTGCTGCAACAAGAGAAATCGTCCGGAGAGGTGTCCACCTACTGTGTGAATCAGGGCATCCAATGGCACATGATTCCACCCAAAGCCCCACACTTCGGTGGATTGTGGGAGGCGGCAGTGAAGGTCGCAAAGAAACACTTGCACCGACAGTTCGGCGATTCGAAGCTCTCCTTCGAAGAGATGTCGACGGCGCTAGCAGAGATCGAATCATCAATGAACTCCCGCCCATTGACACCGCTCACAGAGGATCCAAACGATTTGGCCGTCCTTACACCGGCACACTTCCTCATCGGGACAATTCCGGCCGCTCTTCCAGAATACGACTATAGCCAGATTCCCATCAACCGGTTGGACCATTATCGAAGATTGCGACATCGAGTACAACAGTTCTGGCACCAGTGGCAAGCGGAATACCTTCAAGAGCTGCAAAAGGAAAACAAACGCATCATCCCGAATGCAGAAATACAACCTGGTAGAATGGTCGTTGTGATCGATGAGTTCCTCGCTCCTGTAAAGTGGCCCTTAGCGAGGATCGTCAACGTCATTCCTGGACCAGATGGACTCATCCGAGTCGTGGATCTGCGCACCAGCAGAGGGATTATCCGCCGTCCAATAGCAAAAATTTGTATGCTACCCTTTGTTGAAGAATCCTGAATGTTTGCTTATTAATTGTAGTGATAGGAGTAATAGTAGTAGTGAAATTTAGTAATTTCAGGTGGCGGCGATGACAGTTCTCAATACTGATTGCTGTCGAAAGCAGGTATTCTTGCTGTTAGTTTCATATGCTGTCAGCAGCTAGAAATATTTCATTATTATAGTTTAATTATGGTTAGTCAAGAGAAATAATTCACACAACGTAGGGTTAAAAGAAGATGGATAGCAAGAAATATAAATCAGTTCTAATCGAAACGCCGAATAATAAAGTGTAAAACTTAAAACGTCTAAATAAAGTTACGAAGTTGGTTTGAAGTGGTGAATCTGTGGTGCCTAGTTTTCCGCCGATAGTGATCGGCCCGGTAGTGTCGAATTGCCCGTGTGTGACCCTAATCCCTGTCGGAGATCACGATCCTGCCCTATCACTTGTTTTGGAAACTAAATTTAAGAATATGGTTAATCGTACACCATATTCATAAATTTAGTTTCGTAGCTCTTGAGAAACTCTGCTACGTCTAATTGATCTCAGTGTCGGAATCCTATGAGGAATGGTGTTGATTTAAGGCTGAACAATTTTGACTGAATAAATTAAATACGCAATGAGTTAAATACGTACTTGGAGAAAACATGCAACACAAGCTTTGAGAAAAATTGTGATATAACATTACGTGTAAAAAAAATATGTATGCGTAAGGACTGCCAGCAATCATGCTCATGATCGTAATAAACTATTTTCCAACAAAAATTGAGGTGGCGGTCTATACATATTTCTTGTTGCAAATGCAAGGAGTTTGACCATTTTTTGGGTAAAATTTAGCATCGCTTATCGGGTTCATATTTTCGAGCAGAGTATTTTTCTCTAGAATATGCAAAAAACAAGTCATTTTTAATATTATTTAGTTAAGTTGATTGAATAATTTCCAATCTTGAGACTGATGCAAATGATGATAACGTTTGCATTAAAAAACTGAACTTTTTTCGGATGGTGATAAAAAAAGCTAAGACTTGTAATTATTTAAGCTTTTACTTGCAAAAAAATTACACGCCCTTGCGAGCGGCCTTCCGGCAGTTATCCGGAACATTCGCCATGGCGGAAGAAAACATGCGAGTAGGCATGTTTTTGAATTCATTCATATGTTATTTATCGATTCCTCCTCGGTTTTTCCACGACAAAATTGTTAGAGTAGATCTCGATGGGACGCAGCTGAGGGCGTTGGGCGGGTTTACCGACTTGGGTACCACATCGATATTCAGCCGCTCCATCTCCTCCAACGATCGCTTCAAGTAGTGGTCGGACGCCAGATCCGGCCAGAACTCCGCGTCTTTGCCCTTATGGTATTTCTTGATGAACGACGCCACTTCCGGCAGGCATTTCGTACTATAGATTTCCCCGTTTGACATCCCTTTCTCGCTGATTGCACAGCACCTTCTTGGGAAACACCGCTTCCCTGATGTATGTTCATGTTCACCCAGGTACTTTTTCACTGTTTGTCCGGTTGAACCTACCTCCCGGCCAAGCACGCAACGATGTAGCCACTTTTCCCTCGGTCTTCCTCTTCCGTATCCTTCGGAGCTGCATGTCGCTCAGGGTCGTAGACCGTCCGGAACCGGGCTTTCTTTCGATGCTCTGATTGTTGTCTTATAGTGCCAAGATGTTATAGATGCCGGAACGGGCGTATCCGGCGTCTACAAAGTACCACACGATGTCCGTTTTCGACGCGGCGGGATACCGTTCTTCGAACGCGCACACTTCTGAACGGAGTTGCTTCACTGTTTTTGACATCACGGTTAGAGTTCGACTGATAGAGCTGTCAAATTTTGTCTGCTGACTCATGGGTTACTATGATTGATGCTGCATGGATAGTTTTGTCAGCGCGAGTGAAGGTAAGCCCATGAAATATCGTCATTTTTTGTCCATTTTTATTAATGCAAACGTTATTTTGTAAATACATATATTATATTCTGTAACGTACATATCATACATACATTCACAAACAAAGCGTAAGGGGGAATACAGGGTGCCAGATGAAGTGTAGGATGAGGGATTCGTGGTTATCTGGTCTATCCCAAATCATGGATGACTTCCTTGATGGAAATCGTCTGATCGAGATCAGCGAAGGGCTACATGTGTCCGTAACTGTTCGCCATGGCAAGTCGTGCATTGGTTGTGGCTTCGTATCACTTCACATCGCATCAAAGTAGCAGCAATCTCTTATTCAAGCATTCATCTTGGCAAATCTGATCGACTATCGTACCTCTGGTTAAGAAAATTGGCGTTCGCAAACCACAGGTGCAGATAGCTTGCCACAGCTTCTCGCCAAAATTGTAGCCCTGGAAGCGTTGAATCCTTCTTCACAGATGTTTCGATGAGATAAGAAGAGACTTATTAGGCAGTTTACACTAATGCGTAAAAGAGAATTTCAGGCAGTGAATCTCTGGGTAATTCTTGTTCAGATCATCCTGAAGCAGCACATTCTAATAAATCTCAAACGTACTCTACCACATTGCAGTCCAGTTTGGTTTAAATACACGGAAAAAAATCCGAGCCCAGATCCGTAAACTGCAGTCAAGAATTCGAGAACAAGCAAAAATACACCGTGAACTGAATCACGTAATTATGAACATAATAACGTTTAAAGGGAAAAATCCTGAAAACATGAACTAGTTCACGGTCCGTTTTCATTTTCTGGAACGCTTTTTTTCTGTGTAGGTCATGTTTCTTGACAAATTCCTCAAGGAGAGCTCCGGGCCTAACTTGCTGAAGAGTGTAGAAGGAGATGTTCTCTCATCACCATGAGGCACCAAGAGTGAACATTAATGGTTTTGGTGGCCAAGAAGGTCAATTCTTCCGTCTGGTTCGTCCAGCAGACAATCAAGCGGACCAGACTTCATATCTAACCGAACCGATAGACAGAATACGGTGGCCAAATCCCGCGTCAGGAAGCTGTATCGCGGTGGTTGGTGCAGCCAAAGTGCATCGTAAAGGACGACGAGACGTACATTAAAACGGACGCCCGGCCTGGAGTTTTTCGTCGGCAAGTTCTGCTTGGATGTTCCGGAGAAGTTTCGGAAGAAGAAAGTACTTGGTGTGGCAGGCAATCTGTGGGTTCGGCAAATTCAGCAAGCCGTAAATAACTACCGGCACCATCAACGACCAAATATATAAAGAAGAGTGCCTGCAGAAGCACCTGCTGCTCTTCCACCGATCTCACAAAGGTGACACTCTGTTTTGGTCGGATCTAGCATCGAAACCAATAATTTGGGTTTTGTGCCGAAGGAGGCAAATCCGCCAAACTCGCCAGAACTTCACCCAATAGAAAAATTCTGGGCGATTATGAAGGGCAAGCTCCGGAAAACAAGGAAGGTCTTCAAAAACGACAAGGATTTGAAGAAAGAGTGGATGAAA
The DNA here is from genome assembly GCA_034211315.2 of Aedes japonicus. Classification (NCBI taxonomy): domain Eukaryota; kingdom Metazoa; phylum Arthropoda; class Insecta; order Diptera; family Culicidae; genus Aedes; species Aedes japonicus. The sequence goes on from JASCZW010001726.1 coordinate 48,564, forward strand.
GTGTGTAAGAAAGATGGCGCAAGTGTTGCACAGGATTTGATGGGTTGCGATAAGTGCAAGGTGCGGGCATTTAGCATAGGAGAGCAGGTTGTATAAACCAATTTCTTAAAAACATAGCTCATATGCGTATATTTATTCTATGAGAGTTTAAAAAATATCCGACTCAAAATTAATTGTTGGTGATCATTTTTGTCTGTTACATTTTTTTCGAGTACAATCTTTATTATTGGGACACTATACGATTCAGCAGTGCCGACAAATAAATGTGTTTTCGATCAAATATAGAGAGTCGACCATTTTCCTTCAGGGAATAGTCCTTGACTGGACCGGGAATCGGATCCAGCTACCTCCAACATGGCATTGCTTTGTAGCTGTGCCTTGACCTGCTGAGCAAAGGGAGCACCCTATAAGTTAATAACTAGGCTATTTATAGAATATGATACAATATCTATTTATTCCACTCAACACAAACACTCACCCCTGCAGCTAGAAAGTACAAAGAAGATTCATTATCCATTCTCGTAGCATGTTCTGATTGATGACTTCTTGCTCAAGCTTTAAAGATCGATTTTTTGAGTTGGATAAAATCCACAATTCAATAAATTATTTTAACACCCAACTGATCCCGTGAACAACTTTAACATGCAACTCACAAAGAAACCAGTTCAATCAGGCCGCAAACTTGAAAAGTCAGGCACACTTTAATTGGCGCTTGCTGAAGCAGAAACTCTTGCCAGCGTTATTTACATTTTGCTCCATTCCCACTTCTCAGGTCTGCTCTGCAAGCTTTTTGTAAGATAGGTACAACGAACAAATGGCTTCGTAATGTGAGCTAAATTTACATTCCATTTAAAATTTAAACTGCACTAGGACGTCCGTTCGTTGGTCGCTTTCAGTGTGTCCTAGTGTCGTTATTCTGTTGAAGGAAAATTTCATCAAAACAGGACGCTGTTCATATTTTTTAGTCAATCGATTTACTCGTGGTGGAAAATACCATAATCGAGAAAGGAAACATTCTTCTGTAGCGTCCTACGGTTAAACATCAATTAATCCTTCCCAAAAATGACCATCAATCCTGACTAGAAGCACTGCTCGGTTCTAACTCACAAAGCAAAACCGTTCCAAGTGATTAATTCCGAATCCAAGCCACGTGTATAACCTTCGTCTAACAATCGATCCTATACACTCTTTCACAAGAAGCCACCAAGACAAGGGCCTTCTTCGGAAAGCTCAGCCCATGGCACAACAAAGGTTCATTGCTCCCGACGAGGCTCACATAGAATTCCATAAAATCCGCCTTCTCATCCTACCCAGGCTTATTAATCCCCCACAGATTCAAGCCGCTCCATTAGTGGCCCAGTGCCAAGGTGGGGTGCCAAATATCAGCGCAGTGGGTGTGTCCCAGCCGGTAGATGTAACAGCTCATTTGTCACAGTGAAGATATACGATACAAATGCCACACGTGCCGAGGAAAACAACGCCAGTCTATCAAAACGGATAAACAACTCGGGAAACTGGATCTCTTTCATCCAGTAACACCGGATGGATGCGGCTGGTAACGGAATGTTACAATTGGTTCGCAAGCGTTGCGTCATTATTTCTGTAGCCATATCCAGTGATGTATAGGGTTCAAGGAAAACCAGACAAGCTGCGATTTAATCCAATAAGCCAATGCCATGGTTGCTTTGATCTTTAAAGATCAGCTGCAAGGCCATTTGGAGCCGTCTGTCCCGGAACGCCACTTTGTTTGTCCCATGTTGCGGGGTTTTGTGAGTTGAATTTCTCGTTGTGAATCGTTGTGAATAATGAACGTAAAACTAAGTTCAACCTTTCAATTAAGAAGGGATAGTAGCTTCTAAATGTACTATCTGTCCTCAGACTGGACGAAAAGAATTCATGTATGTTTGTACCATTTGTTTGAAAATACATTGAAGAACGGAAGGACTCCGTACCTTACATCTACCTCACCAATCAGACCAAAGCCGGTGTGGCCTCTGCTGTACACAGAAGTTGTCTCCATTGTAATCGGTCCATGGCTGTACCCCGCCAGCCTCGCTGTCAGCGGAGAGTCCACAGGTCGCCTTCTACCTTGCGCGTTGCGCGCCTCTTCTTCTTGTACCCGCCAGTTCGTTTTCGAGAACCCTATCAACAGGGCTGTCGTCCGACATTCTTACCACATGCCCAGCCCATCGAAGTCAACCGATTTTAGTGATCTAATTAATGTCTTATAGATGGTCAACTTTGTAGTTCGACGAACTTCGGTCGATCTTAGCGTCCTTCGGAGTCCGAAGTAGGCACGATTGCCAGCCATAATGCGCCTTTGTATCTCTCTGCTGGTGTCGTTTTCGGCGGTCATCAATGAGCCTAGATTCACGAATTCGCCTACTACCTCGATTCCATCCCCGTCGATCTGAACTCGTGGTCGAAGGCTAACATTGTCTTCTCGTGAGCCTCTTCCCTTCATGTATTTTGTTTTCAACGCATTAATCATAAGCCCAAACCTACCAGGTTCAGCCTTAAGTCTGATGTACGTGTCCGGCATCGTCTCATAGTTTCGTGCTACGATATCAACGTCGTCGGCGAAGCCAAATAGTTGGACAGACTTTCTGAAGATCGTGCCACTCGTGTCTTTCCCAGCTCTTCGAATCACACCCTCCAGAGCAATGTTAAACAACAAACCATCAACTTGATGTTATGCTTTCCGCAATTCTAAGGGACTTGAGAGCGTCCCTGATACTCGGACGACATACATCACTCGAACCATCGTTGCTTTGACCAACCGCGTCAGTTTTTCCAGTGAATTTCTGTTCAATATCATGCACATGGATATCCATCATAAATAGAGCGTCACAAATCAAACAAGTTTACATTCCAAAAACCTGTTAAGTTGTGAGGCATTTCATATCTTTTCTAAAATATTGCATGCAAAACCCGGCCCTTCCTAGCAATTTTTCTTGCAAGTCGCTATATTTTGTGGAATGAAATACAATTTTGCAGGCATCAATGTTTACAACACAAAGTAAATTCAGATTTTTTTCTGTGTAGTAAAGGGTGTCCCACATCAAATTGCATCACGGAAAAAATGCTGTAGAAAATCACCTACTTGACCGATCCTTTTCAAACTTTCAGACACTAATAAATAACCCATTAGTAAGCTTTTGGCAAATTTATTACATTCAACTTCAATACCATAACCGTACGATTGCACCTCACGCATAAATCCACTCAATAAGTTCTGTACAACATCTGGCTGCAGCTTCTTCTGTACTGCAACCCACATGTTCTTCATATCTTCCTCAGATTTTACTTTCTTGGGATGCTTCCATAGAGCCTGCTTCATAATAGCCCAGTATTTTTCGATGGTCCTTAGTTCTAGGACAACATTTCAATAGTGTCACGAAGCTAGATCCGGCCAGAAGAGCGTTGGGCCCTCGTGTTGCCTTAACAGAGGAAGCAGTCGCTTCTGTAGACACTCCTTGAGGTAGATCTCCCCGTGTACAGTCCTGGTAGTCACGAACGGCGCACTCCATTGGCCATATGAGCAGATAGGTTAGCAAACCGTCAACTTTTTGGCAAACTTTGAAAGTTTCTGCTTCCTTACTTCCTCCGAAACATCAAACTTAGGCTGGGCAGTGCAGAACAGTAGCCCCGGTAGCTGCCGGAATGAGGCTTCGTTAGCACTTGGGTGTACAATTTCCGGGTTCGTGATTTTTCCACCGTATTTTGCCGTTCGTCACGATTTGGAGCTTTCTGCACTTTGCACATATGCAGTCTCTCCCGGCCTTGGCTCTCTGAACGTAAAACTTGGATAGATTCAACTTTTTGGCCACATGGCCCTGACCGAAGCATTGGGATTCCGATTAAACGCTTTCACGACACGTTTGTGATCCTGATTACTAAAGGTTGTACGGAATCAAATTGCACCACTTTCAAATGGCTGTAACTTTTTACTCGTTGGGTATTTTCTATTGAAATTTTGGGTGAAATTAATTCAATGTACATTAGTTTACGCTGTGCAAGTTTCACTAGCAGATGTGCAATCGTTGCGAAGATGAAGTCGGAAGAACAGCAACGACGCAATGATATTTTGTGCACGTACCTCTAAAGGCCGGATCTTTCTCATCGTGTCATCAGCAGGAAGCTGGGAATGGTACATTCTAAGGTGTCTCGTGTTTCAAATCGGTACCACGAACGTTTTATCATCGGTCGGAAAGAAAAAAGTGGCAAAAATGGATGTCCATATAGTGTTAAGGATCACAAGCGGGCAGTTCAAGCTTCCAAGAGGAATCCCAACAGTTCAGTTCGAGATGTGGCGAAGAAACTGAATCTAACCAAAACTTTCGTGCAAGAAGCGAACAAAACGTGAAGGACTACACACGTAGAAAGTCCAAAAGACACCTAATCGCGATTAACGGCAGACTACGGTATGTAAAACACGTGCGCGGAAGCTCTTCACCCAGATGTTGACGAGACCACATTACCTCGTTATGGATTATGAGACGTATGTTAAAGCAGACTTCCTGCAGCTTCCGGGGTTAGAAAGCAGAAGATGTCAAAGTTTACCAAAACATATATTAAAGCGGAGCACCCCATTTGTGACAACTGGAACGGTCAATGGGCAGGTGTACCTAAAGGAATACCTCCAAAAGCGCCAACTTCCTCTTCTGAGGTTACAAGTTGGTCCTACGATTTTCTGGCCGGGTAAAGCCTCGTGCCATTACTCGAAAGAGGATTTGGAGTGGTACAAGGCTACGGAGGTCAATTTCGCGCCGAAGCATTCAACCCCAGAACGCATCGGAACTGCTGGACACCGGAAGACACGGCCATCATGAAGCAGGCACTTCGAAAGCATCCAAGGAAGGAAATCGAGGAAGATATGAAGAATAAGTGGATTGCCACGCAAAAAGTTGGTCCAAATGTTGTACAAGACTCATGAGTAGTAGCAAAGAAGGTTCGGGCATTTGAGATATGGAATTGAACAGTAACAGCAAACATGAGAAAATATTCATAACTTGTTTTATTTTACAACCTGAAAGTTTGAAGACGATTGGTTGAACGGGCGACTTTTGCCGAACATTTGTGTGTGTCGCAATTTGATTCCGTACACCCTTTAAAACAGTTCGAAATGGAGTTTTCAAAACGGCCAATGTCGTAAACGTAAACAGTGACTTATTTCGCAAATTTTTCGAATATGTCGCACACGTGAACTACCACGATGATTGTGCTAAGGATGACTTCCCTTTTACAATAGAAGCCTAGTATGCAGCTGACAAGTAAAGACATGTAGTAATTTTGCCATTTCTACCGACGTAATTTTGACAACTGCTCCAGCATTAGTGAAATGTCAGTTTTCCTAGCGGAATTAACGAACGGAATACAAGGAAAAGTGACAGCCCCACTCAGATTACATGGACAGGTGTTACCAACGTTACGAAGTTTAAGCTCCTTTTCAGCTGCATACAAGGTAAGTAAATCCGAACGGTAAAAGCATTTCTCGACCATTACTTTTAGACAAAATCATCAAAAGGTCGGAAGTAACAATTGTAAACAATGACTTCAATCGTAAATTTCCTGGAAATGCCAGTTTACTCACATCTATATCCACTACGAACGGGAACGTAATAACTCCCTGTATCTGTTTCTAGAGCTATTTTGTAAGTGGAGCAATGGATCTAGAAGTTACGCTGGATGTGATTGCTTACAAATGCCATTTCTGACCTTTGACTATCTTTGTCTGACTTGTCCGATACTAATGCACACTACTTTTGAGCTGCATACTAGGCTAGAAGTGGAAATTTACTTGAGCGTGTTTGCATTCTCAAATCATTGCTACGTTTGTGACATTGGGCGTAATGAAAACTCCTATCGAGTTCACCGTTTCTTCAGCTGCGTTGGCAATTTGAAGATGACACCGTTGTTAACGATTCTACTATTTATAGAGTATGCTAGCCAGCACTGTTGTGTTTCGATCTGTACTAAAGGATCCCAAGTAGCACATATTGTCACATCAAAGTCGCAGCGATTGATATGTAACAAATTTGTATGTGAATTCAAAATTACTGTAACTCTCTACGTAACAAATGTGTAACCAAAACAGCGCAAACGTGTAACTATCAATTGTTATATAACAAGTTACTCGGTAAACAATATGTAACATTTACAAAGATAGAAGCAGGTTATTACTCAACTTAAATGTAACCATAGATGTGACATTGCAACTATAAATTAACTTTTAATAGGTTACTAATTAGTAATTCTGAAATCCTACGGAATAATCCTACCGATTTGTGGCAAAATATATTTAAATAGTATTGTTACAATATTGTTGCGATGAAATCAAAAATATGCTTATCACAGTGCATGACCATCGATAGAAAATATAATTGCTATATATTTACATAGGATAAGTAATATTGATTTTCATTAAATATCATCACATTTTTTATGCAGACCTAAATTTATGGTGAAACCTATGATATTAACTTCTAAAAATTCGCGAATGACTATAAGCTTTTTGTCATTTTTTGTGTGTTTAATTCAATTTTCAAAAACAAATGTAGGTTTAAACGTTTAAGTAAATACATAGTTTTTGTTTTATTTTTAAAAATATATATTAATTTTCTGGATTATTATCGAATGATTAAAAATAAATTAAAACGCATCACAATATATTTTAACACAACACTTACGGCCAAAAATTCCCATAGCCGTATATGACTTGGGTAACGTTAAAAAATTACGTCCAGAGTTTTTCGATTTTCCCCCTCTCCTCATTTGTCACGTTTTTTTGTATACTTCTTAAATACAACTACCGGTACAAATTCTAAATCCTTCTCCCTCCCTTCACCGTTTCCTCAGGCAAAATACTAACACCATCGTTCAAAAGGTTTGGTACCGATGTCAGTGCAGAGCACTTGAATTAATTTTATTTGAATGAACGTACTTCTAATTGTTTCGTGTAAAATAAAAACACTATATTATTATTTTGTACTATATTTTACTAGATTAATTTTATTTTATGTACTAAATTGCATATAATATTTTGAAATGACCTATCTTTCTTTAGGAGGTACAGATATGTAGCTTGAGAATCACAAAAATATTTAAGCTGCAGTGTAGTTATTAAGGCGCATGAAATCACAAGTTTGTTACATTTTGGTCACATGTAATCTAAGTTAATCATCAGTTATTGCATTGATTGTCTCATAACGTTACTATGCAACCAGTACAAGGCGCGCTCGGTTATCCAGTAACTAGAATATTCAGATGGTGAACAAATGAAACTATCGCTTGTTTTATTTTTGTCATACAGCAACCTATGCTGTAGTGTCGCTCTGTCACATTGACATTTGGAAGTTATCAAACTTTGACGTAAACAACACAGTTTGTTTCGAAATCGGAGAGTATAATGTCTCTCTGCATCATTTTCACTATTAACATCGTCCATATCGTTGCTACATGTTTCAAAAAACTCAGCGAAATCAACAGTTTGCTTTCGGATTTTGAAAATGTCTTCTCGTTCATTATTGGAGAACATGAGATGGATTAAGAATTTAAGGCACCTTTTGTAATTGGATTACTTTCGTTCAGTAATTTGTTTCGCTTCTTGAATTAACGCTTGTTTCTTATTATTGAAATTATCATTGCGTTTTATTTTCTTCCACAATTGCCTATCTTTTTCTTGAATGAAATTCTCATGATCCATTATCGTTTATCCGATGTCCTTAATAAATTAACATTATTAAGGAATATTTGTTTCATAACGATAAATTTCTGACTTAAAAGGTTTTAGTGCTAATGTAACTAAGCAAAAACTATATTGCAACTGAATTTTTTTTGACATTATAATTATAAGGTCCCAACTTTATCACTTGGTAACTATTGTGCAACTTTTAATAACTTTTGTTTCCAAATGACGAAAAGATAACCATATTTTAGCCTGTGTAACCTAACATATTACAAGCGTCTTTATTGTAATCATTGTGCAACCATTTTTTATTTATTAATTTATCGCATTAGTTACAAGTGCTACTTGGGGAGCCCTCGAAAGTTTAATAACGGCGCTGTAATAAATGAAAGAGAGCGAGACCGGAGAGAAACTCTCAATGTTAGATTCGCCCTATTGAAAAAAAAACCCGAGATATTATTTATCGTTTCCTAGAGATGCTATGAATAGATATTCACCTTTGAGGACCTTTAAAGAACCGCGACTAGCAAATAAAGCGTTTGAAATCGACCAAACAAACGTCAATAGCGCCTCACGAGTGCTAAAAGTTTCAACCAAAACTAGGTTGAAACCACTTAACGGTTCCTTACGCGAAAAAACAACCAAAGAATTGGCTTATGTGCAAAATAATGTATAGTTCGTGAAAAGTCAATTAAAATATTTAAAGTGTCTTGAAACATCGAACCCAAAAAAAAACTTAAATCTCAGTATATCTGTCATTACTGGCATCTAGTGCTGAATTCAACCTAAATCATTTTGTTCAATTCACTCAACTGTCAACCTCACTAAACAGAACTAAACGTTGAGTATTTTTTCACATAATTTTGGGTACTTTTTTCTAAGCGTGAATACAACGAAATAAACACTCTAAACTACTTTTACTCAAATTTTTAAGAGAATATACCCAATGGGTAACTTTCTACAGCGTATTTCCGTGATGCAATTTGATGCGGGACACCCTTTATACCTACACACTTAGAAATTATAAATTTTACACGAGACGTAAATCGCGTTTGTAAAAAATCGGAGAACGTAAAGAAGAACGTTTGATTGAATTTATTTTCTCATATATTTCAATTCATTCTTATTTAGCACATAGCACGCTTGCATATGTCGGTCTCAGGGGACAGAAATTTACATGCAATTTTGTTAGTGTGTTCATTCAAAAGTATCGACTTACTTCGAAAAGCATTGCATAGCCCCCAAAAAGTACGACGCACCAAAAACGAGAATATTATATCGCTAAATACTAATAACCTAACCAAACAGTCGAGTTATTAGTACGAGACACTGAAGAATTCTGCATATTGTAGACGAAATACGCGTATCTGCTAAGATAAGCAAAGGTTGTTGGAATTAAATGGAAAATACTAATTTTTCTTCTCATTTCTAGTAACCTCAACAGTTCAAACCTTTTGCAAAGTTGTTCAGAATGTAAAGGGCTTCACGAGGGTGTAAAATATGTTTTCAATTTCGGTCACAACATGGCACTAAAGGGTGTCCACGATGAAATTGCCACACTATGAAATTGCTCTAACTTTTTAACCGTTGGGTAGAATTTAATGAAAATTTAGGTGGATTTAGTTCATAGTGCATTATTTACATCCTGCAAGTTTTCAAGTCCTGTGATCAAAACTCGCGGAAATGGAGTCGAAAGAACAGCTCGTGCGTGATAAAATCTTGCGCATTCATCACGAGAACAAGGATCTCTCGCATCGTTCCATCGCTAAAACGTTGGGAATCGCGAATTCCACGGTGTCGCGAGTGATTAAGCGGTTCGAGGAACGGTTGACCACCGATCGGAAGCCCAGAAGTGAAGGAAAAAGTATTCCGTACAACACCAAAAATCACAACCGCCTAGTTGGGGACTTCAACCGAAATCCGAACGCCTCCGTTCGGGATGTGGCTAAGAAGCTGCACCTAAGCCGAAGTTTTGTCCAGAAGGCCAAAACTAAGGCTGGGCTTCGAACGTTCAAGGTACAAAAGGCCCCTAATCGCGACGAGAAGCAGAACAAGTCCGCCAAAACCCGTGCCAGGAAGTTGTACCTCAACATGCTGACGAAAGTTGAATGCTGCATCATGGACGACGAAACATATGTGAAGGCCGACTTCAAACAGATCCCCGGCAACCTGTTTTTCACGGCCAAGGATAAGATCAGCGTTCCGGAGCATGTCCGCACTCAGAAGATGTCCAAATTTGCGAAGAAATTCCTGGTTTGGCAAGCCATCTGCACGTGCGGGAAGCGGAGTGCACCTTTCGTGACCCAGGATACGATGAACGGACAGGTGTACATAAAAGAGTGCCTCCAGAAGCGGCTGCTTCCTCTCCTGAAGGCCCACAACGTCCCAACAATCTTCTGGCCGGATTTGGCCTCGATTTATCAAATTTCCAATACACTTGAGAGATTTTTCATGGATCAAAAAAGTCAAACCTTGACCGTTTTGAGAGGTCCACATAACGAAGTGCGATTGAGATCAAATTTTGCATTGGGCCTGTTTTTCGAGGGGACAAAAATTTTAAGCGCAAACTTTTTTTTCACTCAAAAAATCGATTTTCATTAGCATCCTAATATTTGTGATGGCAAAGGCCAAAGGGGTGGTATATTAAAAGCGTATTTTTACTACATTCAAGAAGTGTGTGCTGTACTCAAAAGGTCTCGCGTGCCCCTCGGTTATCTGTTCAATTTGTAAATTAGATCACATTAAACATGAAACATTCAAATATCGAACCCAATAAACGTTAAAACCAAGAGAAACATCATAAATCCTCGGATTTCGCTTCCAAGCAACCCGACATATCCATTCGAATCCATCATCAAACTGGCAGCAGATTAACGCAACAAAAAAGCTTCTATACAGCCATTCCCCGACAATCTCGCCATTCCGCCCGCCTCCGGTTCAAGACGACGAAATAACAACCACACTCATTACGCTCTATTTGGCAATCTTGTTGCCTTCTGTTGGCGATGTCTAATCGCTTGGGAAATGAAAATCGACGACCATAGTCGCCAGAGTCGTCAGCCAGTCTGGACTTCATATTGTTACTCAGTTCACTGGGTTTTCCTCTTCTTCGTTTTTCGCCAGCCGGATTTTGCTGGCTGCGGCGCAACTGGGGTTAATACATAATTTAGTGGCGCTTACTTACTCTTCGGAGGTCAACTGGGCGAAAGTGATGGGTATATTGCGAGGATTCTGAATGTGCGGTGGGAATTGTAACACTGACAGGGGCCGCATTGCTGTTTGATTAATTCCGATCATGATTTTCTTTTGGCGAACTGGCGGGGAGCAAAAGATTAAACGGCATTCGAAGAAAAGCTGTTCCGCGCCTTACACGATATTTGCAAACAACGCAAAATTGAGTACGTCTGACTCAAGTCTGGACGTTTGAAGCATCGAAATTCTTCTGCCTTTCTGCATATTCTGAAGCTGGGTAGATTCGCCAGATTTGATTGTGAAAATATTGGCTGGGCGCTTGTGCAACCACTACTTAACCATTACTCAGTTTAATGCGGTATACGTATTGCCAATGAAGCGTTTACCTAATGAAAAACGTTAGTTGGATTATCAGAGCTTCAAAAGAGGGGAGAAGACTTCTCTTAAGTTTGGAATTTTTCAGAGGTTTTGGAGTTCTTCCCAGAAATTCAAGATTGAACTTCCCAGAAGTTCAGAAAATAAACTTCCCTAAATTTCAGACGGGAGCTAACCAAGAAGAGCACTACCTATAATTTATTAAAAAATCTGGAAAAAAAATCCTCACGACGATGCGTCATAGAAGTTGAGGAAAGAACTTCTCTTTAGTTCAGGAAATAACTTCCCAGAAGTTTCGGAAGGAATTTCTCAAAATGTGAGTTGGAACTTCTTAGAAGTGCTTGGCAGCTTTTCCAAAGCTCAGGGGAGCACATTCTGCATTTCAGAATAAAGATTTCTCAAAATTCTTTAGGGAGAAAAGAATGAAACTTTCCAGGAGCATAGTTCCGGATTAAACTTCACCAAAGTTCTGGAGAAAACTTCCCAAAAAATCAGAAGAGGACTAGTCAGAAGTCCAGGAAAAAACTTCAAGAACAAATTTGAAGGAATTTTCCTAAAAATTTTGGAATAAAATTTTCCTCGCAGTGCCGGATGGGATCAATCAGAAGTTTGAAAGAATAAGCTCACGAAAAAACTTCCCCAAATTTCATGAAGAAACCTACCAGAGAGGGCACTACCTGTAGGGTCAAGAAGGAATTTTTAAAAAAAATCAGTAAAGAACTCCTCAGAAGTTCACAAGAGGACTTCTCAGAAGTTGCAAAAAGATCAAAAGTTCATTTGGAACTACCCAGAAGTGATAGAGAGCTTCCCTAAAGTTCTGAATCAAACATTCCAGCATTTCAGAATGAGAACTGCTGGAGGTTCACAAAATCTCAGAATCTACTTCATTTTTGGATGTAGTAGTGGAGAGCGTTAACTTGTTTATATTTTTCTTGATTAAAATGAGTACGATTAATATATGTACACAGATGGGATTAATGTTTCTCGTGATATTATTAAAATAGATACATAGCAGTGGCAACTTTTACGTATTAAATTGGAAGAAAATTATCAGAATCGAATGTTTTGTGTGTTGCTAAACGATTAACGGTAACTGAACGAATAAATTGTGAATAACTTGTGTACTCAGTGTTCGGTATTCAGTGCGTATTCACCGATTTCCACTGGAAGTCTGCTTATTGAGCTCAAGATTATAGACACTCAAGTAATAGACCGGACAACGTGAGCCTGGCACAGTTGATGTATCCAAAACAACTGTCAAATCGTATGGGAAATGCGAGGAAATGTTCGTTTTGGATACAACATGGCGGCACGTTGTCCGATCTATTACTTGAGTGTCTATACTCAAGATAGGTTCCGCTTCCCTACATCAATGTAAACAATGTTTCAAAAAATTATTGCTTGAGGCAGCTGGCGATGGTAGACGAAATTTGAGCCGACTGAATTACTCAAATAATGTTATTTGATTTCCTTTGCTACTTTTTGCTTCTCCTTATTCTCAGTGCATCGGTTCCAAGTTAAATAAACCTGTCAAAAATATCTCACAACAATTACCCTTCGACTATTTTGTCAAAATCGATGGGTTCTTTTCAAATAATTTCAAATCAATCAAAACAATGATTCTATAGTTCTGAAAAGCAAAATAATGGGGTACTCTATAATGTTCTTGGGACCAATGGGATTCTAAAGCACTGAGTAAATTTTAAAAATTCTCATAGGTTTACAATTAGATGTATTGTCACCACACAATAGAATCTATAGTATGTACAATTAAAAGTATTGTTCGCAACGATAAGATAACAATAGGAGTTATTGTTTCCATAATAGAATCTTATGTAAATTGAGATAACGATAATAGAAAAGAAGGGTTGTTATGTATCTTAACTATAGAAAAAATTAAAAAAAATCCGAACAAATTTGAGTCAGTTACTATTGATTGTATTGTTTCACGATTGTTGAAAAGCCTAGCATATGGAGTGAATAGTAATTCTATTGTAATGACAAATTGTTCTTTTCATTTATCTGATTCAACATGGTCGGAATTAGATTGAAATTTTATTGACGAATCCAACTTGAAAAATAAGAAGACACCGAGTGGTGATAAATCTGACAGCTGCCATGTTAAAGTATAGGACGAAACTTTTAAAATGCTTCTAGAAAATTCAAATGGAATTCTAATTAAAAGCGGTTTGTTGTATGATGTAAGAAAAATCCAAAACTACTCAACAACGACATTTTCAGCAAAATAAAAATAAAATTAAAATAATATTTGGATTTTTCTTACATCATAGAATTCTAGGGTTTTTTTCAGTAAGGCGTATCTACAATTGAGAGATTCTCTCCGGGCTCGCTCTCTGTCATTCATTACAACGCCATTATAAAACTTACGAGGCATTCATTAGTACAGATCGAAACACAACAGTGCTGGCTAGCATACTCTACAAATAGTAGAATGAAAAACGTAAAGGTGATTGGTTTATGAATGAAAGAGAGCGAGCCCGGAGAGAATCTCTCAATTGTAGATACGCCCTAGTGAAAAAAACCCCTAGAATTTCATTTGAATTTTCTAGAGGCATTTTAAAAGTTTCTTCCTATACTTTAACATGGGAGCTGTCAGATTTATCACCACTCGGTGTCTTCTTCTTATTTTTCAAGTTGGATTCCTCAATTGCATATTATTGTATTGTAATTGCATGGTTATTTTCATCCGGGTAGTTTCCAATTGATATGAAGTTGAGAAATGTTCAAACCCTAAAAAAATCGCTTAAGAACGCCCCACGATGACACTTTCCATCACTAAAAGGGTTTTCCCGGATAAATGAATAAGTCTTTCGGACGACGCTTTGTTGATCTATCTAAATCTTTGTACTTCATATGCAAATGTAAACACTGTAAATGATTATACAGATACAATCTTGCGCCGCTCCGCAATCGTACGTGACCGAACTGATCTTTATCGCAGAGGATCTATTTCAAACCGCTTGACTTGTATTAGAGCAGCGCCGAGCTGAATGGATTCGTTTATTTAACAGGTTTCTGGCAGTATAAGTAACTTTGCATTCGCAGCACCAACCGGTACCATGAGCACCACTTGACATGCTGTGTGCCATGTATGGCTGTTAAAACCATATGATCGCCAGTAAATAACGACCTTCGCAGGTGCGTTGTTGAACTCGTCTGTTTTGTATGTTTTCCGTGTTGCATCGAAGTGGGTGCAGATTTGTTTACGTTTTTATTTTGGATTTCACACCACTACCACTGGCGATTTCACCGTATCTGTCTATATTCGTATGGCGATTGGAAGCAGAATGATTGTTTTGATATTTTCCATTTTACTAGGGACAACTGAACAAACAAAACACATCGTTCGTTTTCACATTTGATTCAAATTAGTTCGCATGAAGAGCAAACAACATGATTAGTTTGAAATAGATACCTGACAGCAACCACAGCAACGATTGAGAGGGTTGTGGTTTTCTCTGGAAATCAAAGCACTCTGCTTTTATTTTGCAATGTCATTCTGGAAATTTTATTCGATTCCAAATATAATATAAGGCTTCAAGGGTCGTTTTTGCTGCGCACAGTTTCCGGAAAGCCAATCACAACGTTTCGGGAATTTGGAGCATTCTTGATCCTGCCCCATAAGCGACACGTTTCAGATTAAGTCCAATAACACGTTAATCGGCCGCTCGGGTAGATAAAGGAAATACGCAGGATAAAGCCATCCAAAAAAACCGTATCAAGAAAGTACACCAAGTAATTAGGCTGTATTTCTATTCGCGAATTAATTTTACTTTTTCTTAAACTTGATGGTAAATAATCGATTAATCGATTAAAATCCCTTTGTTATTGATCCACAAACTTTCGATAAGGTGTCTGTCAAAACTGAGTTGCCGTCTGTCAGAAATAAGTCAGCTCGAGTAGGATAAGGAAAATTTCTTCAGTGGCGTGTAGAAGTCGAGAGTCAACCTAGAACTTTACCGAAAACACTATTTTGATTAAAGCGTGTACTACACTGAAGAAGTCTGCACATTGTAGACGAAATACGCGTATCTGTAAAGATAAGCATAAAGGTAGTTGGAATTAAATGGAAAATACTAATTTTTCTTCTCATTTCTAGTCACTGTATTCTGTTTATCAGTTTGGTTAGGCGATTCATTGTCTGCTGGACGAATCAGATGGAAGAATTGACCTTCTTGGCCATGTCCCAAATCGAATGGTTCGGATTGCGCTTGAAGTTATCCCTCCTTGCGTTCACGAAGTCTCTAAGGGGCTATTCATTAACCACGTATACTTTTCTGGGTGGAGGGGTTTTGGACCAAAATCTACCTTCCAAACAAAATTTCAAAAAAAAAAATGTGGAGAAAAGTCTACGAAGGGGGAGGGGGGGGGGTAAACGATTTTCAAAAATGATTCTACGTGGTTTATGAATAGGCCCTAAGCAAGACCCAAAATTTCATCAATTTTTACCCATGCAATAAAAATGTATACACAATAGAAAGTGTTGCATTTTTTTCGAGTACAATCTTTAAACGATTGAAAGGATGCATTTATCTCCACTCAGTAAAAGGATACTGAACATGTAAGTGAGAATTAAACAGTAATGCTTGTGCCATTCAATCCATTCATTCAATCCAGAAGAATATTTACTATGAGATATTGTAAATCGGTCACGGCAATACAGCTTTAGAAAGAGCTGTTCGGTCGGTTGAAAACAATTGGTTGTTGTCAATGCGTCAACTTTGAGCCAAGATTTTCGCATTCGCACATCCTGCTGTTAAGAAGTTGATAAACGAGCTCTCCAGACAAGACCGGGAATCGAACCCAGCCACCTCCAGCATGGTGTTGCTTTGTAGCTGCGCCTTTACCGGCTGAGGTAAGGGAGGACCAACGAGCTCTCCATACCTTATCCAAATAGCCTGTATTTCAGGAACTTCAAAGATGGCAGCTGCTACAGAAATACCAACAATCAATTAGAAACTAGCTATTTAAAATCTACTCGCTGCTTAAGAACCCCATTGGTCCCAAGTACACCATAGAGTACCCCATTCTTTTACTTTCACGTACTAGAATCTTTGCTTTTGTTTTGATTCGCTGCACGCTCGTTCAGATCTACTCTAAATAGAGTAACTTCCACTCAGTTTCGTATTTCCATGCTAAATGTCAAAAACTGAGTAACTTGAAATAAGGAAACTGAGTAAGTGCTACTCTGATTATAAAACGCTATACCTATTAAAATAGAGTAATTAAGCTGTCAAACGCAAAACGTGGTTCAGTTCAAGGTTTAATCGATACATTTGATGTTGATTCAGAAACGGTTCGGAAGTTGAAAGGTAAGGAAAATGTCTTTTTATGTAAATAGAACTAAAGTATCGTTTCTTAAAATTTTAGCTGATTTAGCTCTCACTCTCCACCGTATCCCCAACACTACAAAAGTTGCGTTGGACGATCGTCGTCAAGCTCTTTAAGTGCGGACGATCCGAAAAAATCAATAATAGAAAAAAAATATTATGGAACCAAAAATAATTTAATTATAGAATAAAAAACACTCCGTCGGAGCGCATCGGGTTTTAATGGTAATGAGTAGCATTTAGTCAGATCGTTTGGTCAGCTAAAATTAAAGACTGAGTAGTGTTTACTCTAATTTTGACAAGAGACCTAGTTAATCAAAAATGAGTAACACTATAGTTACTCTAATTAGATTAGTTCCACTTTTAACGAAGCTGAGTCGTTTTCTACTCAGTTTTGAGATACTACAAACAAGCGTGACTGAGTAATGTTAACTCTAATTTTGACAGGTGACCTAGTGATTCAAAAATGAGTAACCATTTGGTTCAACAGAGGCTTTGCTGCCAAGTGTCAACCCAAAACTTTGTCGAAAACACTATTCAATAAACTGCGTTCACCGCACAATCATTTTAAACTATCACTATCATCTCAAGGGCATCTTCAGCGGTGGTCTATTTTTGGAACAACTTTATACTTGATTTGCATCAACAAAACCTGAATAGAAACAGCTAAAATAGACCAACTTCACGTTCCCCATTGATAGGTTTGACCAAACCACTTGTTCTTTCGTTTGGCTGAAGATGAGTGTTTAAATGCATACATTTCATTTAAACGATATTAGATAATTCTGATTTATAATATGGCAGCGGAAACGAAGAGGATCACGTCCTTGAAGGTGGAATGAATTCAGAACTCAGAAAACGTCCCAGCTATTCAGGAAACTTCTAAAGATTTTTGGTCCATTCTCAAAAGTTTAGGTTACATTCCAACGATAAAAGTTCAGGGATCTTCCCAGAAGCTCGAGGAACTTTTCAACAGTTCAGGGAACATCCCAGAAGCTCAGGGAACTTAAATTTTAAGAAGAACTTAAACTTCTTACTACTCGATAATTTTTCGTACCGAACCACAACGAGAATCAAAAGATCAACTACTTTTTTAAAGTTTAATGGATTTCGCAGGATTTCCACCGTTTCACAATATTGGAGATTCTAAAAAGTTCTCGTTAAGTTTAACCACATAGCAAAAATGCTATTTATTTCACAGAAATTCCAGCAACTTATTGAAAAATTTGCAAATTTGCCAACTTCCCAGATTTTTTTAATATCTCGTAAATCAATAAAATTTTTGTGATATTCTGCTTCTTTTCATAAAATATGTATCAACTGGAAGTCCAAATAACTTCTTGGAAGCTAAATTAGCTTCTCAAAAATGCGGATTTTTTGGAAATTCAACCAAGTTTCCAGAAACGTTGAGAATGTTTCAGCAATTCTATGGAACTTCTCTGAAGTTCCACCACTTCGCTTCTCAAAAAAGAGCTGGCAAACTTCAAGATTATCTAGAAACCTCGAATAAGTTTATTTAACTTCCGAGACGCTTAATCAATTTCTGTCAAGTTCGTTATATTTCCACCCATGCTTCATAGATTTTCCAAAGTTCATAGAAATTTTAGAAAATAATGTTTAAAGAGTTCGTTTGGATTCTAGAAGCTTATATAAGCTGTGAATAATTCACGTCACTGTCGATAAGGACAAAGGATTGTCTAGAAGCTGTAGAATATGCAATTGAATAATATAATATTTAAAACCGATTCTTGAAAAAAAAAAAATATCAAACTTTTCCTTCCAGAAAGCTTATCAAATCCGCCATAGTAAAATGTATCCCCCAGAAGATAAGCCTGAATATCCTCATTCCCAATAAACCAGCCAAAAATGTCTACATAACAGGCTTTTCTAAAATGTATCTGTATGAGCTTTTTGCGAACGCTAGTCATGACCAATCCATCAATATACCGATTGTTAACTTTGAAGACTTAATTACTTTTGATTTCCGTGCAATCGAAATACTATTCAGAAACGGAATTTGCTACCAAATTAGTCGTAAAATCCACAACAGTCCCCCAGCCTCCCCATTTGGAACTAGTCAGCGTTTTCCAGAACATGGAGTGTCAGTGCAAAAAAAAATTATCAAGCAGCGTGTAGTGTTTTGGAACGGTATTTTTCTTGTTCCAAATTGCTGCAAGAGTAGATCAAAACATATACCAGATTTCAAATAATACAAAATAGATCCGGTATAAAACCCAATTTACAACACCGGTGCAGCGAAGTTTTTGCGTTTGGTCTAAAAAAAATAAATCCCATCCACGATTGGGACCACCGTAGAAGATGCCCTAATATAGGCCCTTTTAGAGTTACCGACATGAATGACAATAGAAAATGTCTTCATATTTGTGTTCAAATCATATTACTTATATCTATCTTCGTGTTCGCGGAGAACGTTTATTGAAGCCACGAACACGCTTGGGAACTTGATAAGAAGGTTCATGTCTGAGCAATTCTGGACACATTTATTTGATCTAGATATAATGATTCTATAGGTTTTGACAGGTGGGATTTCTACACATTTGATTCGGTCGTTATGGATTCTTGATCAATAGTGAAGATTGAGTTTCGTGTCGATTTGTCGGTGTTAATGGCATTGGTTTGGATTTAGATATGGATTTGGATTGGATTTCGATTGGATTTGGATTGGATTTGGATTTGGATTGGATTTTGATTGGATATGGATTGGATTTGGATTGGATTTGAGTTGATTTGGATTGATTCGGATTGATTTGGATTGATTTGGATTGGAATTGGATTGATTGGATTGATTTGGATTGAGTTGGATTGGATTTGGATTGGATTTGGATTGATTTGGATTGGATTTGGATTGGATTTGGATTGGATTGGATTGATTTGGATTGGATTGGATTGATTTGGATTGATTTGGATTGGATTTGGATTGATTTGGATTGGATTTGGATTGATTTGGATTGATTTGGATTGATTTGGATTGGATTTGGATTGGATTTGGATTGATTTGGATTGGATTTGGATTGGATTTGGATTGGATTTGGATTGGATTTGGATTGGATTTGGATTGGATTTGGATTGGATTTGGATTGGATTTGGATTGGATTTGGATTGGATTTGGATTGGATTTGGATTGGATTTGGATTGGATTTGGATTGGATTTGGATTGGATTTGGATAGGATTTGTATTGGATTTGGATTAGATTTGAATTGAATTTGGCATAGAATTGAAATATATTTAGAGTAGATTCGAATAGGAATTTGATTTGGATTCGATTGGATTTGGATTGGATTTGGATTGGAATTGGATTGGAAATTGGATTGGATTTGGATTTGGTTTAGTTTAGTTTAGTTTTATTTCGCATTATTTTAGCAATTCAAATGAACAATAGTTTTTCTGAACCGAGATATGGAGTACCTTTCAGCAGCTATTTTGACCAAAAAAAAACAAATTACTGGTACATATTGTTTGAAAAACAATTGGGCGATTGATGGGAAAATTAAAAAAAAACCCTTGAACTTCGAATATAGGAAAAGGATAGTTAAAGGAAAGTTAATTTAAAACACATGCTTATCTTATTATCACAGTCTACGCAGTCAGACGCTCCAGCAGAGGGTTTGCGGAGGTGGCACATCCCATCCAGAACTTTGGAAGAACACCTTGGAACCAATCGTCGATCTTTTCCAGCTTTGCAATTCTGTGGACGTCTTAGTTGGGTGCAGAGGATTCAGGTTGAGCATCATCTTGAGAATTCGGTTCTGCTTCACCTGAAGCTTTTTCTTGTGGGTGGAAGCACAATCGTACCACGCAGGGAAACCGTAGGTCATTGACGGCTTGAACACCGTCTTGTACAGCAGCAGTTTTGAGTTGATGTTCAAGTGTGAGCGCCGCATGATGAGCGGGTAGAGCATCCTTGTGAGCTTTTCGTACCTGTTCATAGTGGGCTTGATGGGGGACCGCAAACGCAATTTTGCGGACCAGAGTAAGCCCTAGATATCTAGCAGCATTCGACCATGGAATTTGGCGTCCACATACAGAGATCTCGTTTTGCGGAAGTTTTTGTAGGCTTCGTTTGCGTGTGAAAAAGACTGCTTGCGACTTGTCAGCGTTGGTCTTTATTTTCCACTCTTTCTTGAAGATTTCAATGGCGTTTTGGGCCGCTTGCAGCCTGGTGGTCACAATGACTGGATCAGAATCCGATGCGACGAATCCAGTATCGTCAGCGAAGAGAAAGTATCGCACATCCTCGAGCATCACTAGGTCAGCGGTGAAGATGTTGTGAAGCGTGGGACTTAGAACAGCACCTTGCGGGACAGCGAATGGTATTAGGTGCCGATTTGATATGCATCCATCGATTGACACATGATAGGAGCGATTTAGCAGGAAAGAGCGGATTATTTTCAAAATATACAGGGGAAAGTTCCCCAGTAACATTTTATGCAGGATTGCATCCTGCCATACTGAGTCGTATGCTTTCTCTACATCCAATAGCACCATATCAGACGATATGCTTTGTGAAAAATTGGTATGTATATCCTTTACAAGGCGTACAAGTTGGTGGTTGGTAGAGTGCCCTGTTTTGAATCCAAACTGCACATCAGGAATAATCCTTGAGTTTTCCAGGTGCTGCTCGATTCGCTCTAAAAGTGGGTAACAGACTTATTGGTCTATAGTTGGACGGGTCCGTTGAATCTTTGTTTGGCTTCGGGATGGCAATCACAACTGCATGTTTCCAACTGGGGGGAAAGTGCCCAAGTCGAATACAGGCGGAGAAGATTTTGGCGATGAATATGTGAGCTTTTCGAGGCAATTTCTTGAGGACACAGTTCCGGATGTTGTCTTGGCCAGGGAATTTTCTGGATTTAAGTCTTCGAATGACCTGAGCCACTTCGTTTGGGTGAACCAGCCATGTGTGAGTACCAGATAGTTGAGTGTGGTCGATGTGTGCGATAGACTCGTTTACCGCAGCAACAGTATCTACATCGTCTGCCATTTGATTTTAGTGTGCTCGGGCGAAACTCGTGACCAATAGCTGAGCTTTTTCAACCGGGGAAGCGATAATATTGTCTCTTTGTCGCAAAGGTGGGCTATATTTCGTGGATTTTTGCAGTGCCTTGGTGATTCTCCAGAGTGTGTCTCGATCGTGGTTTAGCGTACGCAGTGTTTCCTTGATTTTGCTAAATTTGGCTTGGTCGCACTCCTCTCGTATTCTCCGATTTAGTGACGTTACTACGTCCTGATGAAAGGGATCTCTAGTTCTGTATCACTGCCGGCGACGTTTATTACGCAATGCGATCAGTCTGCGGGTGCTTTCAGGAATAGTTGCGGTTTGGTAGGTGCGTTTTAGGCCTTCAGGAACCGAAACAGACTCAGCATCCGTTGTAGTTGTAGTCAGAAGCTCTATTGCAGCGTCAATCTCTGCTTCGTTATTCAGACCAACGACTACTGGGTCTATCAAGTTCAACTTGGCGCATTTTGTGCAGCTAAATCCGGGGGATCTGTCTGCGAATTCAGGTTGCCGATTCGTGAATAATCGTTCGGAAATAACGATAAAAATCTCGATTAAAGTGAAGCGCACAGAAGTGGTTTGTTTATTTGGTGTAACAGGGTTGCCAGTACTGTTTTGGATTTGGTTTGGATTTTGGATTTGGATTGAATTTGGATTGGATTTGGATTTGGTTTGGATTTTGGATTTGGATTGAATTTGGATTGGATTTGGATTTGGATTTGCATTGGACTTGAATTTGGTTGAAATTGGATTTGCATCGAACTTGAATTGAATTTCGATATGGATTATATTTTAATTCTATTTGGATTGTATCTGTAATGAATTTGAAATTGAATTGGATTTGGCTTCAATTCGGATTTGGATTGCATTGTGATCGATAAGCATGTAAATTAAATTCCTTTAGGTTTCTTGTACTTACATAGTATCACAGTTGAGCAATGCTAGAAAACTCCGAATCCGCACATCCTGGCTCTGGGTATGGTGGAAAATTAAAGTAGTCGTCCGACTTGGTAGATTTGTTGACTGCTTTGCTTTGATTTAACTCTCTAAACTATCTAGCACTTTAGTCTACTTATTCTGGAAGGTGACTTTCAGCAAGAACTAACACTCGAACACGCTGCCAGAAGCCAAAATCAAAAATTGCCTTGCATTCACTATCTTCAAGAAGCTACAAATGTACTGCAACAAAAAACCTGAGGAAAAAAACCCGACCATTAATTCTATTTCTCTCCCACGCAAACAACCGAAAACCACTGTTCAACAGCAGAACTGCGACAGTCCATCGGAGCTGGAACGCGTGATTTTCAAATCTTCTTTCTGGTGTCACTCGATGCGTGTCACGAACTACAATATCATTTGTCGGACATGTTACACTTCCGCACTGAGATATTTACAAGTTGGGCTGCAGAACAAACATCGAACGCGAACCGAAGACCGAACTGAAAGCAAACAATATTACACACAACACCACTGAGCTCGCTCTCACGTACGTTATCTGAGTGTAGCAAAGGTTCTCTTCCAACACAAACCGACTTTGCACCAATAGCGTAGAACTTCCGGGTGCGAGAGCAATTAATTAATTAACTAATTATGACCTAGCTGTGTCTCTTTTCCTCGAAAACCACAATACCAAAACAACGAGGACCTGAGCTGAAAAACATTCAAATTTGCCACAATTCACGACCGATGCCTATGTATTTACACTATCACGCACTGCTGCCTTGAGAACTGTCAGTCGCCCAGTGGAAAAGTTCACGAACTCACATCCACAAGCTCACGCACGAGCAGCACTTTCACGTTACCACACTCACACTCGCGCACAAAAGATTCTTTCTCTCCCCCCAGCCTGCTAGGTGTCAGGATTTTCCCTCGGTGTCAAGAAGGATACCGTCAGCGACCGTAGGGAGGTTAGAATTTGTATGGAAACTGAAGGGCAATGGGGAGGAAATCCGAGGGTGACCTTTCAGATCGAATCTTTTCGTTCGGATGATTTGAATGGACACTCTCTGCTCGTGACACGAACGCCAATTTTCCACACGTCAGAACCAGAACAAATTTTCCACCTCGCGAATCTGCACGTATGCGTTTTCAAGCTGGCCCAACTTGCACCGCGGTGGGGTTTTTATATCTATAACTATAAACACACTCAGTGACATCCAGTTACAATCAGTGTAGAAATCTCTCCATACCCGATTCTTTGTATGTTCAGCGCGGAGTTTCTAGTAGAGCTCTTCCTTGTCGCTCGAAGCTTGATTCCGAACTGGTGCGCTCGCGGTTATTTCTTCGGCACCAACCGACGAGGGCGTCGTCGGCGTCGTCGTCGTTTTTACATGCTTGCTGGCTAATGCAAACTCTCAACAACCAAGCAGTTGTTGTCGTTGTCGGTCGGTCGGTCGGTTGGTTGGCAGACCGCCTGTATCCATCAAACCCCAAATAGAAGAGAGAGTATCACCGTATCGCATAGGGGAGTATGTAGTCCATCATGGTTTCCCGTGGCGAATAAGGCTCCGTAGAGTATTCCATTAATTTCTTACAACTAATTATCTGATTTTATGAGCTATAATTCTTGTTCGACTACTCGCGAAATTCCAATCAGGATTGCGTAGATAAGATAAACAGCGTGGGACCATTTAACCCCCGGCGCGCATATTAGACTATTGCACCCTACAACAACGACGATAGCGGAGTCCTCCCTCGCGCGCGCACACGAACGACACATCTGCCAGTTGGGGGTGGCGTCCATTGGTTACGTGTTGAAATTGATGGCGAAATAGGCACTGGTTTCCATTACTTTTATGTTGTTGCCATGAGCAGGGAGGCGCTTGGTGGATGGCGAGGACTGGACCGCTAAGAAGCCGTAGTAGGTTGTTCAAAGCACACCCCTGAAAATTATTAGATTTTTGTAAAATTGTTTAGCCGTCAATATCGACTAAAATTTAATAAGGGATTTTCACTTTTTTCAGAATGCGAAAGTAGTATTTTCAATCCTAGAGGGTTTGAGCTGTTTAGTGGAATACTTGTAACTAGAAATTAGAAGAAAAATTAGTATTTTCTATTTAATTCCAACTACCTTGACAGATACGCGTATTTCGTCTACAATGTGCAGACTTCTTCAGTGTCTCGTTAGTGACTTGTCACAAGTCGAGTTATTAGTTCTAGACACTGAAGAAGTCTGCACATTGTTGACGAAATACGCGTATTTGTCAAGATAAGCAAAAGTAGTTGGAATTAAATGGAAAATACTAGTTTTTCTTCTAATTTCTAGTTAGTATTTTCAGTTTTTTATTCAAAAGAGCTACTTTTAAGTTGAGTTTATAAAATCGAAAGCACCTTAAACACATATGGCACTAATTTATGAAGCGTTTGCTGGATGAAGTATTTGATTCGAGATCAAATGAAGAAAATTACTCCATTTTGAAGCGGCTTTGTTGTTGCACGATTTCAAACTTTCCAACGTCACAAGATAGACTACTTATTGCAAAACCAGAAGCCGCCATCTACGATTCCAAAATGACATCGGGCATTTGGTTACTGTTATTTTCGTTCACCACCCAGCCCTTAAGGTAAAGAGTGAGTCGATAATTATTGCGACACTTTAGATCGATTGGTAAATCAGTTATAATTATTGAAATGTTAATGAATTTATGACGTAGACTACGTATTACGGCAAGGGAAGGGTGTCAATTGAAAATCTAAAAACAAGCTACCGTCACGAAATATCGTTACAAATTTGTAACTGTTTGTTACAAATTTATGATATATTTTTTTAATTTGTGCTTTTATTATGTATACAGCCACGTTTCTAGAGTTAAGCGGCGTTCCAAAAAACCTAGTGGTAGATTAAAATTAGTTGTTAGTAAAATCTAGTGTTAGTAAAATGTAAACCAAAAATTGTAAACAAGGAAGTTTGTAGGTTAGGGTAAATTTGAATATTGTATGTACATATTGGGTGAAGTGGGTGAACTCGCATGCAAGACAGTGGGTACAACATTGAGTACGACAAGAAAAATAGGCAGGCAGGCAAAGAGAGCATAATACGGCAAGGGTGGCGATAGAAAACACGCTTATAACTTGATAAATGTTCAATCGGTTGGAAATTTTGCTCGCGTATCAATTCAATTATCAAACATTATCCTTTAACAATTTTAAAGTATTGGAAATAGAGAAAATAAAAGGTGATGTCTTATAATTTTGTTTTGCAGGCTAATATAACTAAATGCACAGTACTTTCTTACCACAGATTTCGCTTGCCCAAGCCGGTGATGAGTTGTTGCCAGCCGCTCGGTGGGCGCCACCTCCAAAGCAAAATAAGGTGCTTGTGTGTGTGTGTGTGTGTGTGTGTGTGTGTGTGTGTGTGTGTGTGTGTGTGTGTGTGCCTGTGTGTCCCAAGTAACACACCTTGTTATGTAATGATCAAAAATCCATCTTTAAGACATGATCTCATGTATTTTTCTGGTACACATAACTTAGTTTTGGTATCTTAAAGGGCGAACACGAAATTTTTGCGACACATTCAACAGGGCATAACTTTTTTACCATTGGGTAAAAATCAACCAAATTTTGCACACTTTCTCATTGTTTACATGCTGTCAAACTTGAAGTCGTGTTTTTCGATTCAACGAAAATGGAGGTGAACCAACGCGAGTCGAGAGAACAAATTCTTCGATTTTAAGCAAATTCCGGGGTTGGAGTTTTTCACCGGCAAGAGCAAGTTCTATGTAGACGACAAATTTAAGAAGAAGAAAATGTCGTAGTTCGTCTCCAAATATCTCAGCTGCTCTTGCGGACTGAGGAGTGAGCCTTTCGTGACAAAGGGCACAGTAAAGTGCCTCAAGAAGCGCCTTTTGCCGTTCTTGCAGCAGCACGACGAAGCTCCGCTATTTTGGCCAGATTTGCCATCATGCCACTATTCTAAAAGTGTTCTGGAGTGGTATGAGGCCAATTCTGTCCATTTTGTTCCAAAGGACATGAATCCGCCAAACTGTCCGGAGCTGCGCCCGGTGGAGCAGTACTGGGCAATGATGAAGCGGGAACTTCGGAAGAGCAAGAAGACAGTCAAAGACGAGAAGGACATGTTAAGAAAATGGGAAAAAAAACTGAGAAACTGGTACCGGATGACACTGTAAAGACTTTGATGGAGGGCATCAAGCAAAAATGCGTTCAATTTTACACTCAAGGCTCCATAGATTAACTTTTCTTTTGATTTTTGAAGTAAATATATGTATAAAACTACCCTAAAATTTTGGTTTGATTCTAAACATTATAAGAAAATTGGCATGTCATTTTCCGTGTCAGAATAATTTCGTGTTCGCCCTTTAATAATCGAGATTTATCAATTTGAAATTGCGAGGTAAGTTTGCGAGAGAGAGATAAAAGATAGGAAAAAATACATGGAGCAGCGATGCACTTTAAGTTGCACGATTTCACACTTTTCAGTGAGATATGAGAGACAGAATAATCCATTTTTTGCAAAAACAAAAGTCGCCATCTTGGATACCAAAATGACATCGGACATTGAATTACGGTTCGTTTCGTTCACCACCTTGCACTATGGTACGGTTAACCAAATTTCGCGATTTGGTTATCGATAGCTCGATAACTATTAACTTTACCCAAGACCAAAGTTTTGATAAAAGGGTGTTTTCTGACCTCAATCAGCAAATCGAAGGATTATATATGACGTATGATGTATGATATGTACTACCACCCATTGTACCACGGAAACATAGTCCAAAAGCAATGGGCTTTCCTCTCTGTTAAGGCTCGAACGCAGTGATAACGGAAGCGGAACGGCAATGGCAGCGGAAGAGCCCAATCTAACTATACCTGGTTGTCGGAATGAAAACTAATTAGAACCAAGTTGATTGCAATTGGACATATCGACGTCATTTGCGACAACTGTCAACATTACGTTTGGGCCCTTGGACTTGATCAAGCTTTAATAACCACTGATTACACTGGTCGACAAAATCCGAAAAAAGTCTTCAGACCCAGAGCTCCATGCCAATTTCCGTTAGCTTGGGTGCCAAAACCACCGAATATCGGCTTGGGTGCCAAAACCACCGAATTCGACCTCATGCGATTTGCATTTTTATTCACAATTTGGCATCAAAAATTGAAATTTTGATATATTTAGAGAACCACTCAAATAACTGCCTCAGCTTAAATGTAAATGCTCCAGAAGCATTTTTTTTAAATGCTTTCCCAAGTAACAGTTTTTCAGAAAACTTCAAAAAAGTTCTTCAGAGAGCTTCAAGTGTGTTCTGCAAAGACCTTCAGGAATGTTTTTGAGAGAGCTTCCAGGAAGTTTTTCAGAGAACTTCAGAGCAAATCTTCAGAGATCTTCAATAAAGTTCAGCAGTGTACTTCAGGGAAGTTCTTCGAAGAACTTCAGGGAAGCTATTCAGAGAACTTCAAGTAAGTTCTGCAGAAACCTTCAGGGAAGTTCTTCAGAATACCTCAGGTAAGTTGTTCAGAAAACTTCAGGAATATTTTTCAAAACACTTCAGGGAAGTTTTTCAAAGAACTTCTGAGAAGTTCTTCACAAAACTTTGGGTAAATCCTTCCAAAACGCCCTGAAGTTCTCTGCAGAGCTTCCCTGAAGTTCTCTGCAGAGCTTCCCTGAAGTTCTCTGCAAGACTTCCCTAAAATTCTATAATGAACTTACCTGAAGTTCTCTGAAGAACTTTCATGAAGTTCTCTCACGATTTTTTCTGTAGTTCTCTGCAAATCTTGCCTGAAGTTCACTGAAGAATTTCTCTGAAGTTCGCTGCAGAACTACCCTGAAGTTCGCTGCAGAACTTCCCTGAAGTTCTCTGATAGACTTCCCTAAAGTTCTCTGAAGTACTTCGACGAAGTTCTCTGAAGAACTTTCATGAAGTTCTCTGAAGAACTTGTTTGAAGTTCTCTGCAGAACTTCCATAAAGTTTACTAAAGAACTTACCTAAAGTTTTCTGCAGAACTTCCATGAAGTTTACTTAAGAACTTCCATAAAGTTCTCTGAAGAACTTCTATGAAGTTCCCTGAAGAACTTCCATGAAGCTCTCTGAAGCACTTCCCTGAATTTCTGTACATAGCTTACATGAAGTTCTCCGAAGGACGCACCCAAAGTTTTATGAAGAATTTCTCTAAAGTTTTCTGAAGAACTTCGCTAAAGTTGTTTGAACAACTTCGCTGAAGTTCTCTGTAAAAAAGTCCTGAAGTTCTCTTCAGTACTTCCTTGAAGTTCTCTGAAGGACGTACCCGAAGTTTTGTGAATAACTTCTCTGAAGTTCTCTACAGATCTTCCTGAAATTCCATGAATCCATGAATCCATGAATCCTTGAAGTTCTTTACAAAACTTCGCTGAAATTCTCTGAAAAAATTCCCTGAAGTTCTCTGAAGATCTTCCATGAAGTTCTCTGAAAGACTTCACTGAAATTCTCTGATAAACTTCCCTGAAACTCTCTGCAAGACTTCCCTGATGTTGTCTGTAGAACTTCCCAGCAGTTCTCTGACGAATTTCCTCTAAGAACTCTACAGAATTTCCCTGAAGTTCTCTGAACAATTTTTCTGAAGTTCTCTACAAAACTACCATGAAATTCGCTGCAGAACATCTCTATAGTTCACTGAGGAACTTTCATGAAATTCTCTGAAGAACTTTCATGAAGTTCTCTGAACAACTTGCTTGCAGTTTTTTGAAGAACTTTCTTGAAGTTCTCAGCAGAACTTCCATGAAGCTCACTTAAGAACTTTCATTAAATTCTTTGAAGAACCTCGATGAAGTTCTCTGACTAAATTTCCTGATGTTCTCTGCAGAACTTCCCTAAAGTTCTCTTTAGAATTCTCACCAGAACTTCCCTGAAGTTCTCAGAAAATCTTGCCAAAACTTCATTGAACAATTTCTTCAAAGTTCTCTGCACAGCTTCCCTGAAGTTCTCTTAAAGACTTCCCTGAAGTTTTCTGCAGAACATCCATGTAGTTTTTTTTCAGTTCTCCTCTGAAGTTCTTTGAGGAACTTCCCTGGAATTCTCTGAAGATCGTCGCTGAAGTTCTCTGAAAAATTTCCCTAAAGATCTTTGAATGACTTTCATGAAGTTCTCTGAAGAACTTTCATGAAGTTCTCTGTAGCACATACCCGATGTTTTGTGAAGAATTTCTCTGAAGTTCTCTGAAAAACTTCACAGAAGTTCTCTGTAAAAAATCCTGAAGATCTCAGTAGTACTTCGCAAAAGTTCTCTGATAAACTTCTCTGATGTTCTCTGAAAAAACTACCATGAAGTTTTCAGAAGAACTTCCCAGAAAGCCTTCCCAGCAGTTTTCTGCAGAACTTCCCTGAAGTTCTCTGAAAGACTTCCATGAAGTTTTTCTAAAGTTCTAAGGAAATTTTTCTCTGATCGTCGAAGGTTGTATTATCCCAAAGATGATCACTTGCGACCAACATTCAACAAATCAATCATTTTTTACAAACTGTTACGCGATTTTCGAGGAAAAACCCTATAAGTTCTATGAAGAACTTTTCTGAAGTTCTCTGCAAATCTTGCCTGAGGTTCACTGAAGCATTTCTCTGAAGTTCTTTGCACAACTTCTCTGAAAGACTTCCCTAAAGTTCTCTGAGAAACTTCCCTGAAGTTTTCTGAAGAAATTACTTGTAGTTCTCTGCCAAACTTCCATGAAGAGCTTCCATGAACTTCACAGAAGAACTTCCCTGAAATTCTCTGCAGTACTTCCATGAACTTCCGTAAAGTTCTCTGAAAGACTTCCCTGAATTTCTCTGCATATCTTCCATGGAGTTCTCTGAAGGACTTTCCCGAAATTTTGTGAAGAATTTCTCTGAAGTTCTCTGAAGAACTTCGCTGAGGTTCTCTGTAAAAAAATCCTAAAGTTCTCTGCAGAACTTCCCTGAAGTTCTCTGAAAAACTTCTCTGGTATTCTCTGAAGAACTTCCATGAAGTTTTCTGAATAGCTTTCATGGAGTTTTCTGAAGAACTTCCATGAAGTTCTCTGAAAGACTTCCTTGAAGTTTTCTGGAGAATTTCTCTGAAGTTCACTGCCGAACTTTTCGGAAGTTCTCTGAAAAGCATTCCTAAAGTTCCCTGAAGTACTTTCCTGAATTTCACTGAAAAACTTCCCTGCAGTTCCCTGAAGAACTTCTCTGAAGTTCTCTGAAAGCTTTTCTTCGAGTTCTCTGCAGAACTTCCCTGAAGTTCTCTGAAGAACTTCGCTGCAGTTCTCTGAAGGACTTTCCCGAAGTTTTGTGAATAATTATCATTCTCTGCAGAGCTTCCCTGAAGTGCTCTGTAAAAAATGTCATGAAGATCTTTGCAGAACTTCCCTGAAGTTTTCTGAAAAACTTTCCTGAAGTTCTCTGCAGAACTTCAATGAAGTTCTCTGAAGAACTTCCCTGAAGTTTTCTGAAAAATTTATCTGAACTTCTCTGAAAGACTTCCTGAAGTTTTCTGAAAAACATCCCGGATGTTCTCTGAAGAACTTCCCTGAAGTTCACTTAAACACTTCTCTGGTGTTATCTGAAGAACTTCCATGAAGTTTTCTGAAAACTTCAATGAAGTTTTCTGAAGAACTTCCCTGAAGTTCTCTGAAAGACTTCCATGAAGTTCTCTGAAGGACTTATCCGAAGTTTTGTGAAAAATTTCCATGAAGTTCTTTGTAGAGCAGCCCTGAAATGCTCTGTAAAAAATTTCATGAAGATCTTTGCAGAACAAACCTGAAGTTCTATGAAAAATTTATGAAAGACTTCCCTGAAGTTTTCTGAATGACTTTCCTTGGAGTTCTCTGAAAGACTTCTCTGAAGTGCCCTGAATGACTTTCCTGGAGTTATCTAAAGAATTTCCATGAAGTTCTCTGAAGAATTTCCCTGAATTTCTTTGTAAAAAAATCCTAAAGATCTCTGCAGAACTTCCCTAAAGTTCTTTGAAAAACTACCCTTATGTTCTCTGAAGAACTTACCTGAGGTTCTCTGAAGAACTTCCCTGAAAATCTCTGAAAGCCTTCCCAGCAGTTCTCTGAAGAACTTTCATGAAGTTCTCTAAGAAATTTCCCTGAAGTTCTCTGCAGAATTTCTCTGAAATTCCCTGAAGAATTTCCCTTAAGTTTTCTGCAAAAGTTCCCTGAAGTTCTCTGAAGACTTTTTCTGCAGTTCTCCTACACAACTTCCCTGAGGTTCTCTAAAGAACAACCTTGAAGTTAAGGAGTTTTCACGAAATTGTCTTAAGAACTTCCCTGAAATACTCTCCAGAACTGGCCTTAAGTTCTCTGAAGAACTTTCTTGAAGTTCTCTGAAGAACTGTCTTGGAGTTGTCTGCAGAACTTCCCTGAAGTTCTCTGAAGAACTTCGATGCAGTTCTCTGAAGGACTTTCCCGAAGTTTTGTGAATAATTTCCATTCTCTGCAGAGCTTCCCTGAAGTGCGCTGTAAAAAATGTCATGAAGATCTTTGCAGAACTTCCCTGAAGTTTTCTGAAAAACTTTCCTGAACTTCTCTGCAGAACTTCAATGAAGTTCTCTGAAGAACTTACCTAAAGTTTTCTGAAAAATTTATCTGAACTTCTCTGAGAGACTTCCTGAAGTTTTCTGAAAGACATCCCGGATGTTCTCTGAAGAACTTCCCTGAAGTTCACTTAAACACTTCTCTGGTGTTATCTGAAGAACTTCCATGAAGTTTTCTGAAAACTTCAATGAAGTTTTCTGAAAACTTCAATGAAGTTTTCTGAAAACTTCAATGAAGTTTTCTGAAAACTTCAATGAAGTTTTCTGAAGAACTTCCCTGAAGTTCTCTGAAAGACTTCCATGAAGTTCTCTGAAGGACTTATCCAAAGTTTTGTGAAAAATTTCCATGAAGATCTTTGCAGAACAAACCTGAAGTTCTATGAAAAATTTATCTAAAGTTCTCTGAAGAACTTCTATAAAGCTTTCTGAAAGACTTCCCTGAAGTTTTCTGAATGACTTTCCTTGGAGTTCTCTGAAAGACTTCTCTGAAGTGCTCTGAATGACTTTCCTGGAGTTATCTAAAGAATTTCCATGAAGTTCTCTGAAGAATTTCCCTGAATTTCTCTGTAAAAAAATCCTAAAGATCTCTGCAGAACTTCCCTAAAGTTCTTTGAAAAACTACCCTTATGTTCTCTGAAGAACTTACCTGAGGTTCTCTGAAGAACTTTCCTGAAAATCTCTGAAAGCCTTCCCAGCAGTTCTATGAAGAACTTTCATGAAGTTCTCTGAGAAACTTCCCTGAAGTTCTCTGCAGAATTTCTCTGAAATTCCCTGAAGAATTTCCCTTAAGTTTTCTGCAAAAGTTCCCTGAAGTTATAAATATAAATGTCCTTTCCTATAAGTTTCGCCAGATCACCCCAAAAGTTTCCAGAGGGACCATTGAGGTAAATGATTCTATTCATGTCTACGGAAGGACTCTCCATGTGAAACCAAAAAGAAATAGCTGTCACACGAAGTAGTTTGCTGCAAAAACAGAAATGTCTTCTCCTACAGGTTCCCCCGAGGCACCTCAGAGGTTCCGAGAGAGGCCAATGTTTGTTTCAGGCCTACCGAAAGTCTCATCAAGAATAAAACATGAAGAAAAAAACGTCGCACCACGTGGGTTGGCGCAGAACATCTCCTACAGGTTCCCCCGAGACACCCCAGAGGTTGCCAGAGCGGCCATTGTGCCTAATGGTTCTTTTTCATGCCCACCAAAAATCTATCCAGGAGAAATCATGAAAAAGCCATCGCCATCGTGGTTTGGTGCAAGCAGGTTCCCCCGGAGGCACTCCGGAAACTCCAGGAACACCCAAGAGGTTCCATTAGTTCGGGAAAATTACTCCTGGGATTTGTATTAGCATTGCCGAAATGTTTGGAAGGGATTCAAAAGGATCCCATGGGAAACAAATAAGTTATTCTTGAAAAACCCAAGCGCTGATTCCTAGGTACCCCAAGGGAATCTGGAATAATTGCGGAATCATCTCGATTCTGCACCCTTGTCGTTGTGTCGCTGAAACAAAAATAAAAACTGGACCTTGTCTCAGAGTGTCATCAAAAGCGGTTTGAAAACAACGAAGTTTTGATTTTTTGAACATCTAATTTTTCCCATAAAATACCTTGGCCACACAATTGTTTCGAAGTCAAGTTGTTAAAATTAACAAACATTTCCCAGTTCTTGAAATGAGGTACATGGTGAATAATTGCCACTTGACACTCAAACTTCCCAATGAAAATCACTTTTAAGCACTTCTGACAGCGTAAACAAAAATAAACAACAAACCAATCGGAGATTTTTGGCCATTGGCAGTCAAATACCAACCCTCCCTCGCGCTACTATCAACAATCAATTTGCAACTATTTCGACACAAATTTTTCATTAGGGCCTAACTGACAAACGTAAACAATGGCTTCTTCCTTAAATTTCTCGTTATTGAAAACTCGCGTAATCAATCCACCACGATCATTTCGAAAAGGAAGTGTTCACCTATCCGATATAATTGGAGGCTTACATGGGTAGCTTTTGTGCCACGAGAAATTTACGGAAGAAGCTATTGTTTACGTTTGTCAATTAGGCCCAAATGAAAATGTTGTGTCGATTTGTTCGGGACCTACTGGTCCTTGTGTTAGTCTATGATAGTAGCATAGACTAACTCTAAGACCAGTAGGTCCCATACAAAAACGATTTTTTTTCTTGGCTCAGTCAGTACTAGCACATCGGTCCCAAGCTCAATAATGCGCCCCTAATAATGAACTCACACGAACACACTCTCAAATATTCTGTCAAAATAACACAGCAAATCAAAACAAAGGCGTAAATATGTATAGCAAGGTACTGGCTTCAAGGTGTACTTCGGACCAAGGGGTTCAACAACAGTAAACCAACTTCAAATCGCTAGTTGCATATTGATTGTTGCTTTCAGCTCTTGTAAAAAATCTAGAATATCAAATGGCCTGATGCTTGCTCATGCTTTCACAAATCAGTGCTTATTTGGATGTGATTGGTTCACGCAATCCAGCAGGTGAAAACCAAGTCGGAGTGATGAAGTATGTTTTGGAACCGATTAAGAGTCTTGCCTGATTTAGCGTTAAAAGTCCCGGTGAAAACAAACCGGAAGGAAACAAACCGTTTCGACAGAGCGGCTATCACGCCATCTCCATCTGCAGCGTCACCAAGGTAGGCGCCCGTTCAATACTAGTTCAGTACCATCCACTAAGTAGGAATCTCGTGTCTGAGCAGTAGACCTTTCTTGTGGATTTTTTTTATTGGTTTATCAGATACCTTTCAAACTATAGAGTATACTTTTCCATGATACCAATGTTTTTTGAAGCCTGTAACTATTGAAAAACAATTAAAAAAAACTGTTAAATAACCATTTCACGCGCTTACTGGCGAACTGTATATTGTCTTTGTCAAATACATAGTACATAAATTTTACCCTGACTGACAAACTCATCAAAGTCTACGAGAAAACCAAATCGAAAAAAAAGCTGTTTCCGAACTGGGCTCTCTTTCTGACATTTTAATATTTTTCCTCTGTTCGACAGGGAAAAACCCGCCCGGAACAAATAGCAATGATTTGTTCCTGCCAAAGAAGTAGCAACAAGTAGTGTGTAGAGATGAATTTTATTTCCCGGAGTAAACCCCGCGAATGAGTTTACACTTCAGAAAAACTGAAAAACTCCATTTAAAACACACAGGTGCCCAAATCCTGTGACGCTTTTCCCGAACTGTAAACCAGCCTTTATACGCCCATATTAAAATATCCATATAATTATAAAACAGTGACCATTCGTTCATTGCAACATTTGACAACGTCAAATCGACTGTAAAAAACTCATGAACCACAGATCGTGACAAATTACTGCCTGACATTTGCATATGACGGTTAATTGCTTTTTAATTGCAAAACGTTGCAATTAGTGATCTTGCAATTAAAAGACGAAATTGCAATAAGGAAATGGTCATTGTACAATAATATAAAATAACATTAATATCTATTTCCGACCATAAATCTGATGAGCAATAAATCAGATAAATGAACAGTCATTACAATAGCTTTACAATTCACTCTTTATGCTAGGATTTTAATCAATTGAGAAACAATACAATTGATACTTATTGACTCAAATGTGTTCGGATATTAATGATTTTTTCTACAGTTAAGATACATAACAACCCCACTTTTCTATTGTCGATGTCTCAATTTACATTAGATTCAAGTGTAGTAACAATAACTCCTATTGTCATCTTATCGTTGTGAACAATACTATTAATTGCACATACTAAAGAATCTATTGTACGCCCAACTAACATTTTAAGTTGCCTAAGCCGAAGTTAAGAACTTATAAGCTGTTTTATAATTGTATAAAAGCAAGTGAAGCTGAATAAGCTATAAGCAGAATTAAAAAATCGATGCAGTACTTATGCTTAATGTAACACAGCTTTAACACAACATTAAGCTTTAGGTTGCATACTTTGAAAAGAAAGCTCTTATGCGAACAATGTTTGTCTTCATTTACACAGCTTGTTTATGTAGCTAAGAAACTAGTCGGTTAAGCTTTTGAATTATCATTCTGTGTTCTCTTACACAAATTTATTTGCTGGCTTTATAATAGCTTTTCAAAAGCTATTACCTTGGCCGCTATACAGCTTAGTTATTATAACTGTATAAAATGTTGTATAAGTACATTGAGCGAACATATCGAAAAGATTTCATTCGAATATAGTATGGAAATTTGCCAGAAGAC
This sequence comes from Aedes japonicus, assembly GCA_034211315.2. NCBI lineage: Eukaryota > Metazoa > Arthropoda > Insecta > Diptera > Culicidae > Aedes > Aedes japonicus. The sequence continues at coordinate 84,901 of JASCZW010001726.1, forward strand.
ATTATTGCAAATTTTATACGATTCCCTTATGGAAAGAAATCATATGACGATCGTATGAATATTTTCCTCACATGAAAAAAAAAGTTGCATTTTTTCTCCAAGTTGCGATCCATTACGAGAAATGAAACCAAACCATGCGAAATTGCATTACAATCTTGCTTTTTTATTTTGTGTGTATCAACGTGTTAAGACTACCAATAAAAAGCTGTTTGCCACAGTTTTAAAAATAGAAATTGCGATGAACAAATAAATATGCTGAATATGCGTTTCAAAAGAACAGTTACGTAATAATTTGTATAATTTTTGGATAAAAGCTTCCTAGGCTATAAACCGATTACATGTTCTGCTTGACATTTTTTTCATTTTCATGAAGCTGGGTAGATTCGCCAGATTTGCTTGTGAAAATATTGGCTGGGCGCTTGTGCAACCACTACTTAACCATTACTCAGTTTGAAGTTGTATACGTATTGCCTATGAAGCGTTTATCTAATTAAAAATGTTACTTGGGTGGTTATAATATATTCAATTGTAAATCTATGAGAATTTTTCATTCAGGCGGGCAACGATCTACATTTTTTTCAAGAGGCGCGCAAGAACATTTGAGTACAGCACACACTTTTTGAAAGTATTAAAAATATGCGTTTAATACGGTTAATTATACTTTGAGTATGTCAGAATACCCACTTGAGACTTTAAATACACCTTTATTACAATTATATACATTGAGTGCTCTGAAATACATTTCTATTGAAATTTGAATACAAAAAGTACAGTTAAATACATTATTAATACTTTAGGTTAATTTAAAAACTTTTAAGTACTGATCGATTATTTTGATAACAACTGCAGATTTCAAAACTCAAAATACATTCTTATTACAAAGACATGCTTTGAGTACCATAAAATACATTTTTAACACTTTTCAATAATTTTAAATACCTAAGAAATCCAAATCAATACCTCGAGTACCATTTAGTACATGTAAAGTATTTAAAATCCCCTTAAACATATTTAGACTACAATTTACATTCTAAATAACAAATAAATATATTGGATTACAGTTTAAATACCTCGAGTACAAGTGAGCACATTTTAATTACTTAAAATATTAAACACACAACACACTATTATAAGACCACCCGCATAAACAATAACCATAAGAAGTGCCTAACCACCAATTTGGGATATCATCCCAACTGTAAGTGGTATGGTCACACCATCTATAATATCGTTCCTGAATGGTACATGTTTATTAGGGCACTCATTAGCACAGAAAACCACTCAGTTTTTCTATTATGATTCCTATTCCAAATTGGTCTAGTTTAGCGAGAATTTATTTATTTAAAATTTATAACTTGAAAAATGCACTGCATTGGCAGAACTCAAGATGGTTGTGTCCAATATTAAATTTACCACATCTAATAAGGTTTCTCTGTTGACCTCGGTTTTGACCCAAAAACATTTCAACTCAATATGAGTAGTCCTAATAATAGCGTGTAGGTAGAACCTTGAACATTGATTAAGAACACTCTCGAAACACCCTCTCTTTCATTAGTATTGTCCTTTTTTTTTCTAACGGAAAATTAGATGAGAGCATTAAGTAACATTTACGTGTGAGTAAAAGAGAAAGGAATACAATTCCACTCAATTATTGAGTAGAATGGAACGAGAATGTAGAACTCTTAAAACACTCAAGTATGTGAAATATATTTGAGTCCTTTTAAATCTCATTAAATACTTTCAGGTACTCAAATTACTCATAAAATACTTTTCAGAACTTTAAATACAATTCAAATACTCTATGAGTAGCTAAAATAGTTTTCAAATACTTTTGGTTTCTTTGAGTTTTTTTAAAATTCTTTTGATTATTTTAAATATTTTGATTACTCTAAATACAAGTGTTTGTAAATACTCTGTACATCGAGTTAAATCTGGACGTATTTTCAATACGACACACTCAGTAGAATGCTCTGCGTGCCCCTCGGTTTTTTTCTAAGCTCTCAAGTCGACATCACATCAGAACACCATGCACCGCAGATTCGAACAAACCACACTGTTCGGCAGGGGACCCCGTCAGCTCTGTCATCTTGACAGCGGAGTTCTCTCCCGTAAACAAACACTCTCTCGTTTAAACTGCATTAACGCCTACCGATATGAGAGCGATCCGCGCTCGCTTTGTTGATTCTTCATGATGGGCTTCTTTTCATGCAACCATCGTACTTGTTTACTTGTGTCTGTGCTGTCGGTCCCAACGGACGGACGTCGCCCTGCTGCAAACCGTTGCGTTGTTCTATCCGTTTTGATGGTGTCTCTCTGTACTTCACTGGATTCAATTTGTTGCAGTCTGCAGTCTGTCAGTTCAATTTTCAGCTCAAGCCAGCAGCAGCAGGTCGGTTCGGTTCGGTTCTAGCTGAGCTCCGATGGCCCCGCGGTCGAGCCATTTTCGATTCTGCTAACGATATTCTCCAGCAACCCCGATTGTTTTTAAGTGTGGCTGTGTAGCCGATTTATTCGTTATTTTTTTTTTTCTGTGGTGGAGATAACTGCGTTTTTCCGGTCGAAAGAAAGGTGACAAAAGTGAGTGTTTTCGGTGCAGGTAAAAGTTGGGAGGCCTGGAAAAGTGATACCGTTTGTGCCATCATCGCCCGATCCGACGCTTGCGAGGGGGAAGAAAAACAACATGAAGCGAAAATGAGCTGTCAAAGTGAATGTTTCTTTATCAACACTGCCGTATCGCAGTGGGCATTGTTGTCATGTAGTTCAAAAGTGAATGATTATCAATAAACAGCAGTGAGTAGCGTCAGGTGTGAATATTTTAAGTGGAACTGTAAACTTTGGTAACAGTCGGTATAGTTTCCGATTGCTTGATCCAGGATCGAATAGAAGGAGATACAGAACGGCAGTCAATAATAAAGGTGAGTTAATGTTTCACGATCACAATCATTTCAATGTTCGAATGGGGGAGGATTACGATCCAACTCGACTAGGCGGAGGACAGGTGGAAGTAGATTTAACTAAATCCGGTGCATTTAATGTATTCACCAGCCGAATAAGGCGAAATTGCCATAGTCTGTTAATTGATTCAACAGTTCCAGCAGTCAAGACGACGACGGCGACGATGATGACGACCACAAGCGCTAAGCCTTAAGGTGAGCGATCTCATCATGTATGTGTTTGTGGTTGTCGGTGCTGAGGAATGATGAATTTGAGGGTGAAATAAAAACTAAGATTTATTCACTTATGGTAAGACCGTGCCCTTCTTACTAAAGTCCATTTTGGTTGAAGAGAACTCGGTTTGGATATCGTTTGAACTTGGTTTTGAATTTTGAGAGTTTGATTTTCGCCCGACATTCATACTCTTCTCCGCAAGAAAGGTAAATTCTCCAATATTTAGATTCAATGAGAGCGTACCTATATGTATTTACGATCTGAGCGCGGCTGAGGTTTGGAGGCTGTAGAGGTCGACCACTTCCGCTTGCCTTACGTTCGTATCATTAGAGATTGAAACGATCGTTCTCGATGAGACATTGAGTTTGAATCAGATCGTAGGCTAAGTGTTCTGGTACCAGTTGGCGACCGGTTGGAGCTGAAAACAAGAGCGCAAATCCCGTATTTGGTAGTTGTTTTCGCGGTAAATTCCGGTCGTTGTTAGAACATAAAATCAATGTGGTTTTCAGACATTAGACGGATCTTTTGCTGCGGTGAAGTTTGTGGAAAACATTATGTCCCCAACCCAGGAAAAAAAACCTTGCTTCAATAAGCACGACAGATGAGCACATGGAATAAACGTACTTTAGCTTGCTTGACTGTAATTCTAATGTAATCTTTAACAAGAACTTTAACAAGGAATCTCCCGGAATCTAGCTCAACATAACTTTATGATTCAAAGCAATCGTTTTGGTCATATCAGATGGTTAAATTGTCGTATAATGATACTCATACTTCTTATGAGTGGTGAAAGTACGAATCTAGTAATCACTATGTTCGTGGATCGAAGTCAGGTTTTTGCTGCCTTCAATTTTTTAATTGGCATCACAAACAACGATAAATGCGACTTACTTTTTTTTATAACTTAAAATTATCTTAATTTTTTTATTATTTGCTATTTGGAACATGTTAATTTTGAAAGTGATACAGCTAAGCTTTTGAGCTTCAGTTATGACTATTTATACAAAAAAATTAAGTTTACTATCAATTTATTCTATTGAGTTTTTCAAGCCTTGGAAAGGTTTACTACTTAAGTGGGATTGCTTGTTTGAGCTTTTGTTATTAACTAAACTGAGTGTACGTCATTTCCCGGAATGTAACATTTCCCGGAAAGTTCAAATCCCGGAAAACTTAATATTTAGCTAAAAAAAAGTTTTTTTCTATAAATTTATACAAAACCTAATTTCGTTTTATAAATAAAACCTCATGGTAATAACTATGTGCTATATTATAAACATAATAATCATGATATGTGTTTGATCTATTTATTTCCTATATATTCTGCAATTCTTTCTTTTTCTTCACATCAAAATATTTGAAAAGAACAGCTCATGTTTAAAAGAAGGATAAATCTCCTATGAAAGGTATTTTCTCTTTTTTCATATCTAAAGTACAAAAAAATATTTGAGAGAATCATTTATAGGAGATTCACCATGCTTTTAAACATGAAGTGTTCTTTCAAACACACTGGCCTATCCATCTCAGGCAAATATTTGCGCATTATACAAACAGTGTACTATTTGCTTTTCTTTCACACACTTCGTTCCAAGAGTTAACCAAATCAAAATCGAAATTAGAACGCAGAGGGCCCACTTAAGAATTTACTAGCAGGCATGTGCACAAAACCAGTATATTCCGGTGTTTTTTTTTTTTTTTTTTGTAAAAAGTTGATTTGACCTGCTTTATTCTTAAGATTTCTTCAAAGGATTTGATTTTCAATCAAAAGGTTCTATTTTGGCGTTATTGGTGGTGAAAATATTAAATCCATCTACAGTTTTTCATACAAAATTGTCATATTTGACATTTTCTATGTCAGCCCTCAAAGGATGGATTGAGCTGAAATTATGACAGTAGCTCAGAAGTCACCTGAATTTTATACTGTGATGAGTTTATAAATTTTGAAACACAATTTTCAAACTTTCATCTGATCCACCATTTTAGAATTTTTTTAAAACATTTATTTTAAGATTTATATATGGTCGCCACACAATCTTTTCATTATTTTCCAGACTGGGAAGATGAGTTAATATATATTGGATTAATACATATTTTTGAAGTTCATGAAGTTTTTTTTTCAAATAGTAGCCGCGGGCTTCTTGCGTATTGCATAATCTGCTTATAATTCTCATGTTGCTATCGAGAACACTTAGCTTTATATAAATCATTGATCTTTCATGTTTCTAGAAGCATAAACATCGAAGAAAAATTGTAAAGCGATCGAGGTTTTCGAGTACAACTACGTTGCGTGCATGTTGTATCAAGAACTTCATGTTCTCAACGTAGTTGACAGTTTGAAGACAAATTTCTAACCTCCTAAGCTTTTTTCAGTTTGGTTCATCACCAAACAGTTTCCATTTATTGAAAATCAGCGTTTTTGTGCGAGGGGATGAGCTAATTTTTAACAAATGTTGTCAAATTTGGCAACCCCTTCTTGGAATGAGCAATCACTTCTAGTCAACATTTGTTCAAACGATGTCTTTGGAATCCGGCGAGCAATGTCAGACGGCATTGAGCACAGCTGCCCAAATTATTCGTTTACTTTGTAAGCAACTGCAGCGCTCAGATATTCTTTATTTACGAACGTTTCCAGACACAGATCCAAACACTTTTTAGTTATGTCCGTGAGGTGAGTTATAACAACAAGATTAATGCAGATGACATAACGCGTTAAAGGAAATGTTAATGGATATTTGTTTAGTAGCTTCAAAAACCGCAGTTAAAAGATCATAAGTCGTTGCGGCATGCCAAAACGTCTTTGTCGGAAATTGAAGCAAATTCTTCCGTTTTCTTAATTGCTTGTTTAGAGGCACAACCAATCTCCACATTAAGGGCTAGTAGAAGATTCTATTCCAATTAACGATTTAGCTTTGCCTGTCAGACGCTCGAGCTTAACAATTTTCTCCATAGCAGCTATAACTAGTCCCGTCAAATCGTCAAAAAGAAACGAAGTCATAGGAGATTCGATCTGGGAAACGACTCGACCCTTGCTGCAGACGTAGAGATAAAACTCAGCTTTGGTCCAAGCATCTTATCGTGTACCGCATCAACCTCAACAGCGAACACTCTGAACTCCGACGAAACTCGGATGACTTTCATTCAGCTTTCTTTCTTCCTGCCTCCTGACTTAGTCCACACACCTTCTCAAATAGAGCAACATTTGTAGTGCTCTTCTGGCACCTTGCTTACTGGAACTTCTAAAAGGTCCCTGAAGTTCTAAGATGTTCTGTATACTTTTAGCAAGTTTCGTGAAATTCTGAGAAGTTCTTTGAACCTCTAGGAATATCCGCAAACTTTTGAAAAGCTTCATGATTTTCTAGACAGTTCTCTGAATTTATGGGAAGTTCTCTAATTTTCTGGAAAGTTGAACCTTGGTAAGTTCCCTGAAATTCTGGGAAGTTCCCTGAACATCTTGCGTAGTTCTATGAACTTCTGAGGAATACCCAAACAAATCTGATACGTTTTTTGCACTTCTGTATGCTCCCTGAATTTCTGCATAGTTTCCAGAACTTCGGAGAAGAGCCCTTTACTTTTGGGAGGTGCCCTAAACTTATGTGAAGCTCCCTGAATTTATGAAAAATTTCCTGAATTTCTAGAAAACAATCTGAATTTCAGGGAAGTTGTCTGAGCTTCTAGATAGAACCCTGAACTACTAGGAAGTTCCTAGATTTTTGGGAAAGTTCCCTTAATTTTTTCTGGAGTGCCCTTATCAGGGAGAATAGCAAAACCTCGGGGAGGTTTCCTGAATTTCTAAGAAGTATACCAAGCTTCTTATAAGTTCTCTGAATTTCGAGGAAGTTCGATTTTTTTCGAATTTGCGGTCTTTGAAAAAAAAACAAAACTTCTGATCTCTGGATGTTGAATTTTAGGCAGGATAATAATAGTTGGAGGGTTTAATAACAAGAAATACAACACCGATGCGGGGAACGCAAAGCTGGTATATTTTAGCTGGTTCTATTCAAGTTTGCTGATGCAAATCAAGTATAAAGTTGTTCCAAAAATTGACCACCGCTGAAGATGCCCTAAGCGGTACGTTTTGAACAGGCTGATCAAAACCAGCAGAGAATGATCTACATACAAATCTGTTTGTCTAAGCCCTTCCTTGAAGGAATTGCATGCATGCATGCCGCAGCTAACGATGTTGAGGACTTCAAATCCAGGGCTGGCTCGCAGCTCCCTGATTTCCTCAGTCAATTATTTGAACGCCTTCCAGTTGACAACCAGGCCATCTATATAGCAATGAGCTATCGCTACTCCAATCATTTGAAAAAGGTGTAAGTATGGTTCCTTTCATATGATAAAAATTCTCGACTTTTCTTCGCATATTTCCCGATGATTTTAGATTCCAGCATTTTTCCCGCATTTCCCGCTTTTCCCGAGTCCGTGGCCACCCTGCTTTTAAATTTTCGGAGTTGTGAAGGAATCAGTATCAACCGACACAATATTGAAGATATTTAAAATGCGTAATCCAAACCAATCTAAATTTTGATATAAATTTTAAATGTTTATTAATTGAATATTGTTCTTTGTAGTTTTAATAGTTTTTAATTTAAACTTGACTCCATATACATTCAGGTCGTTCTCCGCCTCGGATGAGTTGAGACGCCTCAAGAGAATCGAATAAGGTGACTACATTCTCCATTTGATCCACACAGAATAATATGAGGTACACAGATAAAAAGAAACATTGAATTTTCCGTGTTATCTAATGCACATAAAGAGAATGCTAGATTTGGCAGAACATTATAGGATATTTCATGTAATTAACCTAATGCGAGTCTAGTCTCTTGTACAGATTGCAATATTGTTGTATGCAAACATTGTTAACGCCTCCTCTGGCTTGGAATTAAACGAATCGAAATTTTACGCGCTTGTTAAAATTAATTATTTTTTTCTGTGTATATATTCACCTTAAGGCATGTTGATTCATCGAGGCGCAGAATAGATCTAATTATTCGATTTAACCTTTTTTTTTCATCAATAAACATAAATTGTCCCCAACAATTACGCTACTTTAATCGCTCTTTTAAACATTCCTATAAACAAAAAAAAATCATTCATAGGTATCAATTGTTAATCATATTGCAAAATATCATAGATGGGACACATAGATATTAAAATTGCTTTTTTTTATCAGTGTATATTAAAAAAATTCTCACTCCAAAAATTGTGTTACAAAGAGCGTTTAAAATCTCTATACGACAGGCTGGCTTTAGTTCATTATTCAAAGTCATAAAAGCCTATCTCGAAAGTGACCTTTCACTATTTGATCATGTCCAAGCATTGGCATTAATTTTACAGAATAAATAAAGTTTTGTTTTTACCTAGTTTCCAATAAATTTCAATACAGAAGAATATAGATATGTATACTTAAAAGCTACATTTTATTGTTTTATCAGTTAAAGATTTGAGAAAAAAAGGAAAATTAACTTTTCCGGGAAATTGTCATTCCGGGAAATGCAATTTCGGGATATGACGCACAATCAACTAAACTGCCTAACTATCTAACTACCCAAGACTACTGTTTAAATCTTACAACTAACTGACTTACTATTAACAACTAACCTAGCATGTTCTGATACATTACATTTCTGTACAAATTTGTTCCTAAGGGAAGGTCCATTAATTATGTCACGCAACAAGGGGGGAGGGGTGGTTTGGGAAAACGTGACAATCCATACAAAAAAATTTTAACGTTCATACAAAAAACGTGACAAAGGGGGGGGGGGGGGATTTTAAAAAGCCACTTTTTCCGTGACATAATTAATGGACATTCCCCAATGTCAATATTTTGTTAATTAATTTTGGAAACGGTCGCGTCTAGATGAAAGTCAGTCGTCCTTGTTTCACATGGGCGATCTAGGATCATTCTTGTGTAGTTATTTGAAACATATTCGGGAAATTGTGTAACTAATGCTTAACACCGGCGAAACTATTCAACACTTAGTTGGCAAGTGCGGAATATCCGATCAGAGCCAATACTACAGAAGCTGTCATTAATTCACATTCAATCGATTCGCGACTTCTGAGAAGGTTAGTTGTAAGTAGCGTGACCAGCGCTAGGTGATTCTTGCTTCGTCATCGGTCATTCACAATTATGAGCGTTTCGGTTTTGCGCGACTTGCAGCTTGTTCCTGTGAATTTGTGTGTATGATCTGTTTGTAGATGGCCAGTTTGTTCACTCCTGAGAGGTGGGATCTTTGGAAAATCCGCGAATATAGCGACCTAACTGCGGTATTGATATCCCTCGATTAGAGATGTTAGTCGCTCATTTCTCGATGGGTTGTAACCCGCATCATATGACAGCCACCCTCTGCCACAAGCTCCCGAAAGCATCGAAGTAGGCTAGCAATCAACTCGGCTCGTCCTCTAACTTCTCTGACGGTCGACACGAACGGACGCCTCGGTAGGTATCCACCAGCTCCAAATGTTTCCGTAGCTCGTGGAAGCTAAAGCTCCTAACTAAGGCAGAGCACTTGACCAACGGGGAGCACATGCGGCCTGAGGAGAAGTTTCTTGTCAAACAACAGCCCGAAATAAGTTACCTTGTTAGACCACTCAAACCTTGTGCCGTCCATGAATAGCGTGCAGATGGACTGCCTATGGAGTAACATAATTGATTGGGTTTTGGAGGCGTTGATTTTGATTTTCCACTCGGTGGCATAGTCAGCAAAGGTGTTAAGGCATCGTTGGAATTTGTTTGTGATTTCGCGAGGCATCCTTGCTTTGACGGTTATTGCAGTGAACAACACGCAATCCTCTCCAAGAGGAGGGACATCGGAAGTGTAGACGCTGTATAGTAACGGGCCGAGAAGGCTACCTTGTGGAACTCCTGCTGGGATTGAATACGTGTCCGACAGACACCCATTCAACGATACCCTAAACGACCTTTGCTGTAGGTAGTTTCGGATGATTTTAACCAGATGAAGAGGAAAGTTGAAGTTACAAAGGTTGTATACAAGCCCATCGTGCCAGACATTGCCGAACGCATTTTCAACGTCTAACAACGCCATGGCAGTGGACAGCTTTGTTACTCCTTACGGCGTTCATCATCCGAACTAGCTGATGAGTAGTGGAAAGCCCTTTCCTAAACCCAAAACTGTTATGCTAGATCGGATGACAACGGAGCTAACAGGCCTGACCCCGTTGGTAATAGCGGGGGACTTCAACGCTTGAGCGCTCGAGTGGAGAAGCTGCCTTACCAACCCTAGGGGCCAAATACTTCTGGAGGCCTTGGCTCAACGTAGACCTAGCCAATGTGGGTACCAAGAGTACCTACCATAGAAACGGAGCGGAATCGATCATCGATATAACATTCAGCATTTATTTATTTATTTCGTCAACCATTTGTAGACTAGTACATAGACAATTTGCTTTTTCTTAACTATACATAAATATAAAAATTAATTAGTTTTGTATCCTCAGGGACTTAAAATACTGTTTCAATTTATACCGAGACATTGTAACGTCAACGGCTTCACAGTGTTGATTATAGGAATCCATCATGTTATTTATTGGTCCATTTTTAGCATATTCCGTGCGATGATGGTTTAGAGCAAATAAATTACGATTTCGAAGTTGTCTAATTGGTGCATAAAAAAATAATTTAGAAAGTAGTTCGGCTGATTCAACACGCTGCGAAACGATATCGTTTACAAATGAAACCATCGCATATTCTCGTCGTTCTTTCAATGTTTGGATGTCAATCAACATGCAGCGAGCTTCATATGATGGAAGACGATGTGAGGCCCAGCCTAGCTTACGAAGAGCATATTATAGAAATTGCTTTTGTACTGATTCTATTCTTTCTTCATGTATACCTGAACGAGGAGACCACACAATGCTGCAATATTCCAGTATAGACCTCACATACACAATATATAGAGTTTTAATAGTGTACGGGTCTTGAAAGTTGTAGCAGAAGCGTTTAATAAACCCTAACATGCTATTTGCCTTGTGTATGATAGTGTTGTAGTGGTCTATAAAATTAAGTTTAGAGTCTAAGATAATTCCTAAATCCCTCACTTTTTCACACTTTTCTACATTCTGATTTCCTAATGCAATTACAATGTTGGTTTTTGTTAATTTTCTGCTAAAAGATATTAAATTGCATTTTTTTACATTCAGTTCCAATAAGCTTTTCTTACACCAGATGTAGATAGTATGAATTTCATACTGGAATATATTGATGTCTTCTTTATTTTTGATTTCCAAGTACAGCTTCATGTCGTCGGCATAAATTAGCACTTCCAGATTTTTGAGGACGAAAGAAATGTCGTTGACGTTTAAAATAAAAAGAAGTGGTCCTAAATGGGAGCCTTGGGGGACTCCTGCAGTAACTTGAATGGGATTTGATTTCTTTTCATTGAATTTTATTATTTGTTGCCGGTTAGTTAAATATGATTCAAGCCACTTCAAGAGTCCAGACTCAATTCCAATTTTTTGCAGTTTGAAAAGTAACATTGGTATGTCAACCAGAGCTTAAAAATATTATATTCAATTCTCAAATTGCACCCTGACTGAGTCAAAATATTAGTCATCACGCACTGTTCCTAGCAAACATGAAGTAAACACAAATTTGCCTTCATGAATCTCTTGTGCAAGATGAGTCAACTTGTTTTGTGTTGCTTAACTTTGATCATTCATTCGTCCCAGAAAGCAGTGAATGTACGGTAAGTGCAAACAACTCAATCAATTTCAACATTCTACCGTGAAGACGAAAGAACAGTCATTCATTTGGAGAATCAATGAAGTGAAAAAAACCAAAACTTCTCGAATCGATCCTGCAAATGCCTTTTCTCGAACAAATGCCCCACAACCTCTGTAGCGATTTCGGCCATTTGGCTTTTTGGCTTCCTTTGCCTTCAGCCATGTTCGGGAATACTTGAAATCCTGGGGCAAAAAAAATCACTCACGAACGCGAAAATGAATGACTGGTTACAAGAACATTCAGTCAAGCAACCAAAATCTCTTGAGGCTTGAATAGTCGTGTGCTTTGCTGTGTTGTGAATGAGTTATGTGGAACACGAGGACAACGGAATGACTGAGCATAGCAAAATAGTAAACACAAATATATTGCGTTACTGATATAACGAAATGAAGAGAGCGAAAATTGTACCTACTGAATATTTTTTTTACTCATCGTTCACGACGGGTGTCATTTTTTTCGAGCTCTGATGTCAACACGATCAAATGCCTTTCTAAAGTCTGTGAGCTTCAACATGGTTCCCATTATCCATTGCATTCAGTGAATAAATATATAAATAGTCCTGGGCTGATAAGCAATTGGAGGGTGGATGATGGCTACACCCATAGCGACCACTTGGCGGTTCTATATTGTATCGTCCACAATACAAGGCAGCGTGCGGAAGGAGGAGCATCCACTCCATTCGCCCGCAGATGGAGGACGTCCTACTTTGATGTAGAGACTTTTAAAGAGGCGCTTGAGAGGGAACGGAATTTACGCGAAACCCAGGAACCTTGCGGCGAACGACTCGTTATGACACTTACACGAGCGTGCGATGCGACCATGCCGAGGGAAGTCAAACCGAGGAATGGAAGATCGCCGGTGTATTGGTGGACGGAGTCGATTGCCGACCTCCGAAGAACATGCCTCCACGCAAGACGGAGGGTGCAGAGAGCGCGGTCAGACGCCGATAGAACCGAGCGTAGAGAGGCGCTAGTCCCCGTGGAGGCCGTGCTAAAGAGGGAAGTAAAGGCACGCGAGCGAGCCTGTTTCGAGAGTCTGGGTCAGAAGGCCAATACTAATCCGTGGGGTGGCGCCTACCGGGTAGCTATGGCCAAAACCAGAGAAACGGCGGCTCCTATCGAGCAATCGCCAGAGCTGCTGCAGGTGATCGTTGGAGGACTTTTTCCGAACCACGTTCTGGCCCCCCGCAGTCGTAATTTTGTCCCACGACAAGCGTTCCAGTATCCCAGGCCTTAAAGGTGTCATAGCGACGACTCAGCCGAACACCCGTGACCATGTGGGCATTGAGAACGGCACAACGGGGGCCGGCGACGAGGCGACGGTGACGAACGAAGAACACATTGTGATAGCAAAGTCGCTAAAGGTGAACAAAGCACCCGGACTGGATGATATTCCAAACCTAGCGATCAAGACGGCTATCTTGCTGGTTCCCGAAATGTTCAGGGTGGTGATGCAAAGGTGTCTGAACGAGGGCGTCTTTCCGGACGCCTGGAAAATTTAGACCCTAGTATTGCTACCAAAGACAGGGAAGCCACCAGGGGATCCATCGGCATGTAGACCTATATGCCTGTTGGATACAGTGGGTAAGGTGCTCGAGAGGGTAATCCTCAACAGACTGACAAATTACACGGAGGGTATAGGAGGTCTGTCTAATAATCAGTTTGGCTTCCGTAAAGGGAAGTCGACGGTGGATGCCATTCGCGGTATGCATAGCAGCCTCCCAGATTGTCCTTGATCTCCAACAAAAATGTAGAAACGACCAACTCAGTGACCACCTAACTATTAAAGCCCTATGTAGTTAGACATGGTGGGTACTTAACAAGCATTATAGCCCCTGAAGTAATACCAAAAGGTGGTTCCAGGGAGGGTCCATGGCTTAAGGCACGGGTGGGTATTTACTGGGTCGAGGAGTTGGCATCCTCGTTCCCCTACTCTGAGTTCTTCAGGAGTCTGGTTGCAGATTTTCCATCGTGTCTAAAAAAACAAAACAAAAAGACTAGTTGTAGAGAGTCACCGCCTTCGGCAAAGTTTCTCAGTATGTTATTTTTCGTCTTTTAATATTATCATATTAGTTCCAGATTATGCCGCAGAGATGGTGCAGCAGTCTATTTTTGCCAAATGAAGTTCTAGAGAGTTGCCATCTTCTGCCAAGTTTCTCATTATACAAATTGACGTATTTTGTCATTTGCATATTAGTTCCAAATCGTGCTGCAGAGATGGCGCTGCAGTCTATTTTTGCCAAATGAAGCTCTAGAGAGTTGCCGTTTTCGGCAAGGGTTTCTAAGTATGCCATTTGCCGTCTTGTGAGAGTATCGCATTAGTTCCAGATCTTGCCGCAGAGATGGCGGATTGTAGGTAGGCTGTAGCGCCATTCATGTTGTCCGATCTGGAAGTAATGTGATATTTCAAATGTCTTCATTTTACATTCTCAACAATTTATATCTAAAGACGGCCTCTTTTGGCAAACATAGACAGCAGCGCCATCTCTGCGGCGCAATTTGGAAGTCATCTGATAATGTCAAATTACTTCTTTTTATATTCCAAACAACTTTGCCCAAGACGGCAGCTTTCTAGAGCTTCATTCCGCAAAGAAAGATTGCAGTGCCATCTCTGCAGCACGATTTGGAATTAATATGATAATATCAAAATCCGATTCATTACGCATTGAGAAACTTTGCCGTAGACGCCAATTATCTACAATGAGTCTGGAATGTTTTAGATGCACTTCTGTTAGCAGAGCCAAACTTAAACTTCATTCCTTTTTATTTATTTATTATTATTTATTATTATTATACTTGATCTGACTATCCGTCTTAATGAATATTGAATATTGATGGGGAAAAGCCTGTGAGCGAGGCGCAAAAACCCCATATCTTCTAATTAGCAGAGCTTTTGTAGCAGATTCTCGGGGGACAATGTAACCGGGACCAAATTCATAAATTCCATTTCATTTTTGAGACCAAATGGTGCATAAACATTGACTCTAAGTTAAAATTTCAAAATTATAAGAAGTATTGAATTTTGGGGGGTCAATATTGACCCTCCACACTTAGTTTTTTTTACAGATATCTGTAAAGTAGTACGATTTAACGAATTTCAGTAAAATTTAACAGTTTTCTGTAAAAAAAAAACGGATTTCGGAGAAATTTTACCGAAATCCGTCAAATCGGATTACTTAACGTTCAGCTGTTGGGAATTCTATAATTTTTTACAGATTTCCGTAAAAAAATTTAAGTGTGGAAAGTGTGGAACTTATTTTAAAATACACATTTGTATGCAAAAACGAAGAAATCCGTAAAATTTTAAAAGTCAGAAAATTTCAGCCCGATTGCTTTAAAAATAAAAAAGAATAAGAAGAAAATAAGAACTGACCCAAAAATCTTAAGAAAGTTAAGTCATTCATGTCATTCAAAAAAGCTATCGCGATTTAGCCTCCTAAATAAAAAAACTAGATAAAAGAAAAAAACCCATACTCAATTCAAATGGAACCACCGTATAAAAAAGAGACTGCCGACAATAGCTACACTCACTTGAGAAGTTTGGCCCTTTATAAAAACACTTTCAAACCGTCCTGCATAGTTCTATCGATGGCAATAGACAGAAGAGCTCAGAGCAAACAAATGTAAACAAACTAAAAACGGGAGTTGTGTGCACGACGCTGCGAAAATACTCATAAAAAGGTGAATTCTGCTTAGCGTGCTTAAAATAGGTAAATTCCCCTATGTGAAAATTGCATTGAATTAAAAATTAGTATCTTCGTTTCAGATCAAACCTACTTCCGACGTTGCGAATGATTTGTAGAGCGAGAGGAAACATGATTTGCGGTCATCTTATTGTCCAGCGTTCAACCGCGGACACGACATTTCAATCGATCAGGATAGTATTGCCATACGTATTTTGAAGACCCCACCTTAAATATTCAAATATCGACGCGATTCTTAATCGCACCTTCAAACGTGCTAACAACCGAGCAAATCTCACCGCAAACCAAAAACCTCCCAAGAAACCAATAATTCTGCTGTTTCCAGCGTGATATTGACAAAGTTTTCGTTCGTACAGCAACGACAATGACGGCGATGACGACGACGCTGCTGACGTAAGCACCTCGTGTGACGGCGTGAGAAGAAGCGATTTCCACCGACAACTTTTTCCCTCTTCGGTGGAGCAGCCAAGACGTATGCCTTCTTATCCCACCCCACCACCTGCCGATTAAAGAAGGCGGCCTCACAGGGGGACATGTGTCAAATTGAATAATACCAATTAGCGACTTTTGCTGTGGTGCGACACTTTTTGTGTGTTGTGCGATGGCATCATGTTACATAACGAGGGAGGGCTCGTCCCGAAAGCTTGGAGATTTTCCACCAAATGATACTGACTCGATGCCAAGCCATGCATGCATGCGTTCGTCGTTCTTACTGCTGTGATTTTGCTTTATTTCATACGGTGACCGGCATAATGGTGTTATCTATTTCTCAGGTTCTGGCAGAAACCTCTAAGCGTCCATTGGAAGAAAAGAATAAGTCGCTCACTACAAGTAACCTGAGATTCTCCAAATCCTGGAAGGGGAATAATAATTCACTTAAGGGAATTTAGTCGTATGAATGTTGTAACGGCACTGCTTGATTTGGAAGCTATTTTGATTAACAACCACCGCCACGACCGCCGCCACCATCGCTTCGAGTCATTTTCAACTAGCGGTACTATTCTTAGCCGGCAAGTGGTAAAACTTCTCAACCGATATAGTCAACTGAAATTAAAAAGCCATATAGCGCTGACGCGGAATAGCGGAGTCAAGTGGTGACTACCAGGAACACGAACAAGAAGCGGAATAGTCAGTGGTGGTGGGCCTACCGTTACAGTGAAGGCCGTTCGTCAATTCTTGTTTCTTTATTCCTACAACAACGTCTTTCTTCAATTTCTTTCGGACACCTTTTTTTTTTGTAGCAGTTGTCAGTCAGTCAGTTGAATGAACTGTTTCAGGAACAACGCTTCCTACTTCCTCAATCGACTAAATTACCTCTCTACCCAGTGCCGAGTGCGCGACATGCACAGGAATGATCTAGTGGCGAACGGCACAACTCCTCCTCGAGGAGGGTCTTGAGAATGGTTATTTTTAAAACAATTCAAATGACACAGTTTGCAAGCTCTCTAAACCGTGCGGGCAATTCCGGAGGAAGGTTGGATGAGTTCCGTCACCGGTGGTGGGGCTTCACACTTTTGCATTGTAGTCACCCACCACCCATCATCGCTGCTGCCTTCAATGGGTGGAGTGCTTGAATTGGTATCGCACCGACGACGACGACGACGACAAAGGCTGAAAAATACGCACGGGAAGGTCGTTTGTTGGCTCCACTATTTCATTTTATCGTCATCATTGTCGCACATCAGCGCAGCACGGCACACGGGGAGCTCTATCCATCATGCACTCAGCCCGTGCCGTTGTTGTCGCTTTTCGTTGGCAAATGATGAGAAAAGCAGTTCTATGTAAGCTGTGGAAACGAGTACAAATAGGAGGTCTTGCACAAGACGCCGCCTGGCCGATGATCGTATGGTGAGAACTTTTTCGAGCAAACAGTTGCACGTGAAGTGTTCGTCTTTAGAAATTGTTTATCAAACGCAGTTGCCGCGCGGGATTTATCTTCTTCGTACGTTGTTTGGTTACAACGTTTCGTCATGAGAAATTTCATTGTTGATTCTATCAACGTTAGCCCGAATGGCATTTGCTCGAATGCCACTAGCCCAATAGTTGAATTTGGAATATATTGTTTATGAAGCTACTTAAAAAAATGTCCCATTATGGTCCAAATCACAGTGACGTCACTCCTAAGATTTGACAAATATTGCTATCCCCCCTACTCTCATGGTCAAAAGTGAGGTTATCTTTTTCCGAATAGCAATAGTTCTATAACCAATCAACCCTATAGATCATTGCACGAAGGCGTCATCAATGCAGTTTTGACAGTTAAGGGAGCTTGTTTACGTGGACTTAGAATATTTTCGGTAAGATCGGTTCGAGATTTTGTGCCTATTTTGCCGGAAAACAGACATCAGTGCATATTTTTACATCATTTCCTGAGTCTAATCGTACAGAATCCGGAAAAAGTCAATGAAAAATATCGTTTGAGTGGTCCAAATTCTAACACCTTGTAAACAAGCTCCCTGAACTGTCAAAAAAGTGAGGTTAATAGATCATTGCATGGAATGTATTAACCTCACTTTTTGACAGTTCAGGGAGCTTGTTTACAAGGTGTTAGAATTTGAACCGCTCAAACGATATTTTTCATCGGCTTTTTCCGGATGCTGTACGATGGGATCCAAGAAATGATGTAAAAATAAGCACTCTTGTCTGTTTTCCGGCTATTTTACTTCAATCGTAATAAATTTAGAGCACAAAATCCAAAACCGATCTTACCGAAAATATTCTAAGTCCACGTAAACAAGCTCCCTCGACTAAGATTCCGTCAGTTGAAAACCGGAATATAGCAGTCGCTCCAATCGATTTTACTCCCGTTCTATGAATTCAAACAGTGGCGCATCTAGTGCGCTGTATGGCACATCTGATGCGCTATACAGCGCACTAGATGCGCCACTGTTTAATTCATAACGAACAGGGTAAAATCGATTAGCGCGATTTATATTCGTTTTCGATACATCAGTATTCTAAGTCACGTAAACAAGCTCCCTCAACTGTCAAAACTCCATTGATGACGCCATCGTGCAATGATCTATAGATTCGGTGCAATGATCTATAGACCTCAAGTAATAGACCGGACAACGTGAGTCTGGCACAGTTGATGTATCCAAAACAACTGGTAAATCGATAATTACTTGAGTGTCTACACGGTAAGCTTCCTTTACCCATTAATGGGTAGGATTTATTATTATTGTTATTCCTCCTGCGGAAATTTTTACCCATTTTACCGTAAAACGGCGTCTACCCATTTAAATGCGTAAAAAATCCAACAAAAAAAAATCTACAAGGATCGCAGCAAGCCGTGCTTCTAAACTGACGTGTTTTGTTTTTGTTGCGTCGTTTTCGCGAACAAAAATCAAACAATAATTCGTAATTTAACTCTAACAGTGAAATCATTAAATATAGGCGTGCTTTGGGAAAGACGTAGTGAATACAATCGATTTCCTCCCGAAATGTGTGAGTGTCGGTATTATTTCCACTTTTTTTTTATTTTTTTGTGCTTCGCCCCCGCACCCGGAAGAAGAGTTACATCAGCTTAGTTTTGTTTATTAGTGGTAGTATTGTGACATCCAGACATGAATGATTAAGTATGAGTGTTTGTCTGCTTTGTCGCGATTGAATCGATAATTATTTGCAGTTTTGAAGTTCGTTATAGAGTCGCCTCATAGCGTGGATTTGATATTGGCAGTGTGGAGTGAGAAAAAAGAAGACCAGTGCATGTAGAAAACGGCCATTTGCTTGTCAGAAGCAGCAAACGAAGACAATGCGCATGCGTGCGTGAAAGGCTGCCACATAATTTCAAATGCGTTCACCACGTAGTTGTGTAGGTTGCATATCTAACGGGCGGTTTGGCAACGTCAATTTTTGCGCTTATTTTGTCACGAGTGCATGAAGCTAATTACGAATCAACGTCGAGAATTTCATGTTTACGAATGAACAAGCGAGTGTAATTAAGGAAGCGAGGTGAGATGTATCTGACCATGTATCTGTGTTTATCTGACTATAACTATACAACAATAACCTTATTTCTAAATAATACCAAATACGTGCCTGGTTTTGAAATTTAACATTTCCAAATCTGGAAGTGTGTTGCAGTGCCCTTATCCAAATTATGTCGGTAATGTTTACGTGCGGGGCTTATTGTATGTGAAAGTAACCTCGGAATGGGCGTGACTCTCCAGACATTCTGAAATGGGTTGCTGGATCTGCAGTAGAGCTATCACTTTCTAGCTCGGATTGCTGCTTCCATAATCACTTGAGGGACTATTGTAAACTGATTTCTTCCATAAACCATTGCCGGCCAATGAGTGTTAGATTACACACATACACACACACACACACACACACACACACACACACACACACACACACACACACTTAGCTTTTTTCCAGTGTTCGGTGGTTTTTTTTACCGGACTTTCAACGGCTGAACGTTCGGTAGTCCGATATAAGTTACGTCGCGTTAAAAATATTCTCGTCTTTCTTGTTCCGTTTACTTTAGGTTTCGTTTGCACGTCACGAGTTTTACACGAATTCACTAAACTTGATTTCAAGTTTAATTTTTTCTTTCTTTATTTTTCTTTTTACGCTTGCCATTCTTAAACTAAAAGTTTTATTTCGTGACATTTTTATATTCCAGTACTGTGAACCACGCACACTTGTGCTTGACCCCAATAGCATTCATATTTTCTGTTGGTTTAAATCGGAATCAAAATTTTAAATAATTATACTGTACATCTCCGGTCAACCGGATGTCTGGAGAATAAACCGGAAACAACGTCTAAAATCTTATGGTTATCGAAATGATAACCCTACCTAAATTCAGCGTTTCGTTTACCAAAACGAACCATGCTGCTAACCCTACCCCATATATCCAACATCCCAGTGAGTTCTCGTGGAAGTGCAGAGATGTTCTCGGCTTCCATCAAAGCGAGTATCACGTCAACATACTCCTACCCTATCCTTATTTGACCTGCATGGATGCAGCCGGCGCTGGTATTGCTTTTTTTTTAATTCTAGATCGCCAGTTTTCACACATTGAGGATGACTGTTAGTCCCAAACATCATCTGTTGGTACTTTGTGTAATAACAGCCGATCTGGCAATAACAGAGTAGCAACCGCAAGCAGTCAATCATGCTCATGTTCATGCTCAAAATGCGTAAAAAATCCACAAGGGAAATAATAATAATAATAAATCGTACCCATTAATGGGTAAAGGAAGCTTACCGTGTATAATCAATTCCCGTGCATCTTGACAGATGAGCTTAGTTTCACATACCCATCTACAAATTGTAGATGTCTCTAGCGTGCATAAACAACAGGGCCATCCATTATCGACACTACCGCTTTTTAGCTTTGAATTGCATGTTTTCGTTTCCTTATGTGTGGATGTTAAAAACAGTACAAGAACAAATTTTTATTGAGGCGTGTTGTTGATGCAGCTTTCTTTCCATCAATTTGATTTCATTTGTATCGAATATAAATCATCATTACTTGAGAATGAGAATGAGAAGTGAATCAGAAAGAGAAAGAGAGCAACAGGAGAAAAAGAATGCTGAAGAGGAGATTATTTTTAATTTAATGTATGAGTTTCTCTTTTTTCAATATATAAGTTACAGTTTTCTCAGCACCAAGCACGTAACTTGATTAAATCTTTTGACCTTTCTGTTTCAAGTACATATCAGCAAAAAATCCAATCCATGATGTCAGCTTGAAAGAGAAAGGAGAGCAAGCTCAATGCTAATTGCTCGACAAACTTGTTTGTTGACATCCAAACTAGAAAAGTTAAAACTTATTTTAAACCAACGATTTTGTTTCGAAATAAACAAGCAGGTTGGTTGTTTCCCGAAGATATTACCACAATGCAACACAAATCATAGTTGTTCAAAACTAATGGGTCTTATTACGAGTGTCACTTCACGGGTGAAAACGAATATCGGAGAAAAAACTAACGAGTGAATCAAAGTCACTTATTACGGACACTGACACTCACCAATAGGTGAAAACCTAATATCTAACGTAGAAAACAGAACAGACACTAAACAGAAAATAGTAAAAACGCTCACAGTAACATTTGTCGATTCCTAGTAGACTGAAAGAAGTCTATAAATATATATGTGCACTTTTATGATGTTTGTTAGCATTTTATTCAAATAATTGATATTAGAAGAAATTTAAGGTGAATGTTGGTTGTTAAAGCCGTTTTTGTTTGTTTGCTGCAAACAGCATTTAAGTTTAAATCAGACTAAAATTTGTTTGAAACAAACCATAAGCGAATTAACCAACAAATCTGTTTGTTTTCGTAGCTGTCTTAATGAAACATCCAACATAATGGTGAATTAACGGATGGCAGATGAACTTAGCTGCTTGATTCCCGAATCAATTACTAAAAACTTTAGTTTATTTTAACCGCCGTTGGTAGTCAAATCAAACTACTATTACAAGAAAAATTACAACATATCGTCAGAGAGTTCATCAAGTACGAATATGAGCACCACAGCTTTGAAAATAACAGTTGATGTAAATACGTTCAATTGATAATTTGTTCTAGGATTCATCCGATTAAACAGAACCAGTGAGCCAAAATTATCGGGGTACATTGACTTTACTCTGGAGCTGTCAAGATGTTACCAGATGTATCCAATAAACTTGTAACGATTTTTTAGATCGCCAGAAGATGTCATTCCAGCACTGGTTTTGCTGTTGCAAAAAGACCATTTAATTTGAATCAGCCTTATGTGTCCCTGCCTACCGTATTTTCCTTTCGATGTTGATTCTTCAATGCTATTCATTATTATTAACGGTGATAGATTATAGAGCCGAATGAGTAGTTTGACCGATAATAACAATGTTTTGAATGAACAGATAATAGGCCATATGAATAAAGACGAGTAATTACTCACAAGCAAACCAGTTTGAGTAACGTAAGCTGTTTGAGCATTTGCTCAAATTCGTATGAATAAAGTTGTACCTTACTCGGAGTAAGTTCGAATTTCGAACATACACTGTTTCAATAAATTGTCCGTACAGCACTGACTGAAGTGTTGCACCGTTGAAAGAAAAATTAAAACTGAGACCCTTTTGAAGTGTTTTTGTTTCATTTACTGTAAAAACGTATCCTTTTCGTCTCACATTCATTCAAGCAAACATAAATATATCTCTATCAGATAAAACCATCGTATACCTAAAAAAGTTACAAAAATGATGTCAAAAAATTGTCCATACACTTACGTCCTTATTTCAAACAAGTCGAGAAAACAAATATACGGCGATCTGTCAAAAGCAAAAGCACGCGTTTATTACAGAGAACAATGTACCACTGTGTACAACAGCAGATAAGGTAAAATTTACATATTTTAGTATTTTCCTCTGAAATTTGAGTATTCCAGCGTTAATTTTCAGGAAAATGTCCGCTTCTCACCGAAAAATTCCGATAGAAGTTCGAAAACTTATTATTATTCGCCTTTCGAAGAATGTCGATCATCGGTTCAGTATGTGCTTCAGAACTATCAGAGAATACAATCTCTAGAAACGAATCCCGGTAGAGGCCGTAAGCCAAAGTTGACAAATTTTGCGGGAAATTAAACAAATTCCAAGGTTGAGTGCTCCCAAACTTGCTGACAGTCTGTGGAAGTACGTCAATATAAAAGTTAACCCCCAAACAGTACGGAATGCTCTCCATAATAAAGGTTACCGAGGTTGCGCTGTACGGAAGCGGCCGTTTATATCTGCCAAAAATATGAAAAAGTGGCTGGAAGTACGCGGAAGTCACGAATCTAATGTCTATTTCGTTCTAGATAACGACCCAAAACATTCCTCGAAGCTCGTGAAGGAATGGCTGCTCTAGCATGTCAAATCGACGCTTCCACATCCTCCCCAATCACCAGACCTCAACCCCATAGAGAATATGTGGGATCATCTGGAACGGAAGGTCCGAGAACATACAATTCAGAACAAGAATCAGCTAAAGGAAGTTCTCCTGGAAGAGTGGCAGAAGATCGCGACCGCAACAACCCAAAAGTTGGCTATTTCGATGAAAAGACGCCTACAGAGTGTAATTGCAGCAAAAGGCGGCCATGCCAAGTATTAACTTGGTATTTTGATTTCGTTTTAGAGGAATTTCTTGTCCTGTACGGACAATTTTTTAATGTCAATTTTGTCACTATTTCTCGAGTACTTTTTCAAAAGGACGTAAGTCACAAACGTAAACAAACGCGTTGTTCATGGCATGTTATTAAAAAATCATGTATATATGCCCATATTTGTTGAACTTTCTAATGGATTATTTCTGAAAGTTTTTAGTAAATTTTACAAAACGGTGTAAAATCACTTTTGCACTTTTTGGGAATAATTTACATACGCCGCTTGTGTTGAAAAGTCACTTGCAAATCATTGTTATATCAGTTGAATGCCTCTTAACGACGCGTAAGTAAAAGGCTTTATACCACAAGGTTAAAAATTTAGATTTTGTTTAGTAAAAATTGATTTTTTCAGCAAAGATATTTTTACACCGTTTTGTTGCAGAAAAAACTTAATACGTCATTTTGATAATTTCGACGTATCTGTGTGAAGTATGACAACTTTACGTAACATTTCGACGTATCAACATTGTCATTCGCAGAATGACGTATCATTTTGACGCAAGTAACATGCCATCCAACATACTGACTTATTAAAATGACGTATTATCTTTTTCTATTGTAAACCGTTGTAAGAAACATTTTTCTAAATGAAACTTGAATTTTCACTCCTAGTGTAATTTTTAAGCACAGCGATGCAATATCTTTTACCAATGTGGCTTTCAGTGGAATTTAATTAGGATTAAAATGTGTGATTTTCAAATGGGAATAAAAATAAATTCAAAAAATTTCAACGCTGATTTTCTCATTTTTTTCAAATGGACGTAAGTAACATAACATAAGTACTCGAGATTTTTTGTTTATAATTTTTTTTAACACAAGAACGAATGGAGATATTGTTTTATGTAATAAAATAAATATGACACCTCTGTTGATTGACTAAATATGTTTTATCACTTATTTTATATCAGAGCAACTGCTGTACGGACAATTTTTAGATACAGTGTAGCATTTGCTGTCAAAAAAAACTTTTTTTTTCTTAGGTAGAAAAAAGCTTTTGGTAAACAAAACAAAATGTCTAACGATTCCTTCAACGAGAAGTATCTGAAGGATGAACAGAATCAAAGTAAGTCTATTCTAATCACCAGTACTTATTACAAATATGCTAACTATACGCTATTTTCTTTTTTTTCTGATGAGGATAGTGGTTAGGATGATCTGAAGATTATGGATTTTTTTCTGTTGTGATGTGAATTTAAAATTTGTGTGATTGTTGTGGTGTAAATCAAACAATGCAAATAAATCGTTCAACAAAAATATTTATTTGTTACTTGGAATCCGGGATCCCCAAAAACACTTCATTCTTTGTATATTTGATAATGCTCCTCTTCGGGTTTCAGATTCATCTTCCAAAAATGCTTGTGCTACAAACTATGCTATAAACCACGTAGACTAATTTTTGAAAATCTTGAGTAAAAATGACATCATGGAGTCATGACATCCAGGAGCCCAGTTTTACACCGTGAAGCGTGGAACGGATGTCACAAATTCGAAGAAATTGATTATTTTGCGAAAAATTTGGAAAAAAAAGGTTATGGTTTGGCAAGCAATTTGCCCGTGCGGTATGAAATCGACACCTTTTTTCACTACCGCAAATATAAACGCCGAAATGTACCGGAAGGAATGCCTGCAGGAACGAATTCTGACGCTTATCCGAAAACACAAAGGTTCCACACTGTTTTGGCCTGATTTGGCATCCTGCCACTATGCGCGTGCCATTTTGGACTGATATGAAGAGAACAATGTCCAATCTGTGGAAAAGGCGATAAATCCTCCAAATTGTCCGCAAATAAGGGCCATTGAGAAATAAAGGGCTTTGATGAAAGAAAAGCTGCGGAAGCAGGCTAGAGGAACAGATGACATCATCAAATTAAAAAAAAAGGCTGGGTAAACGTAAGCAAAACCATCCACGGAACGGTTGTGCAAAACCTCATGAGGAACATCAAGAAGAAGGTGCGAGAGCTGGCCAGATCTACGAAAAATTAAATGAATACTGATGTAATGGCCTTTTTGATGGTAAATAAACAATGTAAATGAATTTGAGTTGCAAAATAAATAAAACATATATAAATAGAGCTACTTTTAGGTGTACTCATAATTAACGATACAGTCCTTACAGGGAGATGAAACGCTGGATCACGACCGATCAACGTGTTCCTACGCGTTTGAGAATCGGCCACAAGCGGCTAGTCAGTAGCGTGTTGTTATTCGTTTAAATTTAAAAATAAAACTATATTTTCTAATCATGATATAAGTCTATATTACAATTATTTCTTTTTGTTTCAGCTTCATTGCAAATCGAGGATTGTCACTCTCTGAAAACTGTATTGGTAAGTTTATAGAATTATCGCCATTTTTGTATCATTCAAATACAGCATTAAATTTTAATAAGGGAAATTTGATTTCGGCAACTATTTATAATTCTTTTCAGATTTCTAATTCTGTCTATTCTTCCATCGAAGCACTTCACTGAATATATTCATATGGCAACAAAGTAATTTCGCTTTCATTTGATTACCTTTCAAATAGTGAGCCATTCCGTTAAATCATATTTACTTTCAATTAAACCACAAGCAAAATGCTGCTGTTTTCGTTGCCTAGTTCATAACATGTTTTTTCACTATTTTTTCACTATCCCGACCAAAAGGAAACAACAAAATTATTTCAAGTTTTGTTGTTCAGTTACGATGTTTTTAAAACAGAGGTTGCTAGAATTTAAATCGCGGATGTAGTTAAAATAACAGAAATTGTAACGAAAAATCCTCAAGAAGTCACAAAATTATAGCAAACTATGATATAGATATAACGTAAATAAAACAAACTTTGTTACAGTTTTGTTACGATGTAGCAGAATCATATCAGCTATTGTTAGAATGTATCTATTTATTTACGCAGATTGTGCCTCCCAAAGCATTATATCTCAATATGTTATGAGTATGTTATAGAATTATCCAGATGAAAACGCCTCTAACAAATGTATATCATAATCAGTTAGTTATAACAAAGTTTGTTTTAATTATGTTATTTTTATGTTATACCCTCCTTGTCGGGGTCTCCCTATTCCATTGCTTAATATTTCCGAAAAGTTGTTTTTAAGAGCTTCAAAAGTTGCTAAGAAACTTCACATCGCTCAGATTTACATAAAAGCATTCCGAATATGGTTAATAGCAGCAATTTAGAAACGTTCACAGCATGCCACACTTGTCGGGCTATCACATGCTCGAATTTCAATGCTAACTATGCTACGGACTTTTTTCGGCGCTGCTTACACAACCAGAATTATGTTCCAGCCGAAATACGTTGGATTCTAATGCAAATTCAGGTTGAAAATCCACTACGTCTGTAAAATTTTCAACACAAATTCGGTGCATTCTTTCGAAGTAAATCTGTACCAGAATTATTCCCCTCCATCGGGTGTTCCTGCCCGACCGTGTTTGGAGAGGGATTTCGTTTCTCAATCCATCCGCAATCATAGCGATTTCAGCCTCAATAGAGCGTTTTGCTATTCAATCACGTTGCCGTCGTCGGCTGCTGCCATTAAAAGTACAATTTGCCACGAACCCCGTTGAGCAGCCCACCGTATTTAGTGTGTAGCACGTTGTGTTGTTTTGTTTTTGTAAATGCAATGTCTCATTTCCCTTAGCGCACTCGTTTCACAGGCAGCAGCGCGCACAAACAGACAATTGCCCTCCGATTTTGCCAGATTCGCCAGCGGAGGGCGAAGTTAGGATTTCTGTTCGGAGGGGGTTCCACTGGCTTCTTTTAAAAGAGTTTGGGACGAACTTAAAAAAGGGGGTATAAAGTTGTAAATCATCAGAGAAATCAAATTTCATATATGGAAATCAAGACTAGATTCTAGGATAAGTCGTTTAGAAGAGGTCTGGAGAGTTAATTGTCATAATAAACTGAAGAAAGATTAAGAAGAACTTCCTGTGGATGTTATACTATCATTTTAAAATTTGAAAAATTGAAAGTGCTTTTTCAAGACAAGTTTAAAAATCCGCCAGGAAAAGTTCGAAAAATCTTCAGAACAAGTCATAATCAATTTTCTAACCTAATCTCTAACACGGACATCAGAATTCAGGTACCAAATCATAAGGATATACACGGGATGTTAGTTTTGAGGACTTACAATTAACATGCGACTACTAAAGGCCAATATGATGTAAAGTTCTTGATTAACCTGTGGTTGTTATGTTCATTTTTTTATTGCTTAGTTGTATTCGCAAAATCGAAAAAAAATGCCCTTATGGTCCCCTCAGGAGACGCCCCCCCCTGACTGTGCCAGTGACCAACGCAATTATCATCATCTCGATATCGTGAACCGCCGCCCGTTCGAGAGGAGCTGACCTCGCAAACTTATTGAGATTCAATCGAAATCGCTCTACACGTCATCGTCGTCGTCGGGCCGCCGTTATTGGGATTGTCGTCTCCTACGCAAATTTCCGTTTGCCGCTGCTTCGGTCGGTTTTAGGTTTTGAGTTTTAAGTCACTGCGCACCGAGATCGACCGTTTCAGTTTCCAAAGCGAGTGAAACCGTTTTCGCGATTTCGTGTGTTTTTTTTTCTCCTGTTGTCTATGACTAATAGGTAGGCCCGCGCATAGGTGGTATTTAGCATGCCAAATAGCAGAAGAAAAAAATAGTTTTGAACGTGAAATTACCCCAAATTGAAGGATCCGGAACGGCTCGCGGCGCCCGGGTCGTCCGCCTTTGTTGATTTCTTCTGTTGTTTTGGCGGCTCCATGGGTGGAGCTCGTATTGAGTTTCGGTCATTACTTTGTAACGGTCTTGCTCTGTTTTTTTTCGTTCATCTATGTCAGTCCGAATCCGCTTTGGTGACCATCGTAATTGTTTCAATCGGCGTAGGCCGCCACCGCTGCGCTGGGCCGGCTTAGTGAGCGATGTAATCAGTGTGCCGGAGATTTTTCGAAATTAATTAGCGGGACTCCACCGCCCGCTGCCGTTTCTGTCTAGTTCTGTCATTGCCTTATATTAGGGTGGTAGAAAGTCCGCGTGATCGTTCATCGAGCTAAGCGATCTTGATAGCAAATTTCTGTTTCAAAGTTTCTGAATGGTCACAGTAGTTGTTAAAACAGTTAATCATTTTCGTAGACTGAAATCTGCATACGGATTATTGCCCGTGTTGTCTTCGTTGAAACGTTAGTGCCATTGACTGTGCTGTTTGCTAAACTTCTTCGACCGCATTGACCATTACGAGCAGTTTGTTGCCCTCTCTTTGCGTTTTTGCTTCCTTCTGTATTTTACCATACAGGCATTAATATGATATTTCGTTTCGGCAGATTTTCCACTTATTGACTTCCGAGAAGTGTACATTAATATTGAAGAGGTAGCAGAAAATTGGAAAAGACCACTACTGAAAATCGATGTTAATCTCGTTCTATCAATTTAATTAATGAAATCTCAAAACCTCCGAGCGTTAACCCAACCTCAAATGGTTGTTGAGTTGATTGAAAGATGAATTATGTTGTTTTTATTTGATTATGAGTCATGAGTCAATTTTAATTGTTTGTCGAGTTCTTAAACAACATCGTGTTTTCTTGTTGAATTCTGGTTTTCTGTTGATTTTTAGACCTCTTATAAAAGAAGTAATAATGAGGAAGGATTGTTTAAAGTGTGTCTGCGGCCAAGGGAGACCTTAGTCTTTTTTTTCTTGGTGTTTAAAACTGATAATTCATCACAATTAGTTTCTTGTCGTTTCTTTTAGTGCTCTAGATGTTATTCCTATCCTATAGCTATCAAATAAGAGCATTCAATGTAATCATTGCTCCAGTTCCGGGGATCCAACCGAAACGTTTTTAGACCATCTTTGAACTCGAATCCTGTAGGCAATTGAGTGTTATTTAAAATTAAATGACGTTGTTATTCTTCTCTATTTGGAACCAATTGAAGATAACATTCAACTGTATTTAGATGTCAAACTGCCATGTGCCCTTTAATCGAAATCTGGGTAACATTCAAAACATTTGGTGAGATCTTTCCGAAATTCGACGTGTTATTTGTAAATCATTGGATCAAGTATTTCTCCTTCGTATACTTTTACATAACTTGGACAGTTGACATATTTTGTTCCTACTTATTATAAATGGTTGTCATTGGGATTGATCACCGTGGTCGCATACTGCTTTGTTTGCATTGTTTCACGCCACCAAAAAAAAACCTTATTATTATAACCAAGTATAAAATAAATGTTCCTGAACACGTGCCATCAACAAAGCAGATAATTCTTCGTACGATGAATGTGTAAACACAACAACGATAACCATTTTTTGTTAGTGCTGAACCTATGAATGAAGTGACGATACACATCCAAGCTTTCAAACAATGTTCTCGAAGGAACAAAAATAATCATTGATTATTATTGCCTCACTCATAAAGGCAATAAGAGAGAAGTACTATATCTCACACTCTGCAGCACTATACTCTCAAATAACATTAACAACTGAAATTTCTTTATCTGATCATATACAAATTTCGTTTCAGTGATTTGATTTATTTGATGGATAGCAGAGATGTTATCAGCTCTTGGGGATTCAAAAACAATGTAAACAGCTGAAAAAAGCTGTCCTCAAAGAGGTGTATTATCTTTGCTTCTAGTTTTATAAAAAATATAATACAATTTTGAACGATCTCACTGATTTATTGTTTCTTTATTCTTCTGTTCCATTTTTATTATTAAGAGTTAGTTATCGTCTTCACTTAAGTCTGCATCGACGTATGCTGATTTCTTAAAACTTGAATGACAGCACAATAACGGTATCAGTAAGTTATTATGTAAATATCAGTTGTTTTCTCATAATTTGTCTTCCTGTGAAGGTATAAATTTAACACTTTTATCTTTCTCTCGTCTTTCCTTCTTCATCTGTCTTCCTTTTTCATCTATATCTCTCACTCAAATTTACACACGCACACTCATACACAATAATAAACAGACAAAGGTGTATCCCTTTCCTTATTGATGTTAATATAATCTGCCTCTCATTTAGGCATATAATCTCTTGATATTTTTTATGCCTTTATTATCGAGATGGATGGGCTGGGCTGGTTCATTTCTTTCGCAGATGTATGTCATTTTACGAACAATATAATTCAAATAGATGATGGAGTTTGAATTAATATCAAAAATCCAAATAATAATTATTTTCAATAATTATTTTTAAGAATTATTTTTTTTATTTACCAACTTAGGTGTTTTTTTAATCCGATCTTGGGTATTCTCTAGAATACCATCTTAGAACTACTCTGAATCTCTCATTTCTCTTCCGAATTTAGATTCTTCAGGATCAATATCCCATCTTAGGATTCTCCAGAAACCCATCTTGAAATTCTCCAAAATTTGGGATTCTCCTAAATATCATCTTTTTTTTTCCTCTGTTCGGGACATGAACCACTGCGACCAGTAATTTGATCTATTGTAGTATATCCCGTATCCTTTGTTAAGTGCATCTCGAGTTACTTCATCACTATTGAGAAATGATGAAGTGTTCGGTGTTGTTACAGTTGTCATTGTTTGTTTTGTTGGCAATGAATCAGGTTTAAATAAAAGTTTCCGCTGTTTAAACCCTTTGTGAGCGATAGCACTCTTCAAAGGCGCGCCCCTTTATCAGTCCAAACCGGATTCATTGCAACAAAACAAACAATAACTCCGATACTGACCATGCATCAGAACCCTAGTCCTAACCAATTCAAACTATAGAACATCAAATAGAAAATGATAATTCACATAAATGAAGACTAACCATGTTTTCTTTATTCCAAGCTCATCCTCGGTGGTGGAACCCGAATATTGTCACTTTTCACAAGACATAAAATGTAATAAGGACTAATATACGTTCCTTTGACTACAAAAACAAATATGTTCCCTAGTTTGAATTAATTAGGACTAGGTTTCCGTGGTAGATCTGATACCCCGTAACGCATCACGAAAAGGTGATCTACCAGCGTTACGGGTTAAAAAATTCTACAGAATCCCATCGTGGGAATCTCCAGAATACCATCGTGTGATTCTCCCGAACCCCTTCTTGACATTCTCTAGAATCTCATCTTTAAGATTCTCCGAAATTTCATCTTGGGAATTCTTTAAAATTCAGTCTTGGGATTCTGCAGAATCCCATCTTGGGATTCTTCAGAATCCAATCTCGAGATTCTCCAAAATTTCATCTTGGGATTCTCCCGAATTCCATCTTGGGAATCTCTAGAATCCAATCTTGGAATTCTCCAAAATCCCATCTTGGAATTCTCCTGAATCTCATCCTGGGATCCCATCTTAGGATTCTTCAGAATCCCATTTCAGGATTCTCCAAAATCTCATCTTGGAATACTCCAGTATCCCGTCTTATAAATTTTTAAAATCCCATCTTAAGGTTATACAGAATCCTATCATGAAATTCTCCAGAATTTCTCATCTTACGATTCTCCAGATTTTATTCATTTTAGGATTCTCTACAACCACATAACGAGATTCTTCAGAATTCCTATAAAGAATGCTACAGAATTCCATCTTGGGATTATCCAGAACCTCATCTCCAGAATCCAACCTTTAAGCTCCTAAAAATCTTATCTTGGGTTCTCCAAAATCCAACCTTTGGATTGATATAAATCTCATGTTGGGGCTCTTCCAGAATGGCCTCTAATGATTTTCCAAAATATCCTCTAGAGATTCTTCTGAATTTAATTCCCAGAATCTCGGCCTTATTATTCCCGGAATACAATCTCAAAATTCCCAAAACTATGTATTGGAATTCCCCATGATCCCATATTGAAATTCTCCTGAATTTTATATTAGGATGCTCCTGAATTTCATGTTTGGAAACAATCCCGTATTGAGATTCTTCAGAATTCCGAATAGTCCAGATCCCATCTTGGGATTCATCGGAACATAACTTGAAATACTCCGAAAAAAATGGAATTTCTAAAACGCTATCTTTGGGTTCAACAGACACCTTTATGATTTCCTCCACATCTTAGTGTTCTCCAAACTTTCGTCTTGAATATTCCCAGAATCTCATCTTAAGATTTTCCAGAATTCCATCTTGAGATTCTCTGAATTCCAATTTGGTATTCTCCGAATTTCATTTTGGTATTCTCCGAATTCCAAATAAGGATTCACCAGAATATCTTCGGATTCTCTAGAATTACATTTTGTTATGCTGCTGTCGAAAGACTCTCTAAATTCTCGCCCTGAGGACCCCCAGTATTCCAACTTGTTATCCTCTAGGATCTTATTTTGAGATGTTCTCGAATCCGGTCTAGAGATTCATTTCATCCCATCTAGAGACTGTGTTGGGTCATTTTAAGATTCAATAATCAACGAAGTTAATAAGATAACTGATTAAGCTGGCTGAAAAATATTTCAACCACCGACGGCTCCGAAAACAAGATATGGCTGATTTACTCCACTCCCTTCTATTATTGATAATTTGTAAATCTCTGATCAGTGCCAAGATCAACCAATAGAACTAGTTCATGTGAAATTTCTTGGAAAATCAATAGAGGTTGTTTCACCATCGCACGGCTCTGTGAACAATATGTACTGATTTCACCCAGTTACCCATTAGTTGAATAATTTATCCCAGGAATAAGAGGAAGTTGGGTAAAATCAGCTAATTTTTTGTTCACAGAGCCATGCGGTATATAAAACAACCTATTTTCGGTTCTCCAGGAAATTTCACATAGGACTAGCCCCATTTTGTTGATCTTGAGCGACTCCGAGCAAAGATATCTATAAATTATTCAAGAATATAAGGGGAAGTGGGGTAAAATAAGCTCTATAACTCCACAATCAAAAATAATAGAGAGTTTGAGCTGTTTAGTGGAATACCTGTGACACAAACATATCCGTGCAGTGATTGAAACCAGTTACATCCGATTCCCCAGGCAATTTCCAAGCGCTTGAAAGTGACAAAAAAAATTTCTTTAGTTTTCATCAGTTCTTGCCCACTGTGCGCTGGGTCGTCTGGGTCTCTTTGAACGATTTTTACACACGGAACACGGTCGAATAGTCGGTTCTCACCTATTTCGCGATCCACCTGTGGGACTAGCAATTTTTTTGTCGAATTGTGACGAAATTTTGCATATGTAAACATTACATTATAAACAAGATTTGCCTAAAATTTCATTAATTTCTTATCTAAGCTATAGAAAGTTATACATAAAAAAAGTGTTTTTCGAATACAATTTTTATGTTGCTTTGGTTCAGAATCTAAGATTCTCTCTCAGAATCTAGATTTTGTATAAAATTTCAATTAAAATTAGGTTTCTCTCAAATTTGGAAAATTAGCCATATTTTAGCTGCGCCTAATAATCACCTACAATCCAAAACAAAATTAACCGACTTTAACCAACTGTAAAGATTCTGGTGGGGCCACTTACAAATTGTGATGATGTTTTACTTCATTAGAAAAAAAAGAAAACGCATGAAAGCTGATCCGAATCGATTTGAACCAACAGTAAGGATGCTGTTGAAGCCACTCACTAAGTGTGATGGTGGTTTACGACATTGGTATTTCGCTTATTGGCCATTTCGAAGCGATTTGAACCTACGATACAGGTACTTTTGAAACCGCTAACAAAATGTGATGGTAGTTTTCTTCGTTGGAGAAATAACATCCAATATCGACTGAGAGTCGATGTGAATCGATGAGAAGTTCTTGTAAAGACCTGATATGAAAAAAATGCAATACGAACTGCGGTAAGACCACAAAAAATCATACGAAGGTTTGGGGGGACCTCAAGAATTTTTAAAATAAATAATTCCGTTCCAAGCAGTTTCCTAGTTTCGGAAAGGATGTTTTGTGGAATCAGAAAGAAAGTTTGAGTTTCAAAATTGACTGAATTGTTCTAAACGGAGCATTGCAAGAGACATGCATCTGATGTCCTAGGTCCATGCCCAAGATTGAAACCAGGCCAGTAACATCCTTACGAAAATGTATTTTGATTAATTGAATAACTCAAAGAAAAATATTAATAACCCGCGCTGATTTGGCGCGATTTTTAAAAAGAGTATGACAGGGATTTTACGAGTATGATGCGATTTCATGATTCTCCGTGCGAAAGGTATTTAAAAGTGCTTGTAAAAATCCTATTTGTTCCAATCGACAATTCCAAAAACTTCCCACAATATTAAGAAAACTACAAGTCACATTACGTTGTTCGAAATGATGACATAAGACTATTCTACTAAATTTAAGCCATTTTGGTTGTACAATGCAACATTCTTTGCATTAATAAACTTTTTAAGACAAGGCTTAAAATTTATGAATTTTTCAATAGTATGTGGCCCAAAATCTACTATGTTTGGAATTTGAATCGACGCGTAAAAATATTTCCGATCGAAAATAGAAGTGAAAAGGAATGTGTTCAAAATATATTAATTTTCAAAATCTGACCCCTTTCGTGGCGATCCCCAGTAAATTTTTTTTTAAATTGTAGCAAACGTAGACATGGTCCTACGTCGAACATAAATTCAATATTATTTCAAAAAGTAATATTGATAAGAAAAAACATTCTTTTATTTGATAAAAGTAGTTCAAAACAAATATTTTTAAGTCCCACACAAAAGGTCGTGAGAGTTCAAGCGGACATATTAGTATAGCCATTTTTGAAGATCCAAGCTTGAGGAAATTCAGATTTAACGTCTGCTATACATAAATGACTCCTAATGGTCCCTATGAACATTAAAAAATCAAAACAAAAAATCTCTGGATTTTTTTTTTGAAAAACTACATTTTGTGGACTTTCACTAATAGCTCTGTAGCTCAATAGCTTTACGTCTTAAACGTAGGTGTGTTCTCCAAGTTTAATCGTGACAATATTTTGTACAACTTTGCCTTAGACATCAATGTTCTATGCTGCAAACATGTATTCTCCAAAATCCCATCTTGAGATTCTGCAGAATCCCGTCTTGGGATTCTGTAGAACCCCATCTTGATATTCAACAGAATCCCAGCTTGGAATTCTCCAGAATCCTATCTTGAGATTCTCCAGAATTCCATCTTTGTATTCGCCAGAATCCCATCTAGGCATTCTCCAGAATCTCATCTTGAAGTTCTCCAGAATCCTAACGTGGGCTTCTCTAGAATACAATCTTGGTAATCTCCAGAATACCGTTGTGAGATTCTCCAGAATACCATTGTGGGATTCTCCGCAATCCTATCTTAAGATTTGCCAGAATCTCATCTAGGGATTGTCCAGAATACCATCTTTCTATTCTCCAGAATTCCATCTTGGATTGTCCAGAATCCCATCTTTTGATTCTCCAGAATTCCATCTTAAGTTTCCTCAGAATTCTAATTTGTGATTTCCCAGAATCCAACATTTAAGCTCTTAAAAATCTCATCTTCGGATTCTCCAGGATTCAATCTTTTAATTCTCCTGAATCCAATGTCTTTAGTCTCCAAAATTCCATCTTGTGTTTTTCCAGAATACCCTCTAGGGATTCTCCAGAATGCCTTTTGAAGATTCTGCAGACTATTCTCTAGGACATCTGGGAATGCTCCAAAATCATATGATGGTATCTCCAGAATTGCAGCTTTTAGTTTGAATCCTAGAGGGTTTGAGCTGTTTAGTGGAATACTTGTAACTATAATTTAGAAGAAAAATTAGTAATCTCCATTTAATTCCAACTACCTTTGCTTATCTTCGACAGGTACGCGTATTTCGTCTACAATGTCGAGTTATTAGTACGAGACACTGAAGAAGTCTGCACATTGTAGACGAAATACGCGTATCTGTCGAAGATAAGCAAAGGTAGTTGGAATTAAATGGAGATTACTAATTTTTCTTCTAAATTATAGCTTTTAGTTTTCGAAAATACCCTCTTGGGGTTCTCTCCTAATATAGTCTAGGGGTTCTGAGTATCACATCTTTGGATTTTCCAGAATCTCATCTTACGAGTTCCCGAATCTTGTCCTTGGAAATCCATGAATATAATCTTGGAATTCTCCAAAATTTCATCTTGGGAGTACTTAAGAATCCAATCCAATCCAATCTATTAATTCTTTGGAGTTCTCCAGAATCCCATCTTAGAATTCTCCAGAATCTCATCTTTGTATTCTCCAGAATCACATCTTGAGATTCTCTAGAATCCTATGATGAGATTCCTTAGAATTTTCCATCTTGGCATTCTCTACAACCTCATCACGGGATTTTCAGAATCCCATCTCTTTATTCTCCAAAATTTTATCTTGGGAATTCTTTAAAATCCCATCTAATGACTCGAGAACACCCTCTTCAGAATTGAAACACAGGTTCTATCTAGAAGTTTTACAAAAATAATCTTTCGATATCAGTTATGGGGCACACTAGTCACTTTTTCAAATATGTAATGAAGAGGCTTCCAAGACAAGGCAGATTGATTCAATAGAATCCTGAAGCGCTTTAAAAAAACACACGTTTTGATACCATTAGGGCCACTGTGCAGTGTCGGCTGAGGCCGTGCAGTGAACATCGTTACCTCTCACGCCAAAGTCACGAGTTCGAATCGCGCCCCCGGACAAGTTACGAAATTGCCCAAAAGATTAGCTCGAGCGACTCCCAAAGTTCAAAATCTCGATAATCAGGAACTAAAAAAAATGCTCCTTGCGTAATATTTGAGAAAGGTCTAATCGAGACTGCAAACGTATTTTCTATAGAATTCATTGTTCAATGTTCAACCACATAAGCAAAGCAATAAATTCAAAGGTTTATCCATGATAAGCCAACGAAAAAAATAATGAAGAGAATCGATCATAGAACGTAAATAAGCCCTTTTCAACGCGAGTTACGCGAGAACCATGTTCAAATTCCATATTTATGATGGCAAGTGTCAACTGTATTCCACAGCCCACATTCCTAACCGAAACGTCAGCTCCTCGCAAATCAAACCCACGACGGTAGACTACTGCATGCAACAATAAAAAACGACAAAAAAAACAACTTCTCGTGAGTTACCGCTTGCCGGGTGCGCGCACGATCGCGTGACTCGTAACCACGAGAAAATTTCGGGACGTGCGAATATCATTCGTTTTTATAGACGATCATTAGCATCTCTGCAGAGTTGTTACTTTCTGCAGAGCACTACCATTGCTGACGATAATCTCTGTGAACCATATTTTACGACCCAAATGGGATTATCTTCCGGGCGCGAGTGTCGTGACGGATTAAAATCTAATCATTTTCGTCTTCTTCTTATTATTCTTTTTTTTTGCAACAGCTGATGCCATTCAGTGGCTTAATTCCATGGAAAATATAGATATTAGACCGGTGGAGGAATGGGTAGATTAAGTAAAACAATTGGCCACCGACAGTCGTTGGCCTAAAGCGAAACGAAACACAATGAGCAAATAAGAGAAGCGATTAGAAGGGCGATGAATCAGAAAGAGCAAGGAGACAAGACAAAAGGGGGATAGATTTCGTGGAGTAGCTTTTGGTTGCCAAACTTAGACATCAATGATCTGTTGGATACGATTAGCTGCTATTGCGTCCGTTCTTATAATCTTGGATGCAAAACCTGAGTCTCAAGCTAAGATAATTCACAAAAAAAATTGGTAATAACTGGGAACACTGCCGCCGTCCCCGATCACGGAAGGGTTTCTAAAGTCGCTAACGCTGGCTGGCTGGGCCCGAAAGTAAAATCTTCTTGGCGCTTTTGTTTTCGCCTTGGACCCACTTCTGCTGGCCTTTATAGTGCACTTATTTTCTCCGTCTTCGATGTTTCGATTTCGTTGCAACTAAGCCGTGCGTCGCGTCGTTGGATGGCGCGGCGCGACACGAATTAGGTTAGAAGTTGAGTCTAGCGCAAAAAAAAGAAACTACCTTCCTCGGCTTCTTAACGGGCTTGTAGATATGGTTGGCTTGGGGTTCAACTCTAAGTGCAGGCGGGTGGATGGGAATGGGGCGGGGGAGGGGGGGTACACTGAATTGTTTCGCTCGCGGCTGCCTGAGTGAGAACAGTTATGGTAGGACGATCCACTCGACCGGTAGGTGATTATAATGAAGGTTTTCTTTCCTACGGTAGAAGAAGACGAATTGTCCGCTCGGAAACAAAAGAAGGCTGCGGTGATCTATCTTCTAAGGTATCTCGATCTCGTCAGATGAGCACACAACCGGCGAAGAATAGATTCGTTACGAAACTTCAGACTGCTGTGCGTGTGTAGGTGGAACGAGATGCAGTCGGTATAATTTGAATGCGAAATAAGAGCGGAGTTTTGAAAATGACACATTGCCTCGAAACTTGGAGTTTTTTTTGTCTTATTGATTATTGAATGAGGTGGTAAGAATTAGCATTCAAAATTTTGAAAGACATGTTTTACATATTTAACAATGGATATGACAAGGGGTTGTCAACTTTTGAAATAAAATCTGCAGATTATACACCTCCAAGGAGTGTCATGATTTGCAAGAAAAAACAATAATACAGGGTGTCTCAGATGTTTTTCACTGCGAACAGTTTTTGATCTATTGTACCAGGCGTCTTTTTGATGTATGCCATATCAGGATGTCATATCGCGCACGCAATGTTCCATTTAGAAAACTTGACAAATTTGTTGCTTAAATCAACTTACAGAGCGTAAACAATACACATTAAACTATGTCTACGCAAAATTTCAATTAATTTTACCCAATGGATCAAAAATGCGGATTTTAAACGGTATTGCGTTATTGTCAGAAATCTAATGGTTGTATTTAATCCTTGTCAAAATATGTTCCTTGATAATGGAAAAGTGCTTCACAATTACATCATGAATGTTCTGTACGTTCAGAATCTTAGTTGCACAATGAGAGTTTGCCTGTTATTAGACTGCTGAAAATTCATAGAACTGTTTTAAAAAAGTTAGAAGTTTCTGAGTTACAGTACTGTTTGGAAATTTTCTTCTTTCGTCCTTTCTTGACATTCCAAGCTTATTGCTTAAAACAATTAAAATATTTGCTGCCCTAAACTTAGTGTTGCACTTCCACTGTTATTAATTGAGAGCTTTAGATCCCAGGTATCGTAAAATCGGGAGAAATAGTTTTTCATTGACTGAGAAAAATTTTTCATTGACTACTTTCGGAACAGTTAATTGTATTAAAATATTCAATGCTTCAAAACAAGTACGACGCAGAGACTTGTCAAACGGTATTCATGAATTTTGCATTAAAAGTCATTTTAAAATATACTAGATTATATTAAAACATTTTCAATTAAATATGTTCACTTGGGATAAAATTGATCACCCTCTAAATCATATCAAGATTGTACTCGAATAAAATGAGAAACAAAAAATGGTCGCCAAAAGTTCGTTTTTTGTCGGATTTTCTTCAAAGTTTCAGGGAATAAACTTCAACATTATGTTTAGGTCTCTACTTCATTAGTTTACTGGATCTCCTCTTCATGACCGAATGCCGGCACTTTGCCCCACTCATAAGATTTTGGGCAATACTGGGGCTGATTTCTTTTGTTGCTTTTACCCACTGTTTCTTATTATCCAGCTCGTTCTCGAATACTTCTAGGTGTTCTACGAAGTTCTGTCTTCACGATGGCCCAAAAATTCTCAAACAGACGAAGTTCCGACAATTTCGGTGCGTTGAAATCTATATGTACAAAATCATCATTGCTATCTCTGTACCAGTCTAACGCCAGCTGCGCGTAGTTGCTGGAAGCCAAATCCGGCTAAAATAGCGGCTCGTCTCCCGGAGACCGTTGGAAGGGCAGAAGGCGCCTCTGGAGGCATCGTCTCGATAGATTTGCCCATTCACGGTACCTGTGGTGATGTATATATGGCTGACTCAACTAACCACACCCACAGATGGCCAATAACTTTTTGGTGAATTTGTCCACCTTCTTCTCCGTTACCTCCTCAGGAACAGCCAACCGTGAAACGTATAACTTATGCCTTAACAAATGCTTTTTGTCCGCCTTAATGTAACTCTCGCCGTCCACCACGACGCACCTCGGTTTCATAAGCCATTCTCGGCACATCTTTCTGGCGGGGGTTTTAGCTACCGTATTTTGCTTGTTGTTCAGGAAGACACCAATCCTGACCTTGTAGACGTGGAGACCGGACGTTTCATCTCTTTTTTTCGCCTAACCAGATGAAAATCTCCTCCATCTCCTCCACATCGCTAATCGCAAGGTTCGGTCGATGCTTGCACAGATTCAACACCTATCTTGCCTTCTTCGGATCAGCTGTCGTTCTGCCGCTGCCTGACCACCGCTCGGTCGTCTGGGGTCTCCATGAATGACTTCACCACCTGAGACACCGTCGAATGGTGGAAGCCCAGGTATTTTCCGATCCATGCAGTCAGATTTTCCACCACCACATAATTTTTCGGTTGATCTGCTCTTGTTCCGATGCCATTTCTATAACCACTTGACGCATTGTGATGGAATTTTGTCAACGAAAACACTCTTACACTCTTATTAAAGATTTTACCAAGTTTCACCTTCACGCTAAAAAATTACAAGCTTCTTAGCTAAGTATCATTTTTTTCGATTGTAGTCTTTATGTACTTACAGGGTGCTACCGGAAAAAATGCGACAATTTATGGTATATCTCTCAAATCCCATTTTCAACAACTTCCAGCCATAATGTTTTTGATTGCATCTTTATCAGGTCCCTTCAAACAGATTCCCTCGATGTGTTGTCCATTTTTATTAATAACATCCTTAAGATGACGCTGAAAGCTCGAAAGCTAGAACACGCTATTCAAACATAGTCCTCCGACATCACAGTTTCTGGTTATTACTGCCCATTTCGACCCGATTGGCTACAAAAAATCTGTGCCGGAATAGGGCATGTTTTGCCACGATCTGTAAGACGCCGACAGATATAAATTTTCATCGGATCATGCTATTCAATGAAGTTAATGATGATGATGAAATACTACCATCTATTGTAGCAAGGTAACTTTCCAAAACAGTGAAATAATCTTAAAAACGATTTGATCAGGATTCTATTGTTGTTTTTATATGAAGGGCCAAAAACGCGACACTTACGCGAAACCCGCGAATATAGGGAAGAGAATCTCCTTCCAAAAGCTAGTTCACACTCGGACAGCACTAGAATCGAGCGCTCGTTTGACACAATAAACCCAATGTTAACAATAGGGAGGAGGCATTCCCATGTTTCCTATCCAAATTGTTTCACTTGGGTGCCCTGATGGTCCCTCCCTTTCCTCTTAATATATTTTTTCATTGATATTTAGTATATTTTGTAGCGGTAATCAAGCAATCATGATTGCGACTGAGAGTAAAATTGGTTAGGGTTATATACCGTTCTTTACTCATTGCTCTTTGTCGTCTCGGTGTTTCTGCTTTGGAAGAGCTGACTTTAGGCAAAGGCCTATGCTGGCCTATGGCCTGTGCACGCTGTCATAAGGCATTGCTCGTGGGCATAAGAAAAAGAGGAGAAATAAGCGGATACATATGAAAGATCATTCCCAATGAGTTTCGACTCGTTTATTCAATTCCGTCGTGTTTGGTTACAGAAGACAAGAAACATTTTACAACGTGCTACGTTTGGGAATATCAGGACAATGATCCCCTATCGGATCTTCAAGTGATCATTACAAGCTGTCCATATGGTTCAGGCGCTTTTGAACGTTGATGTTGCAGCCTGTTCACACACATCGGATCATGTTTTTGATGGCTCAAACTTCAAGATTTTTCATGAATAGTCTACTTCTAGCCTTGAAATGGATCAATAACCATATTAGCCATTCCGGAACAATCCGGATGTTCCGGCAGGGGGAACCCTTTAGAATGAGACCAATGACAGCTGCATTTATTGACATACAATTGGTGTTGGTTTTAGA
Organism: Aedes japonicus; assembly: GCA_034211315.2. Classification (NCBI taxonomy): domain Eukaryota; kingdom Metazoa; phylum Arthropoda; class Insecta; order Diptera; family Culicidae; genus Aedes; species Aedes japonicus. The sequence goes on from JASCZW010001726.1 coordinate 127,441, forward strand.
TTTTTTTTAAATTGATCCTATGACCCTAAGAAAAATCAAAGAGGTCATCGTTCGATTTGATCATTTCGATATCAAAACAAATTTTGATGGAAAATACATCACAATTTAAAACTTCAACTCAAGAACCTGGTCCAAAACGTAGAAAAAGGGAGGAAGAATGGTAAATTTGGCAAAAATATCGAATTAAAAATATGTAGTGTAAATTGAGGGTGAAGCTGTTTTTTTTTTGTTTGAACAGGTGTAGTGGCCATATTTGTGAACGCAAAATGTAAATATGCTGCGAAAACTTGAAGCCTTGGCGACAACTTCATTTTTCATGTCGTCAGCATAGAGTGCGGGGCCAACTCGGCAGTGGGCCAATTCCTGTCGCCGATCGCTATTGATCAGCCGTATTGAAACCGAATGCTTTGATTTTTTTACATGACTAGTGGCTATGTAGAACTATTCATGAACAGAACTTAAAAATCATTTGGTTATTGTACGACTGATAGCGATTGGTGATGAGAATTGGTCCCTAACCCTATATGGGTTCAATCAATTGAATGTCAGCAGTATAATAAATAGTAATGGACCAAGATGTGCCTTATTTTGTTGCTGTAGATACACAGCGAACAATTAAATTTCTGAAGCATACAAAAACACAAGGGAAATTACGGTAACATCTAGTCATATCTTCATTCGATTTTTAAGGCAATTTTACCTAGGACTAGCATCATTTTTCTGTCCTTGAGTCACATCGAACAAAGCAATCTCTGAATAACACAAACATATTAAGAGAATCGGGTTAAAATCGACCATATCTTCGTTCACAGAGCTGTGCGATAAATGACACTAATTCCAATCGATTCCTCAGCAAATTTTACAAAGGACTAGCCTTAATTTGTTGATCTTGAGTAACATCGACCAAAGAAATTTATGATAAACACAAAACTATTTGGGGAATCAGGGTAAAATCAGCCATATCTACGTCCACGGAGCCGTGCGGTAAATGAAACCAATATCCAACTTTTTTTTTCAGGAAATTTTACTAAGAACTAGCATTATTTTATTGATCTCGAGTCACACCGAGCAAAAAAAATTGTGAAAAGCATGAATCAGGGGAATCAGGGTAAAATCAGCCATATCTTCATTCACAGAGCCGTGCGGTGAACAAAACTAACTCTAGTCAATTTTCCAGGAAATTTTACATAGGACAGCTATATTTTGTTGTTCTTTAATCATATCGAGCAAAGAAATTTCTGAAAACACTCAACAATATTAGGGGAATCAGGGTAAAATCAGACATATCTTCAATCAAATGGTGAAGTACAACCGATTTTCCTAAAAAATTTACATAGGACTAGCATAATTTTGTTGATCCTGAGTTACACCTAGCAAAAAAATTCCAAACAACAAGGAAATATTAAGGGAACTAGGATAAAATGAGCTCATTTACTCCCCAAGCAGTTCCGTGCGGCCAATTAGACAACGTCCATTCAATTCCTTGGAAATTTTCCTTCAAGTTAAGGTAACATTTACAGAAATCGTTTAACTCCGAGCTGAGATATAGAATTCTTTCGCGTTTCGGGCACTTTTTTACCCACTGCGGTGGGTCGGGCTTCACGGTTATGGTTTCGGCAATCGGTGGTAATGGTTGTTCGAAGATAGGTAGGCACCAGTAAATGGCTCAAATGACTTTGGCCATTTCTGACACGTGATCATTTTGACAACGAATCACTTCCACGGATTCCGGCAGTGGTACTCTTCGCAAACTATTTTCTAGGTCAATAATCCAAGCGAGTCACGCCACTACTACTGGCAGTCGTTTCTTATCGATACAGTCGTTTCTTATCGTCACTAGACGTTCCGAGCACCGAAAGGAACCTAACGTGCCACTTCTGACCAATCATATACTGCAGTCTTTTCTACCACAATCAGTTGGTGACTTAACGTACGATATGAACTTACCCAAGTAACCACGAGGCTGTAACAGCATATGCATTACGTCTAGTACATCATTGAAGTTGGATTAAAGCTGAAAAGGGCCCCACTAAGATCGAACTATTGATGTATATTTTGTAATGCCATAAGACATTGCTAAAATAGCATTGTTGCATTGGTAATGAATAACTACATTCTTAAGCTAATCCAACGCTTCATTACTCGACAACTCTTGAATTGATACGATCCCGCATTACCGATGTTGATTTTGGGTTGAATAAGTGCAATAATATAATGCTTGTGGTTACTTGGGTAGAAGCCCTAATGAGACTAGCTGGATATGGAATCTTAGCTACTCAGATTTGATGTCTGTGATAGGAAAGTACTTCTAATTTAGTTTAGAATTATTATTTGTATTATTTTCTATTATTGTGCTATTATTCTATTTGTGTTATTTGTGTTATTATTCTATTATTTGTGTTATTTTCAATAGTTTACATTGGTTCAATGATAATGTTTGATTGATGAATTTCTAGTCGCGAAAATTTCCCACAGATTGATGTAGGGCATCGTGAAAATCTATCGGGAAACATTTGAGCTATTAGTGATTAAAGTGTTTCAATTTTTCGTGAAGGTCCCTATTTGTCAATGTTTCATTTGACACGCTTCCTGTGCCGTAGGACGTAGTCTAGATGTATCGTAAAATTGTATCCAATCCTAATAATTCCCAACTTTGCTTGGAAAATCAAATGCATCAAACCAACTAGTTAGATAATTCCTTTCAAGCCTGTTTCGCAACCTAAGCGCAAACCAGTTGCGTGCAACTCGGAAACTCTATCCCATCATCTTCCTCACTGCGTTGTTTTTTTTCCTCTCTATGTGACACTCGAGTCAACAGTCCATCCAATCGTAAAGAAAGAGGTCCACTCATCGTCTTATGACTTCTTAACGGGGTAATTACGCGAGGTGAAAAAAAAAAGATATCGAAAAGCACTTGCAAGAAAAGAAGCAGGAAAAGAAACGCTCCTAACGAGAAACCTGTTGCTTGTTGTTGTTGTACGTTTTGTTCATTTGTCGATTTGTTTACATTGTACCACGATGAAAGACTAACGGGGTTGCGAAGAACGATGGACGTGCGTTTTCCATCGTAAATCGGCTGTCGCACCGAAGATCACCTTGAGGTGAATCTCACACCCGCTTTCGGTTCAGGTTCAAATGCGATTGCTTCATGATGCCATTTTCGAGATGCTCGACGTCTTTGGCTTGAACTTGACTCTCAACTCAACTTCGCCCGCCAAGGTGGGTAACTTTTGATCGTGTTCATTGACGAGTCGAATACGTGGGTTTTCGGGGTTGGAACTGACTTCTGGATTATTTTTTTCTTAGCGATGATGCGTTGTTAGTTGACTAGACAACTTGTTCGTAAATCTTTGGAAATAGCGAAAAGAAAAGTTCGTGGGATAATTTTGTTAAAATCTCGCGTGACTATCAGTGATGCGCTTCGTGGCAATTAGCCATCATCAGCCACGAAAATAAAAGGTTTCCCTTAAAATGCAAAGCAGAAAAACAAAAACAACCTCCGAAAAAAAAAACAACTTCCCATCATCAAATTGCAAATTCTGTTGCATGAGATGCGATCTACTCAAGCGCCTTGCCAAGAGCGTGGTTGATAATCAAGCGTGATATTATGGCCACGCCAATGCCGATGATGGTGGTAGCTTTGCGATAGGCAGTCAAGATAGGAAACGAACCCATAAATTTCGCTGCAAGGCCTGTTGGAAGGAAATTCAGTGACCTACCTTAATCGTCATCACGTGAACTGAAGAAAGTTACCGTTAGACTAAGTGCGCTTAGATGATTTAAGGACAAGCGTATCCGAATCAAATCATGGCCTCTTATCACGTATTTGGAAGGCATCTAACTCTTACAACGAGCCGTTTGCTGCTGTACTTTGGTTTCATTTTGAGATCGGTGTTGTTTTGAAATTACGAGGAGGTAATTTATGACATTGGCTATGGCCGGTAAACATGAACAATTCACAACTACCCTTGAATGATGCATAAATGGTACCATTTGTTGGGATCATGTATCGCCGAGAGAGTGAGATAGAAATGACAGTTCATTAAGTTTCGAGTTTAAACACTTCGAAACATATTAGTATTTTCTCTATGCGATTTGGAGTATTACACTAAGGGCATCTTCAGCGGTGGTCTATTTTTGGAACAGCTTTATACTTGATTTAAATCAGTAAAATTTGAATAAAGCTATGTCCATTTAAAATCCGGAATAATAAAATCATCTAATCTCGGTAACGGATTGACGTACAAACAAGTTTAATACATAAAAAAAGGCAATTCACTGTTCTTTAAGGAAAAAATATCAATTCAACTCATTTCTCTTCGTTTCTAATGAAAATTTTCACTTTCTTCTTTATTCCTCCCACCAAACGCTGCACACCTCCGGAGTCAACTTCCATGGCACATTTGTTCCACATTTTAGTCCCGAGCCGTCTTTCCACTTTTCTTAAGCTTCCGCTTCGTTATTGCCCAAAATATCTCGATGGGTCGGAACTGCGGTCAGCTGGGTGGATTTATGTCGTTATCGATTAAATCTACGTTATTATCGCGGTACCACTGGATGACTTCCCGGCTGTAGCTAGCTTACTTGGAAAAAAAATTCTACGCCCTTGCGAGCGGTCTTCCGGTAGTTAACCGAAACATTCGCCATGGCGGACGAAGACATGCATCAATACCTCCTCGGTTTCCGCAACAAAATTGTTGAAGTAGATCTTACGCTTCAGACTGGTCCAGAAATTCTCAAGGAGACGCAGCGTTGGACGGGTTCGCCGACTTAGGTACCACATCGATATTCAGCCGCTCCATCTCCTCCAACGATCACTTTGAGTAGTGGGAATACGCCAGATCCGGCCAGAACTCCGCCTCTTCGCCCTTATGGTATTTCGTGATGAACGACGCAACTTCCGGCAGGCATTTCGTACTATAAATTTCCCCGTTCACGGCCAGTTCGGAGCGAAAGAAGAGCGGCTTTGACATCCCCTTCTCGCTGATTGTCAGCCACAGCAGCACCTTTTTGGGGAACTTGGTGTGTGAAATGAACTTCACCTGTTTTTGCCATCAAGGTTAGAGTTCGACTGATAGAGCTGTCAAATTTTGTCCGCTGATTTATGGGTCAATTTTTGTCCATTTTTTTTTTTTGGATGCAAACGTTACTGTCAGTAGTGCGTCATTAGCGACGACGAGGAATACTGACTCCTCCGTTTGGATGAAAGTAAGTGTGTACTTCATTTAAACGATATTAGGTAATGTTGATTTTCATTTTGACAGAGGAAAAACAAGGGTCGAAACGGAGAGGGTCACGTCCTGGAAGACGCCCCAACGTCGACCATGATTTCCGTTTCGGTCATCAGAAGCTCTTCCATGACTACTTCAGCGACATGCCAACCTACGACAAGAAGCACTTTCTGCATCGTTTCCGCATGCCAAGGAAGATGTTCCAGTACATTATGCGACAACTAGAGTTATCTGATCTGGAAAAGTCGGCTTGAACCCGTCACAAAAAGGCACTGCAGCCTTACGGATGTTGGCGTACGGTTCCTCAGCTAGTGTTCTCGATGAAAATGAGAGGATAGGGGAGTCAACCAGACCGTGAGGAATTTTTGCAAAGCTATCCTGAAGACTTACTGCTTGCAGTATTTGCTTCCCCCAGCACCGGAAGAGGAAACTTATAAACGAAAAATACTTCCCAAAAGTTTAAAAAAAATCGCATAAATTCATTGAACTTCCTAGAAACTCAGGAAACTTATCAGATGTTCAGGATTCTTCTTATAAATTAAGGAAACTTCCCAGAACTTTTGCCATTCCACCTAATATTTAGGGAACATCCCAGAAAATCAGGGAACTTTCCAGAAGATCAGGGAACTTCCCAGAAGTTCAGGTAATTTCCCTGAAATTCAAGGCGTTTTCCAGAAACTCAGGGAATTTTCCATAAAGTCAGGGAACTTCACATGAGTTCAGTGAACTTCCTAAAAGATAAGGACTCTTCCCAGAAGTTCAAGAATTTATCAAGAAAATCAGGAAGCTTCCTAGAAGTTCAGATTTTTTTTTTAGTATTTCTCAAAAGTTAATAGAACTACCCAAGATGTTCAGGTAACCTCCCAGACGAAAGGGGATTTATTCTTTCACCATATTACCGACTTGCTGGGTTAGCCAGGGGAGTATCCCCTTGGTTCATGTTCTATTCAACATGCCATTCGCTCAATTCTATTTAATTTTTCACAGTCAGCCGTACACTGACGGAACTATCAATACTTTTTCTTCGTATTTTTCGTTCTAGCAAAATAATTGTCCACTTTTGGGGCCTCATGGTGATGAGAGAATATTTTCTTCTACATCATCATAATCATTACCCCACGTATGGAGAATACAAAAATAAAAGTTATAGTATACTTTGTTAATGTTTAATCAACTTCGTTGGGAGATTCTGAAAAGTTCTTGTAAGTTCTTTAACAACATCTCTAAAATGCTATTTATTCCACCGAAATTCCACCAACTTATTAAAAGTTTTGCATACTGACCAACTGCCCAGATTTTTTTTCAATTTCTCGTGAATTATTAAAATATTCGCGATGTTCTACTTGTTATCATGACAGATACCAACTAGGAGTCCAAAAACTTTCTGGGAAGCTAACTTTCCATCTCACAGTTCCGAAAATGTCCAGAAACATGTTTCTATTCCATGGATGATTAGCAAAATTTTTGGAAGTTCAACCAAGTTTCCAGAAACGTTGAGAAATTTTCGGCAATTCAATGAACTTCTCTATAGTTCCACCACTTGTCTTCTCAAAAAAAAAGCGAGCAAACTTCATTATAAGCTTTATACTTCCAATAAGTTTATTAAACTTCCGTGTACCTTAATCAACTTCTGTCATGTTCATTATATTATTATATTTCCAACCAATGTTCATACATATTCTGAAGTTCATAGTAATTAAAAACAAAAAAAAAAGTAAAGAGTGCGTTCAGTTCCTAGAAGCTTTTATAGCCAAGTAAACACAAGCATTATTATTGCACTTATTCAACCCAAAATTAATATCATTAATGCGAGATCGCATCAATTCAACAGTTTCAGAGTGAGGAAGCGTTAGATTAGCTTTAGGAATGTAGTGCATTACCACTGGAATAGGGCCTTTTTCAGCTTTAATCCATCTTCAATGATGCATTAGATGCATTTGCCCTTTATATATACATGTTATTGTAGCCTCGTGGTTCCTTGGGTTAGTTCTGACCAATTCATGTAACTGCCGAAAAGTCCATAGTATTGTCTAAAAGCTGTAGAAATTGAAATTCCTCCGAAAAAACGAAACAATTCTCTCTTCAAGACATCGTCGGTTTCCCCCAGAAAGCTTATCAAAACTGCCATGGTAAAATATATTCTCCCCCAGAAGATAAGCCTGAATTTCATGATCCCTAGTAGACCTGCCGAAAGTTTCTATACAATAGGCTTCTCTAAAACAGTGGTGCTCATCCTGAGGCCCGCGGGCCGCATGCGGCCCGCCGAGGCGGCAAATGCGGCCCGCGATAGTATTTGAGAAATAAGAGAACTTCATTGAATATGTAGCTATTTGCTGTTCGATTTGAGCTGCATTTCTAACTGTGCAATAATTGTGATTCTCATAGTTTTATGTGAACAATTTTCACCGTGCTTGTTACACAGATGATGAATGACCAAAAAGGCGGGATAGAAAGAAAGAGAGAATGCAGTCATATTTTCACACCCTCAACCACAGGTTCATTCACTTTCACCATTCAGTGTCTGTTGTCAATTGGTTCCGTTCTGTAGTCGCGTGCGTAGTTCTGAGAAGTTTAGGGCAATTATTCAGTGAAAATGGAAGCCAGCACTAGCAAAAAACGGAAAGTGGCTGATGAAGGACGTGTTTTCCAGGAGAAGTGGTCTGAAATGTTTTTCTTTACGTGCATTAATCAAAAACCGGTGTGTATGATTTGCAACGAAGCTGTTGCAGTTATGAAGGAATTTAATGTGAAGCGTCACTACGAGTCGAAACATGCGTCAAAAATGAATAAATATGTCGGTGTGGCGCGGGCTGAAAAATTTGCTGAGTTCAGGGAAATTTGAGTAGCCAGCAAAACTTTTTGTGAGAAGAAAGCAAGAAAACGAGTGCACAAAGGCAAGTTTCATTATCGCAGAAAAACTCGCTTCCCATTCGAAGCCATTTTCTGATGGCGAGTTTGTTAAGGAATGTATGGAAGCTGTGGTTCAAATGATTTGTCCCGAAAAAGTCGCATCTTTGCGCAAGTGAGTTTGTCGCGGGCGACCATCACCAGGCGGGTTGAAGACATTGCTGAAAATCTTGTGTTGAGTTTGAAGGAAAAAGTTGCCAACTTTGAATTTTATTCAGTGGCGCTGGATGAGAGCACGGATATATCTGACACAGCTCAATTGGCAGTTTTTATCCGCGGCATATCTAAGAAATTTGAGGTGACTGAGGAATTGGCAAGCCTTTTCCCGTAGAAAGGAACGACAAAGGCCATTGATATCTTTAATGCTCTGTGCGCTGTTCTAGAAAAGTTTGATCTACCGCTGAAGAAAATGTACGGAGTTGTTACCGATGGAGCTCCCGCTATGTGTGGTATGTATTTTGTTTTCCATCTTATTTAAATTATTCAAGCTTATACCGCAGTCTTCGAAAATTACCAGAAGTGTCAGAGCAATTCTCCCAGTACCATTGCATCGTGCACCAGGAGAACCTCTGCGCCAAAAGCGTGGGATTCAAAGATGTCATGAAAAATGTCATCAAAATAGTTAATTTCATCCGATCGCACGCATTGAACCATCGAGAATTTCAGGCTCTTCTAGTAGACATGGATGCAGAATATGGTGACGTACCATATTAAACTGAGGTACGTTGGCTGAGCAGGGAAAGGTGCTGCGACGCGTATTTGATCTTCGGAAAGAAATCGTCGAATTCATGGAGAGCAAAAGGTAAATCAGTGAAGTTTTTCGATAATGCGCAGTGGGGACAGATCTAGCTTTCCTGACTGACATTACAACGCACCTGAACGATTTGAATTTAAGTCTCCAGGGTAAAGGCAAATTGGTGCACAGCATGTTTAATCAAATCAGTACATTTGAAAACAAACTCGTGTTGTGGGAGAAACAGATGAAAATTCTAAATTTTGCCCATTTCCCTACTATCGGAAAATGCAATGTTACGTTGACTAAAAAATACGTTGACGCATTCCAAACAATGAAAAATGATTTTTCTCGTAGATTTGGAGATTTCAAAGCGCATGACAAAAATTCTAAAACTTTTTTCAGCTCCATTCAGTGTTGATGCTGAACAAGCCCCAGATAATATCCAAATGGAACTAATTGAGTTACAGTGCGACACGGAACTGCGAGAAAAATTTGATAGACATGATTTGTTGGAGTTCTATGCCAAATTTGTTCCGGAAGAGCGCTTCCCAGAGCTGCGAAATCATGTTCTTTTCGTAGCTTCTTTGTTTGGATCCACATACATTTGTGAACAACTGTTTTCCAAAGCAAAAGCAAGAAATAAGATAAGTGATGAACATTTGGACAATTCATTGCGTATTTCGACCTCTAGCATGAAGGCTGATCTCGATAAGCTTGCTCAAGAAAAGTGTAAGTGAATTATGTATTAAAATGCGAAAAGTTTTTTCATTTTCATTTCATATTTTCAAATAAATAGAATGTGATATAAATCTACATTTTGTTGTTTGTAATTTTTTTATTTTGGAAGAAAGAGCATTGTTTTACATTTCAGGTACATCTACTAGTAACGTGTCCTCAAAATAAGCTGTTTTTTATTAAATATTTTAAGCCATTAAAAATAACTCATTGCGGCCCGTGGCTTTGGCGCAAAATTTCATTTTGGCCCGCTGCAAGCATCTACCTGAGCACCACTGCTCTAAAATGTATCTGTATGAACTGTTTGTGAGAAAACGTGCTTGAGCGCGTTTAACACTTAACAACATTTCTCGCATTTCAGGATCAACCGAATGGAGATCATATATACTATTATATGAATAATTCATGGGAATGAGAGGGACCATCAGGGCACCCGATTGAAGCACTCTGGATGGGGAGAGTGAGAATGCCAACTCCCCATTACTAATAGTTTGTGAATAGAGGTTGGGCTCTTCTCCCCGCCCATTGGGGCATCCTCCTCCAGCAAGCCATTTACTCTTTTGACCAATTGTTCAATTTTGTTTTCACATACATTAATTGTTATTTAATATATTCTCCGTGCGAGGAGTAACGATTATGATGTTGAAGGAGATTTTTTATGTATCCCTGTGTATACGTAGAAGTGCTGTGGCCTATCGATCCACCCAACCCGTTTTTTGCCCTTCATACTTTTCGCTCGACTAAACATATTTAAAGATAAGATACTCAATAAAGTTGAGTTCTGTTAAGCAATAGCTGAAATTTTACTCATTAATTGGTATTATCAAGCAGCATGTAGTGTGTTGGAACGGTATTTTACTTGTTCCTAATTTCTGAAAGAATAGATCAAAACATAAAGGGCGATACGGTCAAAATTTGGTCAATATCAACTTGACGTATTTCTTTCAATTTTGCATTTAAAAAACCAAAACACCCATCATTTTGAAGGTGTGTGTGTAGAATGTTGCTCCTATTTTGATTTTGGAATTCACTCTTCAGTTGTCAAAATGCCGTCCAAGCAAGAAAAGCAGCGTATCAAAATTTTGCTCGCGCATCGCGAAAATCCGAGCTACTCGCACGCAAAGTTGGCAAAATCGCTAAAAGTTGCCAAATCAACCATTACAAATGTAATTAAAGTGTTTGGGGAACGTTTGTCGACAGCCAGGAAGTCTGGATCGGGGAGAAATCGAAAACCGGAAGCCGCTGAGACGACAAAGAGAGTTGCCGGTAGTTTCAAGCGAAACCCTAACCTATCTCTCCGAGATGCCGCAAATAAGCTGGTGTATCGTCTACAACCGTGCATCGAGCCAAAAACGAGCCGGACTATCGACTTACAGGAAGGTAGTGACTCCAAATCGCGATGATAAACAAAATACGACGGCCAAAGCGCGATCCCGGAGGCTGTACACGACGATGCTGACGAAATTTGACTGCGTGGTAATGGACGACGAAACCTACGTCAAAGCCGACTACAAGCAGCTTCCGGGACAGGAGTTTTATACGGCAAAAGGAAGGGAAAGGTAGCAGATATTTTTAAGCACACGAAACTGTCAAAGTTCGCAAAGAAATATCTGGTTTGGCAAGCCATCTGTACCTGTGGCTTGAAAAGCAGCATTTTCATAGCTTCCGGGACTGTCAACCAAGAAATTTACGTGAAAGAGTGTTTGAATAAACGTCTGCTGCCTTTCCTGAAGAAACACGGTTGTTCCGTACTGTTTTGGCCGGATTTGGCATCTTGCCATTACGGTAAAAGGCCATGGAGTGGTACGCCGCCAACAACGTGCAGGTGGTTCCCAAGGACAAGAACCCTCCCAACACGCCAGAGCTCCGCCCAATTGAGAAATACTGGGCTATTGTCAAGCGGAACCTAAAGAAGACCAAAAAAACTGCTAAGGACGAGCAGCAGTTCAAGGCAAACTGGCTTTCTGCGGCGAAGAAGGTGGACAAGGTGGCTGTACAAAATCTGATGGCAGGGGTCAAGCGTAAGGCCCGGCAATTCGGATTTGGAAAAGCGGAAGCCTAACTGAATATTTTTCCTGAATTTTATACTAATTGAACTTGAAAAAGAAATTTAATTTGATTTTTTAAATAAAAGATTTCACCGATTTACACGCGTTTTCCCTTGACCAAATTTTGACCGTATCACCCTCTATACCAGATTTAAAATAATGCAAAATAGATCCGGCATAAAACAAAATTTACAACATCGGTGTAACGATGTTTAAACTTCTAAGAAGCATAGGAGGCAATTCTCAGTTGGTCAGGTAGGAATATCCCAAAAAAATCAGGATCAAACAGATTGTGCCACCCAGAAGTTCAGAAGAGAACTTCCTCGAGAATCAGGAGAGGACCTCTCAAAGATTCTGGAAAAAGTTTAGAGAAGAGAACTGATTAGAAGTTTGAAACTTTTCAGAGATTTTGAAATTCTTCCCAGGAATTCCAAGTGGAACTTCCCAAAAGATCAGGAAAAATATTCCGCGAAGCTCATGAAAAAACTAACCAGGGAGGGAACAACTTATAATTTGTCAAAAATTCAGGAACAAACTTTCTCACGTCTACGAGTGCAGGAAAGGACTTCGCAAAAGTTCCGGAAGAAAGTTTAGTTGGAACTTCCCAAATGTGCTAGAGAGCTTTCCCAAATTCTGAAAAGAATGTATCAGAATTTCAGTACTAGGCTTTCTCGAAATTCAGGAACAAAGTTCTCTGAAGAACAGAAAAAAGCTTTCCAGAAGCATATGGGGTACTTTCTAGTAGTTTGAGCCAGAAATTCAGGAACAAACTTCCCCGAAGTTCAGAAGAAAACTTCCCAAAAGTTCATAAGAGGACTTCTCAGAAGTTCAGGTTAAAACTTCCAACAAATTTAAGGAAATTTTCCTAGAAATTCTATAGAGGACTTTCCCAAAGATTCGGTGACTTATCAAACGTTTAGAAAGAATAAGTTCAGGAAACAACTTCCCAGAATTTCAAGAAGAATCTGACCAGAGAGTTACCAAGAGTTCAAGAAGAAATGTTTCTTGATAATTCAGGAAAGAATTTCTCTGATGTTCAGGAGAGTACTTCCCAAGGAAACTTCTCAAAAGTTTTAATGGAACTACCCAGAAGAGCTAGAGAGCTTCCTTGAAGTTCAGAACCGAACATTCCAGAGTTTCAGATGAGGTTCTTGAGGTTCAGTAAGAATAAGAAGAAACTTTATTGACTCAACGGTTGAACATCTTTGGATATCCACTTAAACCGGGACCCTGTTTATCTGTGTTGTCTATATCCGCCCGATCTTGTAAACGACAGCACTCTTACCGAAGAGCACGCTTTTTCGTCATCATCGTCAACATCGTCATCGTTGGAGATTTAACTTCAGCACGATTTCATGGCATATCGATACTAACGGCCTCCGCTATCCAGCCAATTCCTATTCGTCATCCTCCTTGCTTGAAGCTTATCCTAACGCCTGACTTCGGCAAATTAGTGGTATTCCAAGGTCTGTCGTCTGCTTGGGCTCGACCGCAAGCGCCGACCATAAGTTCTCGACTTCGAGATATGTCTGAACAGCAAATCTCCAGGTGGTCCAGTTCTCTCTGCCAACGAGTCTTTTAATGGAGATAGAAATCTTCACACGTATCTGGGTCCATAACCTCTTGGTAATAGTAATAATACGCAGTTAACTAGAAGTAGCACTGTATTTGACGGTAGCTTGAAGAAGGAAGTTTGAATTTGAAGTTTGTTTGAATATTTAATGCTGAGATGATTTCTTTGGCTTTCAGTCTTTTTAAGTAATGGAAACAGATAATTTTTCTATATTCCGACGTTTTGGCGTATTGCATTTCACCTTCTTGTACATAGTGTGGACATATGTATTTATATGTTTTCTTAAATGATTTCCGTGCACTATGATCGATGTCACCGGAACTCCAATGCATTATTTAATTTTTTTATTACATTCAAAACTTGAAACCGATGGTCACGTCGTATTACGTTTACATAAAGGCACTGAAATAAGATTATTGTGGCCATTAATTGTATACATACATTTGAATCCACATTATTTTGAACTACAGTTTACCAGCATCTATTTATGTTACTTTGTTTTGTTGCGTTATTATATAGTTATTTCTTTTATGTTTAGCTAACCAGTTGTTGATTGGACGGATTAATTACGGCGATGTAGCTCAAATGTTATACATTCATGATCTGGATAAGAAACCAAAATGAATTAAAATACCAATAAAATACATCAAATTTTTTTTCAAAAGAGATAATAGCACCAAGAATGCAAGTAGAATCGGTATACAAGATACAAAATTGATTTCAATTGTTACACACTAAATAAAAGAAAGTGTTGTTTTGAAGTATTTATAATTTTAGAATTTCCTAAATGGGGTAAATCGATTAAAAGAACAGAACTTCAGATTTACATTCAGATTAGATTTACAGTAATGTTTAGGCAATACCAAGTTACAACAAATATTCAGAGATTGTAGTGAGTTTGCCCGCTTTATTTTTAATTTTATTTGAAGTTTATACAAATATACTATGTATTTGTGGTCTTCAAACGACTCTGTAGAAAAGTGCAGATCTTGCTCCGTGGACAAGCCATTGCGTTTATTTTTCTCCGGAGTGAATATGTTAGCTTCTTTGTTGTATTTTGGGCATAGTTTTGCTGATTCGGTCATAGAAGAAAGTCAGCTGCTTGTCCTCCGCTGTGAGGCAAGAAACCCGAAAATGACAACATGTCAATAAAATTTGTTTTGGTGGCACTTGCAATGCGATTTTCAGTCAATGGTTAGTCAGTCAGCAAATTTTTATCGAAGCAGACTTCTTCCTTCTCTCGGATTATTTCGAATTGTTATACAATGTTCTAAAAACGGCCACCCTTATATACTGCATGATCGATGTCGTTGGAATTCGTTATCATAATATTCACTGCTAAATCTCAGAAACAGTGAGTGTGAAATGCTGCTATAACCATAAACCATATTGGGCTAGGACTATAGTTAATGCCAAAGTTCCAACCATTTAAAGCGAAATGGACCATCACTTAACCTTCTTAGACTAGATGCTCCCAACGACCGTTTTAAATATTTTTTTGTTCGGTACACCAAACAGGGCATTCTGTTCTTTCCGACTATTCATTTTACCATTGAAGTTTGATATCTACTGAAGGCTACGTGGGTTCCCCGTGTCTTTTTAAGGTACATACCAAGTCCTCCCTATCTCCACCAGCTGCATGGACGTAGCTAGGTGAGCGATCGAGGAGTTAGTTTATTCGTGGAGATTATTGCATGAAGACACGTATCAGTTTCCGATTCCGTTTCATGGTGTCATGCAATTATTCTTCCAATCACGAATTGTGCAAACGCCAATGCTACACAGTTTGAAATAAACATGTAATTTTCTGCGTTATCTAATGCACATGAAGGGAACGCTAGATTTGGCAGAAATAAATGGGATATTTAATGTATATTCCAGCCAGATAACGCCTAAATCTAGTCTGTTGTATGAAAGATTGCAAACATTGTTGTATGGCACATGATAGATTGCAAACAATTTCGTTGTTTACGCTTGCTTTGGCTTGACATTAATCGAGGGCACATTTTACGCGTTAAATTTTTTTTCTGTGTATGCTATGCTATGGTAATACAAAGTTCAACAAAATAATATATTCTAGGATATCCAAACTATCCGGCAGTTTAAAACTGAATATCTGCAGCTGTAACTGTAGCTTTCTGAACTAAACAAAGTAACAATATGTAGTTCACCAAAATAAGAGAGTCTTCTGTAAGGTCAACAGATATTATAAGATATCTTGGGATGATCTACGTTACCAAAACTGCCCTTGACTTAAGAATTTAGGATGTACAGTCGTAACAGTAGTTTTACAACCTATGAAAGATGACGATATGCACTCAAACACGTCTAATAAACCTTCTGTAAGGTCACCCGTCATTATCAGATTATTTGGGGATGTTCAAGTTCATAAAAACTTCAGAAATTACGATATACAGTAGTAAACGTAGCCTTTTGGGCTATGCAAAACTATGGTAAATATTCAAACATATTCAATGAATATTCTGAAACGTCCACAGACATGATAGGATAACCTTGTTAGTTTCAGGTCATCCAAACACAGTGCAAATGCAACAGTAGATCAGAAGTTCTGAACTCCAGGATATTTTTTTTGGCATAGAATCTCCCAAGACTATCTCGTCCCGGACCTTCCGGACATTCATTGAATGTGTTTGAATACATTTCGTAACTTTTTATTGTGGTTAACGCTACTGTTACAACAGTAGACCTTAAGTTCTGAACTCGAGGACGGTTTGGATGACAAAGAATTCCCAAGATTATCTCATAATGTCTGTTGGTCTTCCAGGACACTCATAAAATATGTTTTAATGCATGCCGTAACTTTGTATAGCCGATAAAGCTTCTGCCATAATATTAGATCTTAAGTTCTGACCTCTAGGACAGCTTGTTTGGCAAAGAATATCCCAAGATTTTCCTATGATGTCTGTTGGTCTTCCAGAACATGTATTCAATATGTTTGAGTAAATAACGTAACTTTGCATAGCCAATAAAGCTACTGTTACAACAGTAGATCTTAAGTTCTGAACTTCAGGACAGTTTGGATGACATAGAATATCCCCAGACCATCTCATAGTGTCTGTTGGTCATCCAGCCCATTAATTGAACATGATTGAATTCATATCTTTACTTTATATAGCGGATAAAGCTACTGTTATAACTGTAGATCCTTAGTTCTGAACTCCAGGACAGTTTGGACGACCTAGCACATTGTAATAAAATATTTCCTATTTTTGTTGAATCTATGTTGTTGAGCACCAAATCAATCACAATACACCAAATTACTTGTATAATTACGCTTGGAAAAAAATTAGTCCTTTAAGGGTTAACCTATGAACTTCTGTAGGTGAAGCAACATTTAACAAGAAAGGGGCTCAGTGCAAATTAAAAGTAACGGCCTGAATAAAAAAAGCTAGAACTCGCAACACTTTATCAACGAAAATCTACACTGATAACATAGCTATAAAACACGGATAAAACGCACATGTAGTGCAATAAAAATTGTCGCCACTATCAATTCCCAAAACATTACGCACCACTCCATTGTCTTTATCTCAATATTAATGATATTTTAGTGTTTTCATTCCCTGTTCCCGCCAGATAACGCCCGCAGCCCGCAACCCGCCGACAGTAGCAGTAGTAGCGTAACGCGGAGACGCACGATCCCGAGCCCCCAAGGAATGACAATCGCAATGGCCGGCCTAACGACGTCGGAGATCTGCGAAAACACCAAGCTGGCCCGCGAGATGGCCGTCATGGGCAACTACGATTCGGCCGGCATCTACTACGAAGGGGTTCTACAAATGCTCCGTCGACTGCTCACCGGCATTTCCGAACCGATCCGCAAGGGCAAATGGACGATGGTGAGTTCAATTGTTTCCACGGCTACTCCCTCCTACTAATCGCCTCATTTCCCCCCTCCTCACAGATCCAACAGGAAATCAGCAAAGAGTACACGCAAATGAAAGTGATCCAGAAGACTCTAACGGAAATTACGATGGACCTGCAGAACGCGCCGCTCCAGGCTCGCATACGAACTCCGCTGCACGAGACGGCCAACAAGGATCCAGCCGCCTGGTTCCGTGCCGATCCGGACGTTTGGATGCCACCGAACCCGAACCGGGATCCGGACGTTTGGGGTCCACCGCCGGACCTCAGCGCACCCCGCACCATAGCATCCCGCAATCAGAGTCGATCCAGTACGACTTTGAACCGCAAGGCCGAGGTCAACAGGAAAAATGCCGTTACGAAATCGGCCACGTCGACGTCGATTTCCGGCCGAAAAACGGTCAGTTCAAACTCGCGGGCGAGCAACGGAAGAACTGGAACATTACCCAGGAACAAGGCAAAAGCCAATTCCCTCGACAATGGGAACGAAGTTAGTAAAGGGGAAAAAAGTGACAAGGAGAAGAACGAAGAGGAAGATCAGGAAAACCAGGAAGAACCGGAGCGCAAGTTCGAACCGGCGAGTCATTCCGACGTGGATCTAGTCGATATGCTGGAGAGAGATATTCTACAAAAGAACCCGAACATTCACTGGGACGACATAGCAGATCTGCACGAGGCGAAACGGCTACTGGAGGAGGCGGTAGTCCTTCCAATGTGGATGCCGGACTATTTCAAGGGAATCCGAAGACCTTGGAAGGGAGTACTCATGGTTGGTCCACCCGGAACCGGTAAAACCATGCTGGCCAAAGCGGTAGCAACCGAATGCGGCACGACGTTCTTCAACGTGTCCTCGTCGACTCTGACCTCCAAGTATCGTGGCGAGTCGGAGAAACTAGTTAGGTTACTATTTGAAATGGCACGCTTCTACGCCCCTAGCACCATATTCATCGATGAGATTGATTCGCTTTGCTCAAGGCGAGGGTCCGAGTCGGAACACGAAGCCTCTCGTCGAGTCAAATCGGAACTGCTAGTACAAATGGACGGAGTCAGTAATGACGAGGCCACTAAAATTGTCATGGTCCTAGCAGCAACCAACTTCCCCTGGGACATTGACGAAGCACTCCGGCGACGGCTCGAGAAACGCATCTACATCCCGCTGCCGAACAGGGAAGGCCGCGAGGCTTTGCTCAAAATCAATCTACGCGAGGTAAAGGTAGACGAGTCCGTCGATTTGAACAAGATCGCTACCCAACTGGATGGCTATTCCGGTGCGGACATCACCAATGTCTGCCGCGATGCCAGCATGATGTCCATGCGGAGGAAAATTGCAGGGCTGAAACCGGAACAGATCCGCCAGCTGGCCAAGGAGGAACTGGACCTTCCCGTGTCGACTCAAGACTTTAGCGAGGCGATTGCCAAGTGCAACAAGTCCGTCTCGAAAGACGATCTCACCAAGTATCAGCAGTGGATGAGGGAATTCGGTTCGTCGTGATCTAAATCGCCCACCGACGACGAAAACGTCTCGCCGAGAGAATTGTGCAATAATCGCTTGTGTTGTCCGCCCGCCATCAAAACTCGATTTGTTTTAACCGTTTATTTTCTGCGTTTTACGTGAAATCGTGTCTTTTAGGAACGAATATTTTTATTTATATATATATTTTTTTTGTGAATAATTTAGTCTAATGCGCCCACAAATGCAGTTTGAAATAATGATGATTGTATTATGTCGTCTTGATTCGTTCCGGCTTTTCAGTCGAATTGCATGTTTCATTAATTTAATTTTTAATTGTCCAAAATTTGTAATTTCATTTTGTTGGTATTTTTGAGATGGCACTAACACCCATACAGACACATATAAGGTAACAAACTTTGCACCCAAACAACCCCCTCCTAAACAAAAGTTGTGATGGAAGAGAAATGGAATAGGTAGACGCTTTTGTTGCTACTGTTTTCATATTTTGCTGTTCGTTGAGAGGAAGATAAGAGCGGAACAAATAAATGTAGGCTAAACAATCTTTATTCGAAACAAAAATATATCACTAGATCACACTAAACATACATATTTGATAAGATTAATTTTATTAATAAATTTTTAAATAAAAAAAGTATATATTTTTTCGTTTCATGCCGAAATTACAATAGGGATTTTATGTAGGTAATCATTCCAACTAAATTTTTGGGAAGTATCCTTCGGAACTTCTGGAAAGTCCTCTTCTGATCTTCAGGGAGGTTCTTTTCTGAAATTTTATACTTATAGGCAGTGCCCTCTCTGGTAAGTTTCTTCCTCGAGTTCGGGGAAGTTTTTCCCTGGGCATATTCTTTCTGAACTTCTGATAAGTCCCATTCTGAAATCCGAGGAAAATTGTATTGAAACTTTGGTAAATTCTTCTTCCGAATTTCTAGGAAAATTCGTTGGAAATTTCTTCCTGAACTTCTGAGAAGTTCTCTTCTGAGCTTTTGGTAAGAATTCTGAGAAATTATTGCTCAAACTACTAGAAAGTATCTCAAATGCTTCTGATAAGTTTTTTTGATGATTTTGTTTGAGAAGGAAATAATTTCTCATCACCATGAGGCTCTAGGAGTAGACAGCACTTTTTTTTTTGCTTGAACAAAGTTATTAAGAGAAAGTATTGATATTTTCACGGCAGGCTGTGAAAATTGAATAGAAGTAGTTTTTGAAATTAGGCGGAGGGCATTGTGATGTAGTATTTCGAAACAAGCACACAATCTTTTGCCAAGCATCCCCATGCGAAGTAGGTCAAGGCAGGAATGAATGCACCACCTTGACTGGCTGTTTTTTTTCAGTTCTCTGGAGAGTTTTTTTCCTGAACTTCGAGAAATCCTCATTCTGAAATTCTTGAATATTCTCTTCCAAATGTCGGAAAAATAGAGAGGAATGTCCTGGGCTTTGTTTTTTCCTGAATTTTGGGTAATTTTTTTTCCTAAGCTGTTTTTTTTCCTAAGCTGAAGTTCCTTCTTGAATTTCTGGGAAGAATTCCAAACTCTCAGGAAAGTTCCAAACTTCTAGGAAGTCCTGTTTTCATGTTTGGTACTGAGTTTTTGGGATATTTCTACCTGATCTTCGGAGAAGTTTTTTTTCGAGTAAGTCTTTTCCTGAACTTCTAGAAAATATCTTTCGAAAACTCTGGGAAGTCTCCTTCTGATCTTTCTTGGATGCTTGGACTCTTAAATTCTGGGTAGTTTCTTTCTATACTTCTAGAAATTTAGTACTAATTTCATAAACCACCTAACCACAGACAGACGTTTTAGCAAGAACAAAATAAATCGATAACTATTTTCATCGACAAATTTTCAAACCGCTATCAATCGCTAGCGTTAGTAATCACTTCTTCACTAACGCCACGTGGTTTACTTAGTCTAGGTGCCCACTGATGTGATGAAGTTGCGTCATCTGCTATTATGTCAAAATCACAGGACTGAAGCGGCTGTCATCCACGAATAATAATCGTGAAGCCGAAAACTTGGTGCTGCGTGCGGGGATGTCACATATACAGATTTATCTGTAATCATACAGATTTTTTGTAGTTTTTGGATACAGAATTCTGTGTACACAGATTACAGATTTTTAGAAAAAAATACAGATTTTACAGATTTTTTAAAAAATTCTCTCTTTTGTTGCATTTTATGATCATTTTTAAATAACCATATTTGGAAATCTCATTGAGCCGCCTACAGAATATGTCAGATATTCATCGACATACCGGAAGGAAGGCCGTTTCGAAGGCATCAAGCAAATTAATCTTGGTGGGCAGCATCCATTTCAATACTGTATTCAAACTTCATAAACATCGGTTAAGTCACCTTCGGTGGATAGCATCAGTCTATACAATGTTTGTTTTTGTATTTCTAGTACGCTTTGGCTATTATTATCAATCCTACTGAATAACTTGATAAAACCAATAGAAATTGTGTAAACGCAGGACTTAAATGATGACAGGGGGATGGACAATTTTCAGTAGTCATTCCAAGCACCTCCGGTGGACAGCATCCATCTCAATAATTAACTGGTATGGGCTACTTCGTTTCAGGTCCGATTCGTATACTTTGATTCTAAGGTTTGATGTCAGACAATGTTATTGCATCGATAGCATAAGCTACCGGTTCTTGTATAATATGAACAACAACAAGAACAAGCATAAAATTTATATATTGATCGTTTTCATTAATATCTTGATTTGGTGAGCAATGCACAAATTGAACTTATATTCTTCATGAACTTTTATTTCTAGCTATTTCAGCTCACCAAATGAAGCCAAGTTATATTGATAGTATTTGCAAAATATTGTTTTACTTTTATGTTGAATATATTCTTACATAGCTGCAAACTTAGAATTTTCCACAGATTTTCGGTAATTTATTGTTTAGTTGCAATAAAAAAAAATCAGTTTGATTAGAACAATCAAAACCAACGAACTGATTTTAATAATGATATATTTTGCTTCAAGCGGAGTATTGCGTTATTCGAAATATTTTTAAGAATTTAAACGATTGGAAATGTCTTTATCTACCATAAGAAAATATTTGGATGATTTACCACCGAGTGTTGTTTTCAGCGTGTACTATAAGATTGTCGTCCTTGAAGGAATTGGAGAAAACTTTAATCGACGAGTGGTATAAAATACCACTGGACGTCATTCAAACCCTCAACAACTTCATCCCCAGGTGGATTGAAGTCGTCCTGGAAGCAGAAAGAGGACCAACTCGCTACTAATAAATCCCACCCGTCCCTTTACTCAACCGAATTATTGCTAGCTTATCCGAACCAAAGCTAAATAAATTGGTCTTCAGAGGTACCAGGAAGCTAGATCAAGCTAGCAAGTGAATCTTATAGTCCATATTTTTTGGTAAAATCGTAATTGATCCTTACTACAGGCTCCCCCAAAAATGTTCCGGGAGTGGTCAATGTAGCCAATGGCTTTCTCAAGTCTATCAAAATCATAATTATGAAAAATCATGAAGATAGAGCTGCCGCACGGAATGTCTCGGAGTAAAATCGTAAATGGCCTCTAGTACAGGTTCCTTCGGGGACATTCCGGTGGTGCCAAGAGTGGCCAATGTAGGCAATGGCCTTCAAAAGTTTATCAATTTCATATTTATGAAAAAATCATATTTATGAAAAAAAAAATTGCCTGACCTGATCATTTTGTAAGTATAAAGTGTCCCTTGACTCAGCCTAATATGCAACGATAGATTACATTTTTTATTATAACTCATAAAGTATTTGGGCTAGAAGCGGTATTTAACTAGTGGTACACTTGCTTAGATAAGCTTAATGAGCCATTTGATAGTATGCATCACGAAAAGTTACACAACTCATTTTATAAAGTCAGAAACTTTTGAGGGATATGGATTTAATGTCGGTCTATAAGCATCAAATTGGGTCTATTCATGGATGCAACTTCATCCCACCTGATTTTCTGATTTAAGGCCAACTGTATTCGTTTACCCGACACAAAATTCCATAAATCAAACTGCTACGAAACACTTAAGTGATTTTCATATATGATTTAGTGGTCATTTGATAATCAAAACATTATTATTGACTTTACACAGATTTTGTTCTTTAAGTTTGTGTTTAGATGAACCATATGAAAACATACAATCAATAACAACATTTTTACTACGCTATTCATACAACAGGCCATAGTTGGCAACATAGAATAAAATATGTTTCTAATATTGAGTCTACAGTTTTCTTGAAAAATCATTGTTATAATGCCTATGTGAACAATCAATTTATAAAATGTGACTATTTTCTGTGCATATTGGCTGCATTACTCGGTTTATATGTTCAATTTAGCCAAATTCAGATAAGTAAAAGATCATGTAGATAATGTTCAGCTTAGTCAGTGAAGTCATGATGTCTAAAAAGTTAAGGAATTCGAAAACTACGTGGAAGTGAACGCCTAAAAATTAATTAATAATGTCTCAATAGCTTCGAAATAAATTGGTCATCTTGATAGAAACATGATATTGTTGATTATCGCCGAATTAATGAAATATTTGGTACATAGGCTGAATAAAGTAACTAGGATAACATTACATCCCGTTGCCCTATTTGGTTCAAATGCGATGCACGCAAAGTTATTTTTCAACCAGTGAACGGGAACCAAACAATAATTAAATATATGATACAATTTTTTTTTACATATTTTCAACAGTTGGATACAGGTGGCAACACTGGCTGCGTGTGGTGCTGATTTGACAGCTCGATTTTCTTGAAGGCTTTATTCAGCAAACACAATAGTCTCGGCAGAAGTTGTCGTGTTTTGTCGTTAATTTGATTCGAGAAAAAAGAAATTCCGTGTTGTACTTAGTGCAGTGGTTATTAAAAAGACAATATCGATTGTTTATCAGCCAGGTATTATAATGTTTTACCTTAATTACTGTTACTAGTAGTTTGGTAGAAGAAATATTGTAAAGAAATATAAACCATTGTGAACCAAGCTTAAAATGTTCAAATCGTCACTAGCGCCACACCAAAAGTAGCTGGCTTCAAGAACTATCGATCTCTTCGGTCCTCTGGTCAAAATATGATTCCGTCATTCGCCACACGCCACCCGATATCGACACGATGTTTTGACGTGCAATAAGATGCCACATAGCGCCAACAAAATTGACAGATTTGCTTTTTGCTAGTTGCTTATTGTCATTTGGCGATTCCTTTTAAATTGACGGTTGCGGAATTTTACACACGCTGAGATTCAAGCTTGAATGGCTGTGACCTAACTGAAGGTTAAATTTTCAAATCTACTGCAAATTTACTGAGCTAATACGTTTAGAAATACTTAAGAAAAAAATCAAAGTTCTAAGATTAATTTAATAAGCTCATCACTTTTGCTGATATTCTTAAGGGTCACCCACAATTAATACGTTGCGGATGCCTTGACGTATATTTGACAGAAAACATATGGGAAAACTGTCAAATTCACGCAAACGCATTCGCAACGTATCAATTGTGGGCCAGCCATTAGTCTCCATGCGTCACATTAGTTTGGCTGGCTCTATGCCACAAAGACCTCTGGTGATTTTCACGTTAATTGACGATTATTTGTTTTGTTTTGAATTCCATACCTCGCTTAGCCAATTAACACTAACCGATGAAAAACGCGTAAGAGAGTCACTAGTTTCCGAACGATCGATTGAATCGACCAACTCGACAAAATTTCGTCGATCTCGACAACTATAATAGATCATTGCACGGCATGTTTTAACCTCACTGTTTTTGACAGTTCAGGGAGCCTGATAACAATGTGTTAGAATTTGAACCGCTAAATTGGCTTTTTTCCGGATTCTGTATGATTAGATTCAGGAAATGATGTAAAAATAAGTACCGGTGTCTGTTTTCCGGCTATTTTACTTCAATAGTAATAGATTTAGAGCACACAATCTCAAACCAATCTTACCCAAAATATTAGGGGCTCTGCGTCGCTGTCAACCACATATAGATACATCATAGTGCACATCATTTTGACAATTTTGGACATCAGACAACTGAAATCGACAAAGATATTTCATTAGAACCTAGCTGACAAATTTAAAAAAACATGCTTCTTCCTTGAATTTGTCGGAAGCATAATCCAAAACTATTCAATAGAGATATTTTCAGTCAAATAAATATAATGCCCCTATTTTGAAGTTTTGGATTTTTCTTCCATCATACAACAAACCGCTTAGTTAGAATTTCATTTGAATTTTTTAGAAGCATTTTAAAATGTTCGCCCTATACTTTTACATGGGAGCTGTCAGATTTATAACCACTCGGTGTTTTCGTTTTTTTTTCAACCTGAATTCGTGTATAGACTATTCCACGGAAAAAAATAACCTCACTTTTGACCATGAGAGTATAAGAAGTAGCAATAACCGTTGTGTTCCCCATCCTTTTTTCTCACACACGAATTTCTGAACACAAAGGTATCAGTATCTGTCAAATTTGAGGTGTGACGTCACTGTGATTTGGACCATACCAACGGACGGAAATGTTGGCTCGAAAGCGCTTGCTGTGACATCATAGCGGCAACAACAATGTGCTTCTGGCGCTCATAGACGCCGATCACGCCACCTCCAGGTTCCAGTGTAATGTGTGTTTCTACTGGAGCCGAGATCCGACTAATTTAGTTGTCCATCGTAAAACCTACCGCATTCGACGGGGAATTTGACGAAAAAGATTCTGATTATGCCTGACCATCTGAAGAGTTTCGGAGACGATGAATAGAAATCTATGCAAGGATCGTTGCGGAAAAATGTTCTACCGTTGCATTGTACTAGCAACAATCAATATGCACCTAGTGATTTGAAATTATAATAATTCTTCCTAATTTGTTCGTGACCTACTATAGACACTCAAGTAATAGACCGGACAACGTGAGTCTGGCACAGTTGATGTATCCAAAAAAAAAACTGTCAAATCGTATGGGAAATGCGAGGAAATGTTCGTTTTGGATATAACATGGCGGCACGTTGTCCGGTCTATTACACTGGCGTTAAAAATCTATCGAAATTAATAAAATTTGCCTTATGAAACTTGATAAACCAACTTAATTTTGATTTCATAATGCCCTTATGACGTTCATGTGCGTAACTTTGATTCTCTCGGTTGATTGTTATGATTTTTTCAAGTCAATTTTATCAATTTCATTAACCGCCTTATGACTTTCATGGCTGATTTCATTTGGGTACAATAATCATAAGGTAGATGTATGAAATGGTAAAAAGCGCGCCTAGAATTATTATTTTGTTTACTCTTGTAGATTCTCAGTCCTGAAGATTCCGGTTTACTCGATACTGTACTTCTCTCAAATGTGTAGACTAAACCAGGACGAAGGAAATTAACCCCTGGAAACTAGCAATGTGTTAAAGTTTCTGTTACAGATGCTTATCATCATCCTGTTTAGGCAAACAAGTGCATTGCTTTTAGTTGTTGTTCCGCTTTGTACTATATTAGTATGGGGTTTATCGCTTTGAAGTTTTTCGCGCATATTGACGCGCATTATGTTTAATGGGGATTAGTGCTAATCCGTATGTAACATCTCGACAGAACATAATACATTAATAAACCTCAATTACGTGCGGGCTTACTATAAAATGACTTGCATTGTTATTTTTTTTCATAACCCCAAATTTAGTATAAGTAGAATTCATATTTCAGTAGAATTTAATTAAAAAAATATATAACAAAACACATTTATTACATTAATAATTAGTAGAATCAATGCATACGACGTCCATAGCCTCAACAAATAAATTTCATAAGGCTGTTCAATGAAACTTATACGGTTGCCATAAACAAACCATTGGAAGTGGTTGTGACAAAAATCGTGGCATTTCATAAGGTATTGTTATGGAATGCAATCCTTTTCCTTGTGGCTAATTTTCATAAGGTTATTTAATGGGTTTTACAAGGTTTTTTGCACTAGTGTATACTTGAGTGTCTATAGGACCTACTGGTCTTAGAGTTAGTTCACACTCAAAAAACAATGCACCTTATATTTGAGTGCAATCACCTATACCCCTATACATTTGGACAAATTGCAAAGTTATTGCTCTGTTTTGGTGCGGCACTTATTTTTTATTGAATGTGGTCAATCAACCATATGTGCAATAAATATATAGTCTTTAAATGCAAGAGCTGAATAGATATCAATTCTAGACAAAATCGTCAAAAGGTCGAATGTAACATTTGTAAACAATGACTTAAAACGTAAATTTACTGGAAATGACAGGTTGCTTACATCTACATCCACTACCAACGGGAAGGTAATAACTCCTTGTATCTATTTATGGTACTCCTTGGTTCGTGGAAGCAAGCAGATCCCAGAAAAATACGCTAGAAGTCATTGTTTACAAATGTTACTTTCGACCATTTGACTATTTTGTCTAGAATTATAGTGTACATGGATTGCATTAACTTGTCCTAACAAAAATCAAATGAGTTTTTTAATGCGTTTTATGTGCAAAGGTCCCCCGAATAGAAAATTACCATTAGCTGTATGATCATTATTATACATTTTCCATTCATGTTATAATCACCATTATACGTATCATCCGTGTATAATGCAGGTGTAATGTAAGAAACCATTCAAACTTTAAACAACCATAAATAGCGTATTCTATGTATGATAATGATTTCTTAAACAAGAAATAAACAATGCCGTATAGTTTTAACAATACATAATTTCTAGTTTATTATCACAAAATGTATGACTCATGTTATAATACTGCTCATTATTATATGTATTGGGGAGCGGTTTTATCAGTCTACGCGAGGAGTATGTTGCAGTTTATTTAAGTGGATTTTACTTTCTAACTGAATTTCAATCCACTTGTAAACAGTATTGTTGACTTTCATAATATACCATTGATTATCGATTTTTACGGTTTTTGAGTACGCTGATCTCTTATTATAGTATTTCTAGCATATCCTAGTTTACTGAAAATTCCATAGATCAAGGTTTTTTTTATGGATTACCTTTGTTTTGGTTTGGATTTATTTTTGCTGGTATTTTTTAATTATATCCCCTCAGTTGCATTTTTCACAACGAAAAGCTTTTAATAAAACATATGTCAACATATTTCAATATCAGAGGTAAAACACACCTCTATTTACTTGGATTGGGAGAAAAAAAAAGGGAAAAGTATTATTTATTATTGTATCATGATTGTAGCAGTTATCATCTTGATTGAAATTCTCATATATTTCCATACTGTAACGCTATCTATTATCTTTTTATATCGTATTTATTATTAAATTATGTTAACCGTTGAAAAATCAGCGCTGCCTAGTCTAGGTTTCACCAAACTAAAATTGACAGCCTATTAAATCTCAAGGCGCGCAGGTGGCGCCATCAACATACGAATCACCAAAACTAACGGAAACAAGCTATAATTTTAAAATGACAGTTACAGAAATTTACACACGGAGGGCACTCTAGCTTGGATGTCTGTTCTCTGTGCTTTAAGTATATATTTATTGCGTCTGAGTACTTTAAATTCCTTTTAAGTATACTATTCAGTACATTAAATAATAAAAAAAATGTAGTTCTATAATTCCTTATGAATTACTCTTGAGTGCTAGAAACACTTTCAATGTTCTTTTTAATTTATGTTTAGTACCAAAAAGTCCAAGGGCAGTTTTAATAAAACGTACTCCACAAAGTGCTCTGCGTGCTCCTCGGTGCAAACCTGGTATGCAACCTGTTAGCACACAAACTACATTAAATCCTATTAAATAAGATAATTTATTAAATAAGAAATTCAATAAAACAAATTAAGAACGTAACCAAAGTTATCAAATATTTAAAAATAAACAGATTTGTTTTTGTTTCCCAAGTAAATATCTTCTTTTCTAAAAGTGTGTGTAAAATAAATTTAATTCAAATAAATTTAATTTAATTTCAAGTTAACACATCATTGTTTTTATATTAAACATCCATGCTTTATGGTTTTAAACAAAGAATACATGTGAAATAAAGCAAGTTTATGTGTATGGTCAGAATAAACTGAACATATGATTAAGTTTACTGATTTATGTTATGATCACGTATTTTGTCTCTGTCTGATCTTTTAATTTATTACATTAAACTATAAGTAAGTGAAACTCGATTTTTATTTCCCATGAGTATATTATTCATAATAATATTCATTATTCGCACACATCGCATTATGCACAACTAAAGAAATACAACTTGCAGAGTTAACGGTACACAGACTAAAATAATAATAAATTTGTTTTTCTGCGTTTCATCTGCTACTAGAGTTTATAATTATCAACATCTGAGTTAACGTCTTACATGGAAATAAGCAATGCAGACGTTAACAATCAACAAACCAGGTAGAAGCATGAGCTTTCCAACTGCCAATTCAAATTTAACCTACCAAAGTCACCAGTGGGTCTGTTATGCCTTAGCCCAGTGGTTTTCCGTTGTTCCTCCCATCATGTTTTTCGCCCGCGTCGGCGCCGGGGCGAGTTTCGCGCTGCGAAGCCATCTTGAAATCGATAATCGCCGATGTTGTGTGTTCGAAAATGCGACCTCAATCTCGAAAATAGCTTCGCGTTCACGCACACACCGGACGCTAGCCGCGTGTACGGACGCGTACCGCACTGTAGCTGTGTGCGTTCACCGCCATCGTACATGCAGCCCGCCGTTGCTGGTGTTGGTTGCAGTCGCCAAAAAATAAAGAGATCGCGCTCGTCGTCGTCGTTTGCCGTCGCCGTCCGTGTCGTCGTCGTCGTCGTGTTTGATGAACGCGCACTGAGCAAAGGGGCAACATTCGCAGTTTTTGGTGGCTCCTAGTGATCGAAAAAGTGGTGAAATTTAGTGAAAAACTATCGAAAAGTGGTGCAAAATTACGGCCGGAAGCCGCGGGAAGCAGCTGGTGCCAAGTGTGACCGTAGAAAAGGTGCGTTTTCAACTGGGGGAAGATTGTGTGATAGGTTCTTCCAGGCTGCTGCAGTGCTAGCCTTTCTCCGCTGCCTTTTGGCTGGTTATTTTTTTTTTTTCCTCTTACAAGAGAGTGTGTGTGTGCGTGGGGTTTCGTCCGACGGACGGAACAAGACTAGAAGCGAACAAGCGATTCCGATCGTGAAGTGAACGGGGCCTACGCTACGGCCGGACGGACAGGGAGAGTGGAATAAAATTGTCCGCCTGCCATCCATGGCTGCTGCTCCGTAGAAGCTAGCGCTGGTTGGTCCTGACTTGATGCTGCTGCTGGTTTCTGGATTGTTGTCCGGTGGGAATTTTTCTTTTTTGTTTCGATCTCGGCAAGGTGTGGGTTTATTCTATGAGGAACTGTTTTAGGACGAAATCGGAATATGCACCATCCGGCGGACGGGGAACGAATTGCTAATTAGCCAGGAGACCGGTAAGCGATGATGATCTTTTTTGATTTGCTGCGGAGAGTGGGTGGGTGGGCGAGACGAGGAGATCGAAGACGCAACATTAGCAATTATCTCGATGAGAGGTGAAAGAACCGGTGTTGTCTACCGATGTCATGATAGATGGCACACAATGTATGTGATAAGCATCTCAATATTGTGGAGTAATGTAAACAAAGAAAGTTTGAGGTTTGTTGTCGATTAGAATGAATGGCTTGTCGGATTTTGTTTCCCCGTTTATTTATTGATGACTTAAACCGCTGGCACATACGTGTTGAGGATTGCGTCGAAAGTTCTCTGTTGATCCAAATTATATTTTGCGAGCACTTTTAATTAATTAATTACCTTGATGTCGTGTTTCATGAGATATTTTGTTCAATTTTCACAATGATATTCAGCTTAGTTTTGAGATAAAACCTATGGAAACTTGAACAAAAAAAAATACCAATATTTGGTCGTGTCCATTTGGAATCAGTTATCTTTGAGCTTTGTTTGTCACAATTCAATAAGAGATTAAAGCCAATTACCTAAGAATTTCTTATTTTTACTGGATTTCGACGTTCGATGCCTTAATAAATCAAGCAAAACAATGCATTAGGTCCTAAGTAAAATTGGGAGACTCTCTTTGTAGACTTTTTCAACATACAGTACGGTAGCATAAAGTGTGATTAAGGAACCAATACGTCCGAAGTATCAGCAAATCGTTGAATAGACAAGCTATTAACCAAAGAGAAAGTCGACGAAGAGAATCTCTCAACGTTACTTAGGACCGAATACATTGTACAGCTTGAAATGTTGATGAAGAAAACATTATATTCCCGGAGCAATTTGCAATAAGGGCTAAATGTAAACAAATTTTATTCATTAACTCCAGCCAAACATTGTGTTAGGTCCTAAGTAACAATATAAATAAAATCGATTTGGATAGAGAGCCATTACTTTTCTACGAATCATTTTGAAATTATGCTTTAAGATTTAAAAAAAAATGAATATACAACCGATAACAAAACGTCCCATGTATCTTCCGTCTGATATCGCACAGCTCTGTACATGGGAGTTTTGTCAGCCGCTTGTTCAATTTACAATGACCTGCAGTATTGGACAAAACATTTGCAACCAGTCAATCCCGATCATGAAACTCTACATTGAAGGTTTATAAAAAGTCAATTGGGAGAAAAATGTTTTTTAGTTTGTTGAAACAGCACTTTTCATGTTTATTATAACAAAAAAATCATTATTCTTACACAACAATTCATGAAAAAATAAAAAGTCAATGTTTTCCTCCTGGACAAAACAAGTGCAACTTCGCGTATTGTTTACCAAATTCAATTTGGCTTTCAATATTTCGTAGCGAATCCTTTATTTTCAATTACGGCCCTGCATCTGCGAGGCATAGACTCGATCAGGTGGTCAATGAAGTTTTGTGGAATTGCTGCCCAAGCCTTTTGGATTTGTGCAAACAACTGATCCTTATTTCGAACACCTTCACGATCTCCTACAGGTTCTCGATAGGGTTCAGATCCGGAGATTGGAGCGGTCAGTCCTGCCCTGGAATGCATAGTTGACGTAACCCCCATCGGTGTGGTTGTTGAGAAAACGCGTTTTTCCGAGTTTAAGCTGAAATGCAATGTATACCAACATATATGGCCAAATGTTCTGTCCATTTGATGAAGTCTTACTAGTAAAAGTGGGCCAGCAAGATAATTAGAATAGTTTCATTTATTTTAGCATCTTTAAAACGCATACGCCAACTTATGCGAATAAACAGGCATATTACTGAACGTTTATTCTCATAGTTTGGCGTACAAACCAGGCTGCTGTGTTCTGAATAAAATGTCGTTCATGTCGAATACGAACGAAAAGTTGTCAACCAGTAAGGCTCCCATTTGATTTTGACGATATCTACCATCGGACTTATGTTCGACTCTTTCAAAGAGCGTCAGTTGAAAAAAAGCAATAATGTTGCAGTTACAGTTTCTACTGTAAGGTGTTGAGAGACCTGAACATAAAATTTACCCAACTGGAGCATGAAGAGTGCGAACGTCATCAAGTCCATCGTGTTCAGAAAGAGTAGACAGGTCACTCTGCTAACACTGATGATAATGATCAAGGAGTGTCAACAACGAACGAAGTTCAATGCGAGTTGTGTTTGAGTTGGAAGGATTACGTATCACGAGCGATTGCTGGGCGAGATGAATATGATAGCGATCGGTCAAATGCGAAAATCAACCAGTCGGTTTTCTCTGTTGATCTGCAAAACGTAACTATTTATGCATATCAGTCGTGGTGAATTATTTATATCTCATTTTATGACTGTAGGTGGTCCAGCTTCCAGCAATTCAAAGAAGGTATTTTTTGCAAAAGAATCGTCGCATTCAACGCTACCCTTGGAGGCTCTCTAAATGTACCCATTTATACCTTTTTGTGGAACAATGTGATTGCAGAACGGAAAGCTTATCACATTACCAGCGTTTTTTATAAAGCCACTGGTTCTCAAAATGAAGATTCCTTTGAATGTTCCTTCAAATTCAAGCAATCTGTTCTAACCAAGATTAATGATAATCCGAAGATGGCAAACATCAAACATGCCATCTTCTCCAGAGGAACATATGATATTCAGTACTCGTACAACTATAACGAAGATATGAAGACATTGCGACTACTGACAAAGAAATAGATGAAAGATGTTGAAAAACTGTCTTTCAATTTGACCGAGAAGTTTCAATACCAGAAAAAAGCCAGTGGGATAGGAAAATCAAGAAAGTCTTCTATCATCAAAAAGCTTTTGCCTTTAGTGCCGCGAATACTGGATTAATTTGCCTGAAAACAATAATAAAGCATGTCAAGAGTAAGAGAGTATTAGTGGTTAGTAACTCGATAAAAACATAAACTGAAATATATAGTATGTTGAATGTTTTAGTCGTTTTTGTAGGTTTATCAAATGATTTGAAGAAACAGAAATCAGCGCGCAGCTCATAGATGCACAGATGGACAGAAAATTAGAATAAGTAATGCATATTAGAACATGTAGTCCATTGAATTAACATCGGAAGGGGATTGAAAATATACCTTTTTTGTAAGACATAGTGTTGAAAACCATTTGCCGAAAGGACGTGGCCGATGCTATATACTACCAGAATATCCTCTCGTGCCTGAAAAAGTCGATCGCCTAGCTTTCCACATTTGTTCACTGAGAGCTTTCTATGCCAAAGTTGCCGTTTATGCATTCATATCATTGTGTGGCCGGTACAACGATACTCAGGCCGGTGCAACCATGCCCAGGGAAGTCGAGAAAATTTCCTACCTGTAAATTTTCATGGACCGTACCAGGAATTGAACCAAGGCACCTTCAGAATGGTCTTGCTCTGTAATCCTACGCGCATACACGCAAAGCTTTTGAAGGCCCTTATAATGGCCGAGGTGGTGTTATGGCAGCCTTTTAATTACTCGGTAGGCTGTGAGCTTTCGGAACGTGTACAATAAATGATGACGTAAATTTCAACACTCACTTGTTAGTTCCTTATGCAATTTTACTACCTGTGATTTTGATTATATATCAAAATTCCAGGCTCATCCCTTTTCACTTTCTCGCCAAGGAAAAAAATACATCAATTCTATTCCATTATCAACTCCAGATGTCTATGAAGGCAGTATGAGGGATACAGTATCCCCACTGATCGTAAGGAACCGGCCAGGTGTTTTCCAGAGGTCGATAGATGGCAAGTATGTATGTAATCTCTAATCTGCTTTTCCTGGTGCATTCAACTTCGCTTAAAGCAACCCGTGATGTGATATTTGGAGAGACGTCTTTCATGCGACCAAATGGTGCTTACGCCAAACCGTTCTTTTCAATTTATCTCACAATTTTTCGAAGAAACTTTTTTTGTTTTTACTTGGAGGCAATGTATTATAGGGTAAAGAATGCAAAAAAAAAACAAAAAAGTGAATTTTGGTCGTCTTGGCGCTTACGTCAACTATGCATCCCAGGGCAGAGTCCATCACCATTATTGTTTGACCACTTTGGCGGTGTGCTTGGGGTCGTTATCTTGCTGGAATATCCATTTTAATGGCATATTCCATTCAGCATAACATCTTCCAGGATCCTAGAGAGTTTGAACTGTTAAGTGGAATACCTGTAACTAGAAATGAGAAGAAAAAATAGTATTTTCCATTTAATTCCAACTGCCTTTGCTTATCTTGACACATCTCGGCAGTCAAGATAAGCAAAGGTAGTTGGAATTAAATGGAAAATACTAATTTTTCTTCTCATTTCTAGTTATCTTTCAGGATATTATTGTACATAAAACGGTCCATGGTTCCATCGATTCGATGAATTGGACCGAGGCTGTTCTCAAAAAAACATCCTCAAACCATCACATACATTGCCTCCGCCAGGCTTCACCGTCTTCTGGCAGTAGCGTGAATCTAAGCGTTTTCCAGTCGGTCGGCGTACACGACAAATCCCGTCGCTTCCGAAGATGTTGAACTTCGACTCATCACTGAACAGAACCGTCCGCCATTTCTGCACATCCCAGCCAATATGAGATTGAGCAAACAGGCGTCGAGAGAATAATCCGGCTTCAACGGCACGTCGTCTGGATTGGTAGGGGGAGGTAGCTTATCAAGCTCTTCCTGGTCCGCCTCTAAGCATCTTGCTGGGTGAGGTACCGGGTGGTTGCACACCGATTACCTGTCGATCTTTCAAGTTTGGAAGACGTCTGTATTGAATTATCTCAAATTATAATATTCCGCCCACTATATCACAAAACATTGCGATTTGCTGAGCGGATTGGAGATAAGGAAGCATTGGGTACAGGACCAAAGTCTCCCCGGTTGGTGCTAAACAGATAAGCATGGAAATCAATAGAAGCATAAAGTTGACAATAGGCGTGGAATGTTTTGGTGGCGCTTATTTCGCGAAATCCTTCAATCGTGATTCAAAGTGTAGATTACTCTTTGGGACGTTCAGCTTGCTTATTGCAGATATCGGTTCCAGTTGTGAAATGGTTTTTGACTGTAGTTGTGCAAGTTGACAGTTTGAGAAAATCAAGGAGCCTGCCTCGGACATCGGTTGTGAACATTTGTGTCGAGGGTGTGTTGCGCAAAGTGTTGTTGTCGGGAATATCGCGTTTTCTATTGTTTCGTTTACCTATTGTTCGGTGGCGCGAGTGATCGTGTGAACAAAGAAGAACAATGCTTCCCGTGAGATGTGTTGGTTCGCCGGGTGTGGTGGGCGGGTGGTGGGGATCATAATTAATTGTGATCCATATTATTCTGTTCGCCAGACTCGCTGGACCACATATCTAGGAACCAGCCAATCACTATTCCATTTTGTGAGTGGTTGCAACAGCGTCTGTACTATCTGTGTAAACTGATCTAAATTGGCTCTCATGCTTTAATATAAATTATCTTGTTTTCTCAATGAAAAACCACCATCACAATTTGTGAGTGGCCCCAATAGCATCCTTACTGTTGGTGTAAATCGGTTCAAATCGGAAATCGGTACTAAAATTAAAATATTAAACCTTCACACAAACACACGATAAGAAAGCGTATTATATATGTTACCACTAACGAATATCTTTATTATGTTTGCTATCTTTCCATGTATGTAAATGCGTCCCACACAATATACGAGCGGTAGTGGAAATCAAAAGCAAGTTGGACGACAAACTTGCACTTGTATAAGTGCAACAACAACCAATAGAGAAGAAACAGATGAGAACTATTCATACTTGAACTTATCAATTACAATAATCACTAAATCATTATTTCGTTTTCGTTTCAGCATTCAAACGCCCCTCTCTCTCTTGCTTCACTTTCTGCCTCCTACTATCCTCTATGTAATCAATCTAACACTTGTTGGGACTGGTTAGTTAATAACCGGCGCCTGCTTGTGGAAGATCCCGGTGTGCTATATGGTCTAGGGCATATCAACGGGCAGGCTTGGTAGGTTCTCGCCCAGCCCAAACGCAGATGGGCGGACAGTGGTCTGCCAGGGCGGGAGCTGAGAAATTACAATTACAATTACAATTCAACGGCACGTCGTCTGATTGTCCGGTCCGATACCGATAACTGTAAATCCGTTTGCTACTTTAAGGAAGATTTGGAAGAATCCTTCTTAATGCATCTGACGATCATAGAGTCCTCTCTTGACGTGGTGGACCGTGGTCTTCCCGGTTGAATGAAATTCGGATTTTTGTTACATCATACAACAAACCGCTTTCAATTAGAATTTCATTCGAATTTTCTATAGGCATTTTACAAGTTTCGTCCTATACTTTAACATGGGAGCTGTCAGATTAATCACCACTCGGTGTCTTCTTCTTTTTTCAACTTGAATTCGTTTATAGAGCGATACATTTTTTCCTGTACTTGAGAGACAAACATTGAAAATGGCGTAATCAAACATACTAGCATTGAAAAGCGAATACTAAAAATGAGCAAATTTTAATGAAAAACGAAAGAATTTCGAGATAACCTGTGTCATCCTCGAACCCTCAGTCACTGCGGGATTCCGAGAAACATTGTGGACGACCGGCTGGCTGCACCCGGATCTGACTTAAAGAAATGGATCGCCAACAAACATTTCGGAGGTCTGGGACTGTTATCGGATGGATGGCTTCTGTAAGATCAAAGATGTTACCCATCGGTGAGGGGATCCCACTGACCATTGTTCGCAAAACGTTATATTAGGTCTTCGATCAGGACACACAAAACGCTCGGATATCTTAAGCGGAATGGCTCTTTCCTTGAAAACTAGCCGCTTATCATTAGGAATGTATCGAAAATAAGATATCCACGTACATTTGCGTTCTACGCGAGTATTTTTTATTGTTTTAATGTGTTCATCATAGCACAGCGTGTGTTTGACTGTCATCTTTCGTTTGTTTACTACTTGGGACGGTTTAAATTCCTCGTTTTCAAAATGTGCATTTAAAAATATGTGAAAATTAAGGTTTCGGACACATGGCTACGTTAAAAGAGTGTAACTATGTGGCGATTGGCGAAGCGCTTTGGAATTTATCAAGCGAGTGCAAAATACATCATAACCTACTTCGGGGAACACTGACAGGAAGAAGCAGACAACCCGAATCTTCCAACCCTAAATTGTATCAGAAAGTGGTAGCTCTCTTTAGAGGTAGTTTAGAGGTCGCTACCCGACATAATGCTACTAGGTATTCAATACTAGAAAAAGATCAGAAAATTTATGACGAACATCTTCACCGAAAAAAGCAAGGGTGTATCTTCAAAGCTTGCTGAGATTTTTGAAATTTAATGAATGATTGGAATACATAGTTATAGAAATATTTGTCATAGTTTTGAATTGTAATATATCAACAGTAAAAAAAAATTAAAACATAAAACTCATTTATTCGGTCTTTAACCAACGATTGTCAAACTAATCATCCTTCCCTCCTTCCTAAAGACCGTGAGGACGTGGCCGGCGCCGGTTCTGATCTATAAATAGAATGAACTATTGGAATTGTACATTGATGATGTAAAGCTACCCCC
Organism: Aedes japonicus; assembly: GCA_034211315.2. Classification (NCBI taxonomy): domain Eukaryota; kingdom Metazoa; phylum Arthropoda; class Insecta; order Diptera; family Culicidae; genus Aedes; species Aedes japonicus. The sequence goes on from JASCZW010001726.1 coordinate 164,966, forward strand.
AAGCTCCCTCTATGTGGTTCTCTGTGCAATTACACTTGTTCTGATCGGTAGTGGGGTAGCATCTACGAAACGCACGGTCTTTTTTATGAAAAATAAAAAATAAAAATAAAGAGAATATGACAGTAGTCCCATTGGTTTGATATGCTGAGTGTTAAATTAGTTATCTTTATTGATCCAATTTCCTACCAATCTTAGTTGGCGCGTTCTGTCGGATCAAATTGGCATGGCTGTTTACACACTTGCTTGCAGTCGTTAAGTTGTATTAAAAGTAGTAACACGCACGGTAGCAACGGAATAGTAACTAGTATTTTCTCGTTCTCGTTACTTTGACTGTTTGAACAATGTGCCGGAGTATTTATCAAGTTCGAGAAACTGCCAGCATTGCGACGAAAAAGAACCCCAAACAAATTGGTAAAGTAGTAGAAAGAAACGCTACCTCAATATTGAAGCGTTAATCACCTGGACAAGTTCCGAGAAACAACGCCGTAGTAGAAGAACTAAATTACTCAACAACGCTGTCGCCGAGAATCTGGACCGAAATAGTCAAATCGTGGAGCAATTGGCATACTTGCTGAAACATCTGTTGCAATTGGTGCCAATCTGCAGAGTTTGAATTTGGAGTAAGTCAACAGTTCATCGGCAACTTAAAGAAGTAAGCTTTTGAATTATATATAAATACCTACTGTTTTCATTATTGATGGCTTTCTTCCTTTTTAAGGCCCGCAATAAAATGTCGGAACATATCAAAAATAGTTTCCCAAAAGACAAAGCTTTGGTTCTGCCATTTTGACTAGAAGCAAATGATGTTCAAACCAAGAAATTGTTACAAGCTTAAATTATGGTGAACAAATCATAAACAGCATTTTTCTTCAGTCCGAAATGAGAAAAGCAGTGGCGCAAACAGTATTTGCAAGCCTGCAGTCTTGGAATTTGGATAAAATGTTAATCGGAAAATGTGACGACACCACACGTGCCGCGGTCATACTAGGTTTGCTAAACAGAAATTTGTTGGACCTATCGTGTATGCACTTCATTTACGAGTTGGTTCTAATGGCTGCCTACAATACATGCTTCAAACAAGCAACGTCTTCACCAGGTAACTCTTTGTTCAAACTATTTCGAAACGAGTGGAACAAGATAGACACAAGTAGCTATTCCGAACTTCTCGAAGGCACAGGACTAAATGCCTTATTTTCTAGTAATTTATTTATCTTTTGTAAGGCTCAGGAGAGGTAGCGGATGTTCTTCCATTTTTTAAAGACACAGTACGTCAGAAGTTTCTACGGGAAGACTACGCCGAACTTCTCCAGCTAGCTTTGATGTGTCCTGGGGACAAACATTTCACGAAGTTTGGACGGCCAAATGCACTTCATCACGCAAGATGGGTACCAAATATTGTCTTAAAATGGACCTGCTCCGATCCCAATTTACTGTGGATGCAGAATATAAAACTAATCTGCTGCGTGCGAATATACCTTAAAGGGTGGTACAACGCGCCACCGAAAAAATTACAAATCAATTGAGGTATTTGTCGGAAATCAATGAGGGTTATTCCGAGAGTCGAAGTGACGTTTGTCACTTGGCGAAGTGAGAAGAGTCACCTGCAGTGACGTGACTCTCCATTTGATTTACCCAGAGAGTCACGTCACTGCAGGTGACTTTTCTCACTTCACCAAGTGACAAACGTCACTTCGACTCTCGGAATAACCTCAACGTTTGCTTGACATTTTTCGACAACAACGTAAACCTTCACATTTTTTCAA